>CM041779.1:165071016-165471297 GCA_023374045.1 Limonium bicolor
GCAGCTATAACGTATGTCAGCTTAAGTGGCTCTTCAGCAGCCTCTCAGTCTCGACCTTTCCCTTTGACTTTTCTGGGACTGAGGCTGGTACTTTTGTTTCTTGTACCCGCCTTGCCCTTGGTTCTTCTTAGCACTCTTACCGGCATTCTTTCTCTTAGCATTGTCCTCATCCCTCAGCTGGACGGTAATCTCAACCTTTGCAGCGGCATGATAACACTCCTGCTTTCAAGGTGTTAGTTTCTCTCATTCTCATGGTATAAAATCTTACTTACTTAATAATAGCTTATTATCTCTTATTACCTGCAAGGTAGTATAGCTCGTGGGCCCCATGCCATAGCGGAGTCGATGGCTCAGCCCATCATAGAAGCGGTCCACCAGATCTGGTCCGAATAACCCAGTCCCGGTAGAAGACGCAACAAGCGGTGAACTCAGAGTAATACTCGTCCACCGTCATCTTGTCTTCCGTGTGCTTCAGCGCATCTAACTGTAAGCGCTTCTTCGTCTGGACATGGGCGGGATAGTATTTGGCTCGTAGTAGGGCTGTGTACTGTTCCCAGCAGAACTCTGGATTGGCCACATGCTCGGCCCTCACCAGCTTCCACCAATCGCCTGCCGCTCCCTTCAGATAAAAGGCGGCAAGTAGAACCTTGACTCCAGCAGGTACGTCAAGGGTCTCGAATGCGTTCTCCATCTCGGAGATGTATGCTTCGAGCCTGGCGGGATCAGTCTCCCCCTTAAATGATGCGAGTCGAAGGTCAGCAAGACTCTTCACCCAGTTTCTTTCCCGGGGCTGTGGTAGTGGTGGTTGTGCACCAGGCTGATAGCCCATATGCCCTAAGGCGGTAGCTACGATCTCAGCGATTGTCTGCCCTTCCGGTATCTCAGTAGCCTCTTCACCTCGGCCACGGCCTCGGCCTCTTCTTCCTGACATCTGAACAATTACAATGCACATTAGGCTTGTATTCACAACGGTTTCGGTTCACAAATTTATAACGTCTGTAGACGGTAAAGACGATCCACACTCAATAGTGGTCATCTGACTCTGCTCACCCTAACACCTCACACCCATAACCCGTAACTTAAGTCTTAACTCACGTCCTAACTCGGTGGCTATCTAAGTTCGGTATTTCCTTATTCAGAGTGTAACTAAGCTCTGATACCACTTTTTGTAACACCCCGTCTTAATCCAACAGTGGTTATCGCAAACTTAACAACATAAATACGAACATCGCAGCGGAATTTGATATATACCAAGACCTTGCTACGGTCTGAAATGCAAGAATACCCAAACTTAAATACTTACAACCTTCTAGCCAAAATACATACCAACCGAGTTTATAAGTATCTCAAGAACTAACATAATTCTCCACAAGTTCTAATATCAACAGACGGGTGCACATGTGCATCCCGTACTCAAAATAAAACCCGTCCTAAGTCTACCCACTCCTACTCTCAAGGTGAGTCTTCTGTGGGCGCTTACCTGCAAAATGTAAACAGTTGCCCCCGAGGGGTTCAACACCTTTGCTGGTACGATTCTCTCATAGCCCCCAAGCTAACGGGGCTATGACGACTAATTGTCGATAGCATGGAGTTGATTAGACACACAACAAAAATAAACGACAATCCACATATGAACAAACATAGTTCATGCACAATGAACGACTTAAAAGTGTTCCCTTAATAAGTGAGTTAATCATTGAACTCCCAAAGTTACGTTTTCTCTTAATCTCAGTCCAAACTTATCTTACCTCAATCTTATTCCTTATCTCAGTCTCAATATACAAACCGTTCTTTAATTAGAATTTTGTATCTTATCTCAATGTTTATCTTGGTCGGGTCAAAAGTAACCCTAGCCAATGAGCTATTAACTCCATTGGTTGAATAAACAACTTATCTTAAATTGGGATTTAGGTGATCTAATAAGTCAGGAATTTGTCTAAGTTTACTAGGCTAATTCATGCTTAATTGTCTACATTATGACTTTATATTCCTTCCTTAATGCTTTATTTACACTTTATTGTTATATTTGTCTCCAATGATCAATTTGATATGTTTTCAGGATAAAATGCTCAACAAAATGCTTAAATGAAGATGTTAGAGGTTGAGGCAACAAGTGGAAGTCAAACCAGAGTCAAAGACTGAATTTTACCAATTACTGTCGTGATTTAATGAGGGTCCGGGTTGGTATCCGACTTTGTAAACCCGGACCATCTCATCGAAGAACTTTCTGACTAGTTTTAGTGGTGGTCCGGGTTTGCGTACTTGTTTGCAAACCTGGACCGTCTTCAAGTGAGAGCTCTCTGCCTAGTTTTAGTGGTGGTCCGGGTTTGCATACTTGTTTGCAAACCCGGACCAATACAAGCAGAGCGCCAGAAATTTGTTTCGGAAATAATAGAATTTCATTATTCTATCTTTATCTAGCCGCCGTGTTTAGAGATTAAAAGATAGAATCTGAATGTTATAAAAGGGGAGGTCCTGCCAACGATAGAGACATGCCTACTTACACCACAATCAGTCACGATACAACACAGAGAGATTAGCTTAGTTTGAGATTGATTCTGATTGGGAGCCTGGAGCAGAGCAGAGAAAGAGATTCATCACAGAGACTTCACCAGAAGTCTCAGAACAGAGTTTTTTTCTTGTTCTTTATTTATACTCATTACAGTTTTTCTTATTGTAACCATGCCAATGGCTGAGTAGTTCTTTTAGATTTCGGGTTGCTATGTATCCCTGAATTTGCTATTCTTGTCCCTTTGTGATTTAATACAATTTAATTGAGTAAAGTTATTTTCCTTGCTTAATTTCTTTAATCGTTATAATTTGGCCAATTATAAAGATTAGTATTTTGTTAGCTTATATCTGACGACTGCGGCTTTCAATTGAATTCAGGAAAATAACCGGTTAGTTTAGAGACGGTAATTCCTCTAATTGCTAGTTGGCTGATAATCTAGGTTGTTCTTAAGGTGGTTAGTAAACAGTGGGTTCGTAACGAGAGTTAGAATTTGGTCTTTGTTAACTAGAATTTGCTAAGCGGGAGACCGGAGGTGAATTAACTTTGTCCTAGGGTTTTACTCAGATTTATCTTGGAAATAGCTTTGGAATAGGAATTGCAGGTTTAGGGAGCAATAGTAAACCGGGATCTCTTTCCCAATCAGTTTCTCAACAATTATTTTCTTGCTCTTTACTGTTTTACATTCTGTTTACAGTTTTTAATTGTCATCAAATCAAACCCCAATTTCCTGTCTTAATTGGTTATTCAATTTTCTTATTTCTTTTCCGGTTAGTAAAGATTTAAACTAGACATCGCCTCCTCTGGTTCGATACTTAGGGAATACTCTCTATTAAAACTTGCTAGAATTGACCGGTACACTTGCTGTTAGGTTTTACCCCAACAGGTTTTTGGCGCCGTTGCCGGGGAGGCACGGTTATTTAGTTTAATCTTTATTTTATTTATTTTGTTCTTTTATTATTTCCTTTTGCTTTATTTCGATTTTCTGTGTTTTGTTTTATTTAACTTGTTCGTTAAGTTATTTTGTCATTCTCAATATTCTCTGTTTTCTGTTTTGATTTTGTTTTAGTTATTCTTTTATCTTCCAGATTTTATTTCTGGTTTTATCCCTTTATTTGAATATTCTGTGGTTAGTGGTTAGGATTTTTATCTATATTTTGTGAGTTTATTTCTTTTTATCTTTCTCTGATTCTTGTTGTTTTAATTTAATTGCTTCTGTTCTTTTAATTTACACTATTATAGCTTCAGTTTACTAACTCTCGGTTTATGGTTAAAACCCGCTCTGCAGGAGAACCGGAGTTCGAGCTCAATCTTGAGATCGAGAGATTCGCGAGACAGCTTCGCAGGGATTTGAATCTGGATCCACCGGTTGAAGAGCAGGTCCCTGAACCACCTGTTGGTGAAGAGGTTCCGGAAGTGCAACCAGCAGTTAACATGGCGAATAACGAGAGGCAGATGAGGGACTACACCCGTCCAAGTGTTGAAGGGTTGGTGTCGCCGATAGTGATTCCCGCATTACCGGTAGGAGTGCAGTGGCAGTTCAAGACCCACTACGTGACAATGGTGATGAACGCACCTCATTTCAGTGGGACGGTTACTAAAGACCCGAATGTCCACCTCACCACATTCCTGAGATTGGTAGGAGCGTGTTCGACGCCAGCTTCGCAGGAGGTTGCTCGGCTCACTCTGTTTCCATTCTCCCTGAGGGATAGAGCAGCTGAATGGTTGAACTCACTGGCGCCCGACAATATTACTACCTGGGAAGAGTTGGCTAATACATTTCTGGCGAAGTATTTTCCACCCTCACGGATGCTGACCATGAGAGGTGAAATTACGAACTTCAAGCAGTTCACTGGTGAGACGTTATTTGAAGCTTGGGAGCGTTTTAAGGGGATGGTAAGGAAGGTACCACATCACGGACAAGGTGAAGAGGTTGTACTGCAGTCTTTTTACAAGGACTTGGATCCGTCTAGCCGGTTGTTGGTTGATACATGTGCTGGAGGTAGTTTGATGGAGTTGCCCATTACACGAATTAAAGAGCTGTTGGAGACTATTACTACAACAGCTAATCAGTGGGGAGGTACAAGAGCTGGAGAAGCTGCACCAAAGAAACCTGCTGGAGTCTATAAAGTGGATTCGAATACTTTTCTGGCTGCCAAGATAGAAGCGATGTCAAAGCAGTTTGAGCATATGTGTGCAGTGATGAATCCGCAGTCAAATGCAGCAGCTGTTCCTGAGGTTTTTCCACCTTGTGAGTATTGTGGTAGAGCTTCAAACATATGCCAATGTACTCCACCACAAGAAGAGGTAGCAAATTATGTTGGTAACAGACCGGGTAATTATTTTGGGAATCAAGGCAATCCGGGTTACCACGCTCAACAGCAGAATCGTTACCAAGCTGGTGGCAACAACAGCTACAATCAGAGACCTCAGTAGCAGTATAATCCTTCCTATCAGAAGCAGCCATTACAGAATCAGCAAGCGCAGAATTCGGGTGCTGGAGCGTCTTCTAGTATGGATGAAGTTCTGGCCAGGATGAATGATTTCATCACAGTTAACACGAAGAAATTTAATGAGCTGGAAGCCTTCAATCAGGAGCAGAGAACTTTCAATAATGATCAGAGGACATTCAATAGGAACATCGAGACTCAGCTGTATCAGATATCTCAGCAGTTGGCTCAGCGTCTTTGGGTTCCTTGCCTAGTCAGTCGGAGCAGAATCCGAGAGAGCACGCCATGGCAATCACATTGAGGAGTGGTACACAGCTTGACTCGGTGGTCCCTGAAGCTGAAGTTCCTCTTCCTAATGTAGAGCAGAATGAAGAAACTGCACCAGCAGGTTCTCAAGAAGAACCAGCTGAGGAGGAGGTGACGGTTAGCAAGACTACTAAGACTTCCACACCTCCACGTCGCGCAGTTGCTGAAGCGCCAGTTCCTTTTCCAAACCGGTTGAAGAAGAGAGACTTGGATGAGCAGTTTGGTAAGTTTTTGACTATCTTTAAGAAACTGACTATTAACATTCCTTTTTCTGAAGCTTTGAAGCAGATGCCAATATATGCGAAGTTCATGAAGGACATCCTGTCCAATAGGCGATCTTTGGTGGAGAAGGATACTGTGCAGCTTACCGAGAGTGTTTCAGCTGTTCTCTCGAAGAAGCTTCCACCTAAGCTTGATGATCCAGGTACTCCGGTTATACCTTGCGCGATAGGTAATGTGAATTGCGGTAAGGGTTTATGTGATTTAGGTGCGAGTATTAATTTGATGCCCTTATCCATGTATTTAAAGCTCGGGTTAGGAGAGTGTGAACCTACCCGGATTACTTTGCAATTAGCTGATAGGTCGATTATCCTACCTAGAGGTGTGGTAAGAGATTTAATTGTTTCGGTTGGTACTTTTGCTTTTCCTACTGACTTTGTTATTTTAGACATGGAGGAAGACAAGGTAGTACCGCTTATTTTAGGTCGACCATTCATGCGCACAGCTAGGACCCTCATTGATGTTGAAGGAGGGAAGATTATACTACGGCTACATGATGAGCAGCTTGTCTTTGATATGACCAAGGCTGCTACTCATCCTTCTGATGTTCATGCTTGTTTTAGTCTAGACTGTTTTGACACTTTGATGCAGGATTATTCTTACAGCCCCACGGAGTTAGATGCGTTGGAGAAATGTTTGGTAGATTCCATAGAAACTGCTCATGACGATTCGGAAGTTTCTGCTGCAGCGTTCCAGCTTGCTGCTGGGAGGCCGCATAGGAAGAACCATCGGGTAGAGGAGGAGCCGTTGGATCGAGTCCCAAAGACGCTGGCCCCTTCTGTGGAATCACCACCTTCTCTTGAACTCAAGCCTCTTCCTAGTCACCTTAAATATGCTTTTCTAGTTCCTCCATCTAATTTACCTGTTATCATTTCTAACGCTTTGACTGATGAACAGGAGGAAGCCTTGTTGTTGCAGATTTTGAGGAGGAACAAAGAGGCGTTAGGGTGGTCTATTGCTGATATCAAAGGTATTTCTCCCACGTTTTGCACTCACCGCATTTATCTTGAGGAGAATTACAAGCCATTGAGACAGCCCCAGCGGAGACTAAACCCGCACATGAAAGAGGTGGTTAAGAAGGAAGTTATCAAGTTGCTGGATGTAGGTATAATTTATCCGATCTCTGACAGCGAATGGGTAAGTCCTACTCAGGTAGTACCTAAGAAGGGAGGTTTAACGGTGGTACCTAATGATAAAGATGAATTAGTCCCTTAGCATACTATTACCGGGCATAGAGTTTGCATTGATTATAGAAAGTTAAATGCCGCCACTAGGAAAGACCACTTCCCCTTCCCTTTATTGACCAAATGCTAGAAAGGCTTGCAAGACAAGAATATTACTGTTTCTTAGATGGTTACTCCGGTTATTTCCAAATTCCAATTGCTAAAGAAGATCAGGAGAAAACCACCTTTACTTGTCCATATGGTACTTATGCTTAGAGCTGTCAAAATTTGACCCAACCCGAAAACCCGTCCGTTTTATCCGAACCCGAAACCCGATCAAAACCTGAAAATATTTAAATATAATAAACCCGAAACCCGATTGGGTAAAACCCGAAATGACCCAAAAATTTATAACCCGAAACGGACCCGAACCCGAAATGACCCGAAATAATAGTAATTAAATATTAGCCTAACTCAAATAACATGAAATAATAGTGATCATAAATTGTCCCAAACCTGAATGACCCAAATAAATATGACAATAAACATGATTCAAACTTAGTATATCTGAATAAAATTCAAAATAGGCATTGTATTGAAAAATCTGTAATCTATATGTTGTATATTCTTATAGAAAATTAGGTATATATTTATATTATAATTTTTTCAAAAATTATTAACTATGACCCGAAATAACCGAAACCCGATTCTATCTGACACTATTACAACCCGAACCTGAAATGACCCGAACCCGAATAACCCGAACCCGAAATGACCCGAAAGTTTAATGACCGAACGGGTATTGACCCGAAAAGATATGACCCAAAACCCGAACGGATAACCCGTTTGACAGGCCTACTTATACTTATCGACGCATGCCTTTTGGTTTATGTAATGCACCTGGCACTTTTCAACGTTGCATGATTGCTATCTTTGCTGATTTTATTGAAAAGTGCATCGAAATCTTTATGGATGATTTTTCTGTTTTTGGACCGACTTTTGATTCCTGTTTGAGAGATTTGGACTTGATCTTAGCTAGATGTAGGGAGACTAACTTGGTGCTTAATTGGGAGAAGTGCCACTTCATGGTGCAGGAGGCATCGTGCTCGGGCATAAGATTTCTAGGAAAGGGATCGAGGTTGACAAGGCCAAGGTTGAATTCATCGAGCAGCTGCCACCACCATCGTCGGTAAAGGATGTCTGAAGTTTCCTTGGTCATGCAGGTTTTTATAGGCGCTTTGTTAAGGATTTTTCTAAGATCTCTAAGCCTCTTTGCGATTTGTTGCTTAAGGATGCTAAATTTGAGTTTACGCAAGAGTGTTTAGATGCTTTCAATTTGCTTAAAGCCAAATTGGTTTCTGCACCTGTTATTGTTGCTCCTGATTGGTCGTTGCCTTTTGAGATTATGTGTGATGCCAGCGACTACGCATTGGGAGCAGCCTTAGGTCAGAGGCACGACAAGGTGTTGAGGATAGTCTACTATGCTAGTAAGACTATGAATGAGGCGCAGAAGAACTACGCCACGACGGAGAAGGAGCTGCTGGCGATTGTCTTTGCTTGTGATAAGTTTCGTCCTTACATCATTGGCAGCAAAGTCATCGTGCACACCGACCACTCCGCTCTCAGGTATCTCTTTGGGAAGGTTGATGCTAAACCTCGTTTGATCAGGTGGATTTTGCTTTTGCTGGAATTCAATATTGAGATTAGAGACAACCTGAAGCGCAGAACGGAGTGGCGGATCACCTATCCCGTATGGAAGTTCCAGATGATGGCAGGCCGATCAATGAATATTTCCCGGACGAGTATGTCTACATGATCGGTCATTCTACGGACCCTTGGTATGCTGACATCGCGAACTACCTAGCCAAAGGCATCATTCCTCCAGAGTTGTCGTATCAGCAGAAGAAGAAGTTCTTCTCCACTGTCAAGCACTACCTTTGGGATGACCCGTTTCTGTTCAAGGTCTGTGCAGATGGTATGATTCGTCGTTGCGTATCTGAGAGTGAAGCTCGAGACATCCTGACACATTGCCATTCTAGAGAACCAGGGGGTCATTTTGGTCCGGCTAGGACAGCCGCGAAAGTTTTGGAGGCCGGCTTCTTCTGGAAGAATCTGAATAAGGACTGTTATCAGTTTGTTTCCACATGTGACCAATGTTAGAGGCAGGGGAAATTTATCCAGACGTCATGAGATGCCATTAAATTCGATTTTGGAGGTTGAGCCATTCGATCTTTGGGGCATCGATTTCATGGGTTAGTTTTCGTCATCTCACGGCAACCTCTACATCTTGGTAGCAGTGGATTATGTCACCAAGTGGGCTGAAGCGATAGCAGCGCCAGCAAATGATGCAAGAGTGGTGCTCAAGTTTTTAAAGAGAAATATCTTTACCCGTTTCGGGGTCCCGCGGGCGATCATCAGTGATGGGGGTACACACTTTTGCAACAAGCAGTTTGAGGCTCTTCCACGGAAATATGGTGTACGGCATAAGGTTTCTCTACCATACCATCCACAGACGAACGGGCAGGCCGAGATCACCAACAGGGAACTTAAGTGGATCCTCCAGAAATCCGTCACATCTTCGAGGCGAGATTGGTCCCTTAAGTTAGATGACGCCTTGTGGGCATATCGAACTGCTTTTATAACACCTTTAGGTATGTCCCCGTACAAGTTGGTTTTTGGCAAGGCATGCCACTTACTTGTGGAGTTGGAGCACAAGTCTTTTTGGGCAATAAAGGCGCTGAATTTCGATCTTCAAAAGGCTGGCGAGAAGCGTAAGTTGCAGCTGTGTGATCTGGAGGAGTTTCGAGAGGAAGCTTATGAAAACGCCAAAATTTATAAGGAGAAGACGAAGAGATGGCATGATAAGCTATTGATCAAGCGTGAGTTTCATGTTGGGGAAAAGGTTTTGCTATTTAATTCCCATCTGAAGTTATTTCTAGGGAAGTTGAAGTCTCGTTGGTCTGGACCGTTCACAGTGACGAGTGTCTCGCCTTATGGAGCTATCGGTTTAAGCAATGTAGAAGGGGAGTCGTTCAAAGTCAACGGGTCTCAGCTGAAGCATTATCTCAGTGGTGACATCGCTGAAGTCCATTCGGTGATCACGGTCTTTGATCCAACATACTAATTATCCAATGCACGGTCTAGCCAAAGACCGAAAAGACGGGCGGCTGTCTAGGAGACAACCCAGTTTTGTGAGTTTTATTATTTTTGCTTTTGTTTTTTTCTAGTAAGTTTTACTGTTTTTCATTCTTTATTTTTGGGCTAATGAGGTTGTTAGACGTGTGTTGTTTAGTTATTCTTCGGTTTGAAGGTGAATTCAGGAATTTGGAGGAACATCAGTTACCAATTTGAGTTTCTGGCCACTTTTGAGGGTGGTCTGGGTTTGGAGCTTGGTTTATAAACCCGGACCAATAGTTGGGCGAAGCTACTGGCATATTTTGGAGGTGGTCCGGGTTTGCGTTCTGGTTTGCAAACCCGGACCAAGAGTTCGAGCTATCTACTGCCTACTTTGGACGTTGGTCCGGTTTGTATCCGACTTTGTAAACCCGGACCGCATAAGCGGAGAACTCACTGCCCTAATTTTCGTATGGTCCGGGTTTGCGTCCTTGTTTGCAAACCCGGACCCAATTTCCTGCCGAAACAAAAGGGCTGCGCGAGTCTAAATCCCCAAATCCAAAATATCCTTCTTCAACCTCTGCGCCCTAGCTCCCTCTCGCCATTTTCTCCATCCCGACCTCGCCTGCTCTAGACATTAGCCTCGCCCCGACCCGCGTCGCTGCACCGCCACCACCACTTCACCGCTCCACCGTTTTCTCCTCAGCCAAGTCACTGCCACCTCCGTCGCGCCTCGCCTGTTTTCGCCACTACCCGTCGCAGCCCGACTCACACTACCACCCCACCGTACGCCCGTCGCAGCCACACCCGATCACCATTACTCACCCCCGCTCACTTATTCGCACCGGTCACGCCCAATTCCTAGCATATCTGTTTTTGTTTGCTCCAATGGCTCCGAAGCGCGCCCGCCGGTCCACCACTGCTGCCGCCTCTTCATCGGCCGCGCCTGCACCGCCGCCACCAGTCCAATTCCGAGAATCAGTGCGCTCTGATTTCATCAGTGAGGCTGCCTTCGACTGGTATAATGTCAAGGACCGGAAAATGATTCCGGAGAGGTCAGTTTCTCCTGAGTTAATTTCTGAATTTAATTTGGACAGTGTGTTTGGTGAAAAAGGTTGGGGCAATCTGTTGCATCTCGGTAGGGGGAGCTATTATCCGAGATTGGTTAAATTGTTTTATGCCAATGATGAGAAGGAAGATAATTCTAGTGTGATTTTCTTAAGGGTCAAGGGTGAAAGGGAAAGTAATTCGGTTAGGATCTTCAGAAATCAGGGACTATTTTGGGGTGAGTGTAAGATTTGCTGATGATGCTTTTACTGAGGCCCTGAAACATGAGAAGAATGATAAGAAGAGGGCTAAGGAGCATTACTTGCGTTTGATTGTTAATGACCCTGAGGTGTAGTACCGTCAGAGACGGTCTTCGAGGATAAGCAAGTTGTGACGGGGGACAAGCTACAGACCCCGCTGGAGCGTTTGCTTTTGGCTATCATTATGCACAATGTTCGCCCCAGGGAGTGTGCTGACCTTAACTCCTTGGATTGTTTCTTTTTGCGGCATTTGCTGGATGATGCGTTTTCACGTGAAGCTTGTCCTATAGTTTTCCCTTCAGTGATTTGTGATCATATTCTGAGGATCATGGATGTGGATTGTACTGCTTCCCTTGCTTTCCCGCACTTTTTGCAGTTTCTTTTTGAGAGGGCAAGGGTTGACTTCAGTGATGAGCGGCCTCAGACTCCCGCTTCTCCCTTAGACATGACAGCTATGCATCGGTTTCAGTGGGTGGAGGGGAGGGGTTGGATTAAGCGTCGTCGTCGTGCCCCGGGTGAGAGAGCCGCCCGATCTTCTCTGGTGCCGATATGGCCGGACCCTCAGAGGTTAGGGATCCTGATGTTCCTGCAGCAAATCAGATGCTGGGATTTGAGGAGCTGATGGCGGAGTTCAGGGAGTGGCAGGGGGTGTGCACCACCCGCTTTGATGAGTTTGGCTCGCGCCTCGATGATTTATCCACTCAAGTTCAGAACTATGGGGTTCATTTGACTTCTTTGGAGGCGCGTCGTCATGCTTCTGAGGTTCGCCAGGAGGCGAGGATGGCTGAGTATGATGCCCGCTTCGCCCGTATGGAGGCATGGCATCTTCCGCATGGGTCGCAGTCACAGCCTCCACCACGGCCCTAGGCTCCTGGAGTTTGGGTTATTTCATTTTCTACCTTTTTAGGCTATTTTGATGTTTTTATTCTCTTAGTTGTTTCTGAGAAGTTTTCTTTTGGTTGTACTTCTTTTTATTTTGGATTCGAATGCTGTCTTTTATTTTTGGTCTATTTTATTAACTATAATGTCTACCCACACGCTTACTGTTTCTGCAAGTCAGTATTGGCTTTTTTGGTTTTTTCTTGAGCTACAGGTCTGCTTTTGCTGCGTGTGAGGTATTGAGGGAACCAAAGGAAACTCTGTCGAATTTTCTGCAGAATTCAACACCCCGATGCTTTTCCCTAAGTGTGAGGACGTTGTCCTCACCATACTCCAGGGGCGTGATTTTCTTACTTCTTTTATTTTGCAAACGTTGTTTTCTGCGATTTTGTGTTTTCCTTCCATCTTAATCATTTTAATGAAGCAATGAGGGCATTGCTATTTTCTAAGTGTGAGGAAGGGAAATTACACATGCTCATGCTCAACTACATTCGAATGTGCTAATTTTGAACTTTTTTTTAAGGCTACCACTCCATTTTCACTACATTTTTTGGCCTTCAAAAAAATTTGGTTGCGTAATATACCTAAGTCTTATTCAGTGGTTGGATAAGTTGGTTTGGAACACCGCACGAGTAGCACTAGTTTTTGTGAGATCGAAGCTGGAAAAGCTGGAAAATAGTTATGGGAATTCTGGTTGCACTGCTTGTATGTACAGTTTTGTTTAATGCTTGTCTATTTCTTCATTAAAAAGTTAAGCCATTAGTGTAGCTATTTGATTCTGATTTCACTTGGGGACTTTGGGAATGATTCTTGAATGAAAGGAAGGAAGGACAAAGGCAAGGTACTCCTCTAATCGAACTTTTAACCCAGAAACAAGCCTCGTCCATTTGGTAATTAAGTCCTTGGGGTGCCTCATCACCCATCTACCTGAGGTCATCTGATCTGGGATAGAAGACCCAACACCGCTACATGAATGGAGAGAAAAGTCTGAGGGATATAAAAGAGAAAGTTAATGCTTGTTTAGAAAGTTGAAGGAATTCATTAATTTCAATGCAAAGTGCAAATTCTTTCTTGATTATGAGTACGTGGTGATGAAAGGTAATATGGAATAAGATATTACTTCTCACCCCTTGTCGTCCATGGATTGTGGAAAGTTAATTGGAAAGTAGTCCCTGAGTGAAATTGGAGTCAGGTGGTTTTACTATATGTCTTAAGCCTTTGGAAAATACTTCTCAATTCACTGTTTATGAACCTGCAAGTGTGGATCATTGTTTTCCATGCCTGCTTTTCATTCTAGATCTCCTTGTGCACGGTTCTAAACTGACGTCTCCCTTCTGTAAGATTTCAGTATGTTTCTATTTGCTTGAGGGCAAGCAAAGATTAAGTGTGAGGAAGTTGATAAGTCAGGAATTTGTCTAAGTTTACTAGGCTAATTCATGCTTAATTGTCTACATTATGACTTTATATTCCTTCCTTAATGCTTTATTTACACTTTATTGTTTATTTGTCTCCAATGATCAATTTGATATGTTTTCAGGATAAAATGCTCAACAAAATGCTTAAATGAAGATGTTAGAGGTTGAGGCAACAAGTGGAAGTCAAACCAGAGTCAAAGACTGAATTTTACCAATACTGCCGTGTGATTTAATGAGGGTCCGGGTTGGTATCCGACTTGTAAACCCGGACCATCTCATCGAAGAACTTTCTGACTAGTTTTAGTGGTGGTCCGGGTTTGCGTACTTGTTTGCAAACCCGGACCGTCTTCAAGTGAGAGCTCTCTGCCTAGTTTTAGTGGTGGTCCGGGTTTGCATACTTGTTTGCAAACCCGGACCAATACAAGCGGAGCGCCAGAAATTTGTTTCAGAAATAATGGAATTTCATTATTCTATCTTTATCTAGCCGCCGAGTTTAGAGATAAAAGATAGAATCTGATTGTATAAAAGGGGAGGTCCTGCCAATGATAGAGACATGCCTACTTACACCACAATCAGTCACGATACACACACGAGAGATTAGCTTAGTTTGAGATTGATTCTGATTGGGAGCCTGTAGCAGAGCAGAGAAAGAGATTCATCACGGACACTTCACCAGAAGTCTCAGAACAGAGTTTCTTCTTGTTCTTTATTTCTACTCATTACAGTTTTTCTTATTGTAACCATGCCAATGGCTGAGTAGTAGTTCTTTTAGATTTTGGTTTGCTATGTATCCCTGAATTTGTATTCCTGTTCCTTTGTGATTTAATACAATTTAATTGAGTAAAGTTATTTTCCTTGCTTAATTTCTTCAATCGTTATAATTTGGCCAATTATAAAGATTAGTATTTTGTTAGCTTATATGTGACGACTGCGGCTTTCAATTGAATTCAGGAAAATAACCGGTTAGTTTAAGACGGTAATTCCTCTAATTGATAGTTGGCTGATAATCTAGGTTGTTCTTAAGGCGGTTAGTAAACAGTGGGTTCGTAATGAGAGTTAGAATTCGGTCTTTGCTAACTAGAATTTGCTAAGCGGGAGACCGGAGGTGAATTAATTTGTCCTAGGGTTTTACTCATATTTATCTTGGAAATCGCTTTGGAATAGGAATTGTAGATTTAGAGAGCAATAGTAACCGGGATCTCTTTCCCAATCAGTTTCTCAACAATTATTTTCTTGCTCTTTACTGTTTTACATTCTGTTTACAGTTTTAATTGTCATCAAATCAAACCCCAATTTCCTGTCTTAATTGGTTATTCAGTTTTTCTTTTTTTTTTTCCAGATAGTAAAGATTTAAACTAGACATCGCCTCCTCTGGTTTGATACTTAGGGAATACTCTCTATTAAAACTTGCTAGAATTGACCGGTACACTTGCCGTTAGGTTTTCCCCAACATGATCCCACCGCACCATCTTAATTTGCCTCCCACCTTGAACTGTAGCCCAAGGTGGCTGAGTCGACATTCGACCCTAGGCAACAAGTCCGAAGACAAGTCCTCAAGCGGAAGTCGGATTGATACAGATACAACCCCCTTTCCTTAACATGCATGACCGGAGTCAGTCCTGGATTCTCACAGCCCCCAAGTTCCAGTTAGTGAAAGTCTCAAAGACAATGTGTTAGTTAAACCTTTCTCGGGTTAACCAACCAATATAAAGAGAAGGTGTTCTTACTCATACCATAGTTACTAAAAAATTGTTAGTAAGTAATCTCATCAAGTAAAGTGTGTTAGCTTTTAATCATAAGCACACAACAAATACAATAAAACCGGTTGCATGCTTTATCTTGTTTAGTCGGAACACATAAACAAATAGCACACAAGCTGAGGGACACCTCGTTAGCAAGAGGCTACAAGAAAACCATACCGTACACCGTCGTTTGTGTCAGTTGTCTAATCTCCTTCCGAACCCCAATTCTCAAATCCTAAAACATTCATCCAATTAAGGTTGATAATTACTTCCATGCTACTTAACTTACCTAGCCACTAATGATCCCCATCTAATACCACTTAAGTTCTTATAAACTTAACCTTTAACACTTAAAACAAATTACTTAACTTAATCTCATAAGTCCTTATATGTTTGTCTTTAATCATCATTACCCTCTTAATGGCTTACTACTAATACCTCTTACGATTCTTAAAATTAAATTTTTTTTTATAAGTATGGGCTACCGACCGACTGACCGACCCAACCCCCTGGGTCGGTCCATTCCAGAAAACGGGTCCTCCAGATTTTCCGACCGACCCAAGCTCATCCCGACGACCCAAAACCCTTTGGGTCGGTCCGTTCCAGAAACAATCCCCACTAGCATTTACAGACCGATTGACCCAGACAGGGTCGGTCCCCTGGGTCGGTCCACTGCAGGAACTTCTTTTTAATTGCTCAATCAATACCAAACTCTCCTACAAATTCCCCATTATATTCTAAACCATTTAGACACTTAATATCCTCTTAAATCCTTCATCAAATCATTAATAAGCCCCTCATTTAATCCATTGATCATTTCCTCAGCTTCTTACACAAATTTCCTATACTTAACCACTTACACTTCCAACTTGTAAATTGTTTGCCTAAGACTCCAACTAACCAAAATGTTTTCTTTCAACCAACATAACCACCCCTCAAGCATTATACTCATCCCCATCTCCTTTACTCAAACTTCTCAAGTTTCCTCAAGGTCACATATCTAGTTCATGCTTAAATCTTCACAACACTTGATATCTTATTTTTCTTTAAACCTTGCACAAGTTTCCTAACTTCCTTAATCATGGTCTTGGTGCCTTAAATTCACCACATAACCCCTAGTTCCTCGTAGACATCCCTAGGTCATTCTAATACTCAAGAACTCCATAGTTTATCCGTTTCCACCAAACAACCCTTAATGTTTTACTAGTATATCCTTAGTCATAAAATCTCCTTAAAATACTTTAAACACTCAGCTTCTTCACCAAATTTTGACATGGATTCCCTAGTATATTCTTACACCCAAACACTTAGGTTTTTTCATCCTTAAACAACCTAGAACACTCAAATCCTTAATACACATTCTTACACACAAAAACTACACCCAAACTACATTACATCATAATATAGTGCATAAACTTAAATTGCTTGGCACTTAGGCCCTTAAATGACATGGCACTTAGGCCCTTAAATGACTAAATTTAACCACCGAATTTTCCCACATAATAGCCTTCAACCTGCAAATACACACAACAAAGCTCCATTGCAAAGTGAAGGAAAGTTGATTTTTCTTTAAGTTTCCTTACCTTGAATGAATGGAGAAGCAAATAAGCTCTTAAACTGATTTTCTCTTCAATGGAGTTTTCTCTTGCCACCAAAATGAAGCTTTTCCAGTTTTGAAATATAGGAGCAAGGGCTTGTTCAACTAAGAGTTATCTAAGCTTAGTTTTGGATTTGGAGCAAAAATGAAGCTTTTGTAGTTAAAGCAAGATGAAGCAAGAAGGGGCTGGTTCTACTTGAATGGAGAAGGAGGATGACGTAGAGAGGCACCGGTGGAAGCAAATAGAGTGGATTAATGAAGAAGAGAGTAGAGAGGTAAGTTAAAAGGTAAGATATTTTGTCTTTTAAAAGCAAATAGTACATTCTCTTATTTCCCTCTTCTTTACATAAAAGTGCTGACTTGTAATGGTGACTCACCATCCTTTAAAACCGGCCCCCTTGCTAAATGAAGATATTTATGGTCTTTGTTGACCAACTAATTAGACAAAGTTGACTTAAGCTTAAACTAGGTACTATTTGGGCACTATTCATAATTAATGCACAAATTTGTGAAGTTTTTTGTTTCCCATTGATTTAGGCTTCCTAATGTGATAATAAGTAGTACACAAGTTTATTAAGGTGTAATCATGGGCATTTAGCCACTCAAAACCCATTTCTAAGACAATTTTTCAAAAATGTGCTTTAAGAGTCCTTAAAGCACAATTTGTGTTTTAACTTGTCTTTGAGCTTGGTTTTCTTTGGTAATTGATTTAACATGTCCATTAGCATGTTAATAAGGTCTTAGAATGATATTTGGGTGCTAATCAAAGTTACTCCAAGCTTAGAGCATGTTTTTGCTTAAATTGCCTTTATGGTGTTTCTTTGTGTTTTCTATGGTCTGAATTCTTTCCTAATGTTTCTAAGGCATAATTTAGCCTTCTTATATCTTATTTTAACATCTAAACACCATATCTAGGTTTGGGGTATTTCAGAATAGAATGAAGACGCTGTGAATGAAAGAAGATAAGGTCGAGTATATTACCAGTTTTCAGCTCCGTCTTCAGTGTGGGGTGCGATATGCAGCAGTTCCTGTGATTTATCTCTGTAGCTGCACAAACACAAGAAAGATAACAGAGTCGCATAGCATATATGTCCCTTGTTCACCAGTAAAGGTTGCAAAATTATCGTGAGTGAAGAGAATGAAGACAGACCATGAGGGAGAAGAAGATAAGTTCGAGTACACTACGAATTTTCAGTCTCTTTTTTTGTCTGGTGAGTGAGATGCAGCAATTCTAGTGATACGTCTTTGTAGAGGCACAAACACAAGAGGATAATGAAGAAAGACACATAAAATGTGTGTTCCTTATACCATGAATGAAGAGAATGAAGACTACCGGGAGAAAGAAGAAAATAAGTTAAGTATATTACCAGTTACACCTCCCGAAAACATACCAAACAAACATTTTCTGTACCAATGCGCGATATGAGAGGACGAGAGAAGTGCAAGAGGCGCGAGAGCCGTAATCGCTGCGAAAGCCAGAGAGGTGTGGCTACCGACGGGGGCACGAGAAGATACGGGGGCTGGGGAACTTTCGAACGCATAGTCCGAGACAGAGTACAGGGCGGTTGAAGATGCGAGGCTGCGCCAGTTGCAGTCGCCAGAGTAGAACATCTCGGCGGACCTCCAGGGCGTCTTCAGTTCCCAACGGCAAGTTGAGAAGGGAGGATAATCAGGAAAAACGGAAGAATCGGGGACAACGGAGGGAGAGGGAGAGACGCTCCACGAGTTCTCCAGGGCGGCGGAATCAGGGACAGCGGAGGGAGAGGAAGAGACACTCCACGAGGTCTCCAGGGTGGCAGAAGAGCTACGCGAGAAGTCAGACGAGGTCGAGGAGAGGATTCCATTCCAGATGCCCTCGTAGGGAGTCCCGGTCGACTTCCAGTCTGTGTCCCAGATCTAACTCTCGAAGGTTTTTCTCACAGAGTAGACAAAGAAGATCGAGGTCGGTCCGACGTAGAGGAAGGGGAGTTGTGTCGTCTGCTCGAAGCTTATCGGGTGAGCAGCAGGAGGATGCGGGAGGAGCGGATGTCGCTGCACCATCTAGGAAAGGTAATTGCTTCCTGTTTATTGACAACTCAGTAGAGAAGTTGATGAGAGTGCTATAAGGTGGCTGCTTCGAATGAATGAGGAGATTGTTGACATTACCATTTCACGTAAGCATTGCCCAAATAACGCGCTGGCATTTGCTTTGGTTGAGCTGAAAATTGCTGATCGTGTTGAGAAGGTAGCAGAAAAGATTTGCGGGCGTTTGCTTTTTGGCCTAAAAGTTTTCGCTCGTCGGGCTAAATACTTGCCAAAGAGGAGCAGCAAGAGGGGTCTCAATTTAGGCAAGAAGACGGCTCCGATCGATAGTGGAGGTAAATTAAATGGAGACAAGCATGTTGGTCGGGTTGTAGTATGTCCAACGGTTGGGGCTGATCAGGGGGCGGCGAAATGCTTTTCGGACGGCGATTCTGTTTGGTCGATTATGTGTCCTGGTAACATTGAGCTGGTGGTGAAAAACTCTTGTGCCAAGCTGGAGATCCTTGGCGTGGAGGATAGTGGTGACTCGAATCGACCTTTCCGTCTTCAAGTGCGCCTTGGGTAATGCATGAGTCGGGAAGGCGACGTGAGTAAGGCTTCGACAAGGGATAAGGATGTGTGTCTTGTGGTGGCAAAATCTAAGGCATGCTCTGGGTGCCGTGTGGCGGCAAAGGCCTATCCCAAAGTTGTTGGTGGTGGTACACATGCCTGGAACTGGAGTATTTCAAATTCTTCGCAACCGGGTTGGGTGTATACATATTATGGATACTGGTGTGGGTATCCAATGCAAGGTTTTGATCAGAACGATTGGTGGGGTCAAGGCTTTGGATGGGGAGGAGACTGGTGTTACCCCTATCATCCAGGTGTGGGCACTCCGCCTATGGCATGTGGGCAACTTGACCCAAATTCTACGAGCGTTCCTAAGATTGGCTCAAGGTCGGTCGTAGGAGCGGATAGTGGCCGAGCCCCTATTTCTATTCTGGAACCGACGAATAGGAAGGAGTTTGGATGAGATCTAATTTTGGAAGAGATTTTCCGGATGGACCAGGAAAGGCTGATGGCTGAGAGTAAGGGGACGATAAGATAAGCAACCTTGAGCTGCATGGGGCCGAGTAGGATTCAAAAGGTGGTGTTGCAGTTGCTCATTTTAGCACTCCACGATCTGAGCAGTATGCTCCCCAGGCTCAGATGATGGAGGAAGGAGAGGATGATGTTGGCCTTAGAAGTCTTTTTGAGGACCCAGAATTCCCTCCAGGTTTCGAGCCGGCTGGTGAGGTTCCTAGACCGGCGGATGATCCGGAAAAAAAATTTGTGAAAGAAGAAGCGAGGCAGACGCTCGTTCTTGCTAAGCAGCTTGGTTGCACCATCATGGATGAGGAGCGGGCCCTTATCAATTTTAAAGAGACCATTCATGAGCAAAGAACAAGCTATCGACAGAGATGTAAGGAAGCAAGTGATGGGCCAAAAGAAGATTCTGACAGGTGTTCAAGGAACACCTCAAATGATAGGTTGATGAAGGTTCCTAGGACTAGAGCGTTAGGCTTCAGCAAGTTTTCCCGTGTAAGCAAAGTTGCCATGAGAGGCAAAAAGAAAGCCAAGTAGATTTAAGATTTGGTCTCCCTCATAGCACGTTTGTAAGGTAGGTATGGAGGGCTTGTGTCTGTTTTTGTAGGCTGTTTTTATGGGTTGCTCCATCTTGTCTGCCCTTGTGGCATTCTAGGTTGTGTGCCTATAATTATCAAAAAAAGTTACACCTCCCGTCTTCAATCTGTCGCTGCTAGATGCAACAGTTCCAGTGAATTATCTCTACTGAGGCACAGGCACAAAGATAATGAAGAGAGCCGCAGAATGCTCCAGTTAGGTTGCAAATACTGTAATTTGAAATTTATCGGTTTGGGATTGTGGTTGATTGTGGGTGGATATAGTGAAATATAAAGGGCATGTTCTATGTGATGGGTAAATTCACTAAGCAGTAACAAAGAAAAGCGTTATTTTTTAGTTTTTTGTTAGTCAAAATTAGATGAGTGGAAAATCAAATATACTAGTGCAATATAAATGGAAATCAATATAGTTTATCTATTATTGATGGTGCGGGGCAAAACAAATTAATATTATAAAAAAAGTAAGATATATGTGACATATTTTCATTAAGGAAATGTAATCTTTAAATTATAAATTATAATTATAAAAATGTAAATTAATAACTTTTATTTGATAATAAAATATTACTAACTATATGCAGATGAAAGATAAATAAAATTTATTAATAAGATATTAATTATACCATGAATTGATAAATATGTACAATTTAAGTAAAAATTGTAAGTATTTCCTTAATAATTGATCAGATTGTGTTATTTCCTTTTTTTTATATTGGTTGAAAGTATTTTTAATGTTTTTTTATCTTGGTATTTTTACTACACTTTAGGAACTTTTGTCTATTTTAGAAACATATATATGGATAGGGTATATCAATTAAAGGGGCAAACATTTTAAATTTCCTTAGAAAACCGAATTTTAGTAATAGTATTGTTTATATAATCGGTTAATCACTAAAGGGTTAACTGTTCTTGAAAATTCAATACCGTTACCGAAACCGATCAATTTACACGGTTTGGTTAAACGGTATGGTTAAACTGAAAACAGGTATGGTTCATTTCGGTTTCGGTCGGATATCGCGGTTTCAGATTTTTTTGGACAGCCCTAGTGATTGTGATATATACGACATTGTTACTGTTTTGTGAAATAGTGAAATTTGAAAATACTTTTTAATCAAATGTATATATATGCATAGTCGTACTGCATCCACAATGGTGGTGAGGTTCTTATCCACAATGGTTTTGAGTTTCTTAGCACATTTCTAGGTGTCATGTCATCTAAAAATTATATTTTATTACTTAAGAAACTTGATTCACTACCATAACAAAGTTTCTTAATCTTCTCTCTCCAAATGAACAACCAATAAACTATCACTATTTAGATGTGAGAGAAAAATATAAAAGAGAGAGATACACATAGGTGAGGTCTATTATATCATAAAAAGTGGAGTTCTTATTTAAGAAACTTGGTGAAATACCCCGAACTTAAATGTGCTAAAAAAATTATGTGATTATAATTTTATAAGGCTAATTAAGTCCTTAGGAATATTGGTGAAGAAATTAAAACCAAAAGAAAAAGGAAAACGCGTAAAAGTCACAAAATGTAAAAACGTGCGTTATGTAATCATAGGAGGTATATAACCTCGACTAGGGTCCTAAATGGATTACTATGACTTATTTACATACTAGGAACATGTGGGAAAAATTCCCGAAGAAAAATGATCCAAACAGTGGATTAAAAACGCAAACGAAGCCTTAAAGCACGTTTTTGAGAAACCAGAAAACGTGACTTTAAGTGGTTAAATTAACTTGTAAAATTATAGTTTATCATATAACTATAATAAAACATTAATGAAGGTTTAAGAACCATTAAAATTAAAGAAACGAGAAAAATCCGGAAAACGGGCCCAGATTAGTGAATAGTGTGAATTCGGGTTTTTATGGGTGTTATTTGCTAATGACCAAATTGCCCCTTCTCAATTTTGGTAAAATCTGGCCCTTTTCCAGCATAGGCCACGTTTTGGTCCCTCTCTCTCATCTATATTGATTTCTACCTTAGAGATATAAGACAAAAAGCAAAAAGTAATAAAGTAAATAAGTACTACCTTTTTCCCTCTCTCTCCTCTATTTTCCTTCCTTCCCAGCGTGAGCCTCCTCTCTTTCCTCATCCCCCTGATTTCTCTTCTTCCTCACGAGCTGGAAGCCTCTCCCATGGCTTCTCAAGCTTCCCTTGCTCACTCAAGCCACTACAAACCTCCAAATGCAAAAATAATCACATATTCTTGCTCCTTAGGCTTGGAGATCATTTCCCTCTTTTCAAAATCCCAAAACCTTGAAGTTGACTTCCATGGGTATAGCCCATTTGAAGAGGAAATCACATTTTCTTGAGCTTGGCCATCTCCTCTTTCATTTAAGGTAAGAAAAATCATAAAAATCCATCTCTTCCTTCATTTCTTTTGTGACCAAAAATTGCCCAGCTTTGAGCCTCCATTTTTGCCTTGTTCCAGCCGGTTTTATCCTCAAAATAGGAGCTGGAGTCTTGCTAGGGTGATTGCCAAATGCTTCATGTAGAAATTGGAAGGTAAATGCCCTAATCTTGTGCTTTAAGCACCCTTCCTTGTTTTGGGTTAATTAAGGTGTCTAAGTGATATTAATTAGTCCCATTCCCCATTTGAATGTTGGTCTAGAGATTTGGGCAATTGGATTTTCCCTTGGCCGATTTTGGATCCAAGAGAGATGGGAGAGAGAAGAGGAGAAGATTGGAAGAGAAAATGGAGAAGCAAGGTAAATAATCTACCTAGATGACTATTCTAATGCTTGTAGAATTTGGGATGGGAAAATAAAAAGAATGAAACAAAAATTTTGTTGAAACATGTATTTGATTGTAGAAGAAGGAATTGTGATTATGTTAGTGTAATGAGAGATTGTTGTGTGATTTAAGGGCCTAAGAGCCAAACATTTGAGTTAATGCACTATATTGTGATTGATGAAGTTTTTGATGAACTTTGTGTTCTGTTAGAACCCACTAAGGGTTTGGTTAGTTGATTTGTGAATGTTTTGGGATTAGATGATGAAGACAATAAATTTGGATAAGTTAGGTTAGTAACGAAGTTATGGCGAAATTTTGGTAGAAATTAAATGGTTTAGGTGACCTTATGAGCTTGGAGAACCTAAGGCTAGCTAGGTGTTGTTAGGAATGGATTTGTTGTATTAATCACCTTGAAATGGTAGTTGGAGAATGGTGTGGAGTTATGCAAAATTTGTAGCAAAATGGTAAAAGGGTGCCTTGGAAGAGTTAGAAAAGAACAAGAGTGTATGACCTTGGAAATGGTGAGTGAACTTGAGTAATGAAATTGCAAATGGTGAGTGAACTTGAGTAATGAAATTGCAAATGGTTAGAAAGGATTTGGAATGGTAAAAATGGGTGAGAACAAGAGGTAAGCTGTCAAGGGAAAGGTTAGAAATGCACTAGTGTGCATAAGTGCAAAAATGTGGAATTGAAATTGTAGAATTAAGCAAGAATTGAGGTAAAAGTTTGATCAATGATTTAAGGAGGTTTAGAGCATGTTTAAGGTGTTATAACATGGTTGGAAACATGTGGAATGATTAGGAAATATTGGGTGAGAATTAAGGTGGGATTAGAGTTCAAAAATTGTCAAATTTTATAGTTCCAGACTTTGTCCGGGTTTGTAAATAGGTACACAAACCCGGACCACCCCAAAAACATGCCAGAAACTCATCTCAGCGTTTGGTCCGGGTTTATAACCCCGGACACAAACCCGGACCTAGCTAAAAAATGGGCAGAATGTGTATTCCGGGATTGGTCCGGGTTTGTAACCCCTGACACAAACCCGAACCAGTCTAAAATTGCCCCAGAATGTGTTTTTAAGCAACCTAATGGTAGGGAATTGATTGGTGATGGTTTTAGATGATAATTAAGACTTGTTTAACGACATGTAAAGGTCATAGGGGTATAAACAAGTGTTAGAATGAATGTGGAAGTTGAAACTTAAACCCACATGAGTAAAAATAAGACAACGGGACAACGGGGTTAAGTACAAGAGTAATAGTAGTTTACATACCGTAAGATCTTGATGTTAATAGAAACATTTGGAATAATACCAGTTGTTCGGGAATTACCTGAGGAGCGTGAGGTGACGCGTTAGAGTAAATCCTCGGTGACAGGTATGGTTTTCTTGCAACCTGTGTTCTACCGGGTTACACAGGCTTGTATGCCTACTTGTTTTTGTCGGGATGTTTACGACCTTATAATATTAAGCATGTAATGAGTTTACTGTAATTCATTTGTGTACCGCGTTGTTCCCGATACCGTCTAAACTCGAGTAAGTGTTAACCCCGTTAGCTAACCAAGCTAGGAACACATAAGAAACGGTATTCGGTTGTAAACGTCCCGAACCATGGGAACGTTCTAACTACGGCTATTCATGTATGAACTGTGGATTGTGTGTCTAACTAGACTTATAACACTATGTTGTGTAATGATGTAATAAGTTCCATAAGGGAGCTTCTAATTGATGTATAATTGGGGGGTGAGGGATTCGGGTGTCCGGTCGCGCGTGTATGTATGAGAGTTGATATCTATAGCAGGTTCAACTCTCTCCCTGTTCGATTGTTTTCCTTTTTGGAATTCAATCTCCCACGAGCCTCATAAATGGCTCTCTTACCTTGACTTATGATCGGGGTTAGGGGGATATGTGTACGGTGTGATCGGGTCTATATTATGGCCGACACATCTAAGTAAAGTAATTATGTACGATGTGTTCGGATCTATATTATATCCGACACATCTTAAGTAAAGTATAAGTTCTCTAAGAAGAACGGTGATGTGTTATGTAATGAGTTCGACATGTGAACGAAGATATTCTCTAGGCGCTATAAAAGTTGACTAAACTCTTACCCCAGTACGGTTCCTCACGTGACCCGTTCCGGAGGTATGTTGTATGTGTATTGTTGTGTGATAAATGTTGAGTTGTACGTGTATGTGATTATCTAAAACAATACCAAGTTTATCATGAGAAGTAAAGGGTTGTAGCCCGAATCAAATGGATAAGTGTTAACCAATAAGAATGGAACCCTTGAAGTAAAAACCCTCTAGGTCTAAAGACCAAGTAATGTGATTTAATAAACGTTAATGTGTTACGCTTGATGAATGTATTTCAGTGTTGATTACATGTTGATTGTATTGTGTGTTTATAGTTTTTCATGCATGATTTAAATATAATCAACCGCATGCTCAGACGACAATTAGTTATGCGTGGTCCGGTAGTATGCGGGTTGCACGATTACCATGCCAACAAAGGTGTTGAGCCCCTTTGGGGCCACCTATTACATTTCAGGTACATTGGAGCTAGTAGTTATTTCAAATTTGCTTATATATTTGTAAGTGGTGTAAGACCGAATATTGATATCGGCAATGGAATGTATTAGACTCGGTATAGTATGGATTGTAAATGTAGTTGACTCGGTTTAGAAACGGTATGGATTGTAATGTATAAATGCTCGGGAATCTGGTCCATCAGACTGATACAGTGTTTAAGTATTAGCCTTGTTAGCCACGTGGGTGGCTAACGGCGTGTAACACCAATGGAATAAGTTAAGTGTTGAGTTGTAATTCCGCTGCAATCAGTTGTTAAGCATTGTGTTTGTAGTCGGGGTGTTACAAAAAGTGGTATCAAAGCGAAGTATCGCTCTGATGACTAGAATTACCGAGCTTAGGAAGTACCGAGTTAGGAATTAGAGACTTTGGGTTAAGGGTTGAGCGAAAGCGTGAGAGATACGCTAGTTAGGAATTACCAGTGTGTACTGGATACCTACAATATTTAGACCCGCCCTCCACATCCCCCATTTTATAACTCGGGAAAGTGTGCCAGAGAGATGGGAAGCCCTCTCATACTCGGGGAAAACCCGATCTGGCTGTTATAAATTAGAGTAAATTACTCAGAACCCCCTTGAGGATTTGGTATATTATAGTTAACCCCTTGTGTTTATCATAATTATTGGTAACCACCTCAAGGTTAAGGTATCTATGACTACGAGCCCCCAAACTATAACTCTGTTATTATAAAGTTAACTACATGTTGATTTATCAACTTAATCACATTAATAATGCCAGACAAGACAGTAAAACTCCTAAATCAACATCGTCTAACTCTCTCTCATCCCACTTTAGATGCATTTTTGAGGCAAGGTTGACATTTTTAAGAAAATAACAATGTAGCTTAAGTAGTGTTTTTTGTCTAGTCTGACATTATTAATGTGATTAAGCTGATAGGTCAACACGTAGTTAACTTCCTGATAACAGAGTTATAGTTTGGGGGCTCGTAGTCAAAGATACCTTAACCTCGAGGTGGTTACCAGTAATTATGATAAACACAAGGGGGTTAACTATAATATCCTAAATCCTCAAGGGGGTTCTGAGTAATTTACTCTATAAATTATTTTTGTAAGAGCCAAAACCTATCATACGGTAGATTCCAAGAACTGGAAATCTCGGAGACGGTTCCTATTTGAACAACTATACCCGCACTTAATAGCGGAAGATTAAGAACCCTACCTATAGGAAAATAAAATTTTCGGCAACCTGGGTCGACATGCATAGCAGTCGAGAGAACCCGGCCAGCAAGAAGGAAGACACTAATTGTGCAAAGAAGCGGAAAGTGAAGAAGTAACAAAACCCAAGACACATGTCTATGGGACCACAGTTGTTAGATAATACCACCAATGGTATACTAATTGACTAACGAACTAGTCAGAAGCTGGTAACTCCAAACCTACACGCCCAAGGGATTACAAACCCTGATTGACAAAGTCTAGATGACTATGAAAATATTTACGTAACATACACCAATAGGACTACTAAATAGTGCCTAAACAAAAGTCAAGCCTCGGTAACCACAGTAAAAGTGTGGAGACGAGCAATCAGGAATGACATAGAAATAAACGTATAGGGGCCTCTGAGAGTGAAGAGTCACCCTGATTCATGATTACCATGTCAAGACCAAGGAGAAGTCGCCCAGGAGATTTATTATCAAGACTTTAAGATAAAAGAAAATGCCAACAAGGCTCCCGAATACGGTGTGGGTAGAAATAATACCGTAACCGGTATGTGTTGAACCGATAGTCAGCCTGCATGGCGCACTTTCCATGGCAAGTGCCGTTATAACGAGGCTATTTGGGAAAATGTTAACGACTATGAAGTACTTAGTAGAGTACCATGAAGGCGAGTGAAACAATTATAGGACCACCAGTCCTAAGAATGTGAAGCACAAACCTTTGGAAGGGCCTAACGGCCTAACCATTGTATTTAAGGATAAACCAATCAGCGAGAAGCTAGACTCAGCTAAGACTACCGAACATTTTAATACCACGAGAATTTTTCTTTCAAACTCAAATGTATTTCAAACCCTTTTTCAAACCCCAAATTTTCTTCCAAACTCATATTTATTTTGAACCTTCTTTTAAGCCCAAATTTCTCTCAAACTTCTGATTTCTATGAAACCAAAACCAGAAGGCCTACACCGGCCTCAGTGCCAAACAGTAGGTAAGTTATACCCAGTTCACCTTCGAACAACCTGACGACAATCGAATAATCTGAGGGTGTCAACCCGAAGGAGAAGACCGGAATCCATACTAAATACAAAAAGAAGGTAGAATATACCTAAGAGCACAATAGTTGAATTTCCGTTGATTAAGTTCAGGAAGCACTGAATGCATGTTATCATAGGACGATATAAGAGGAGTTGACAATAGAATACTTCACATAGGCGTGTGACGGACACTACGAGTGTACGAAAATGAAATGTGGGACGACAGCACTCCAGAGGAGCTTGCGGGCCTGACAGACTCATTTATGAGTTATTCGGGTAAGTAGTAATGTATCAGTAGGGTGCCCCACATATGTATACGAGTAGAGTAAGGAACACGGGAAGTAGTCGACTCTGTACTACGGTCAGCAGTAAGAATTCAGACCACCGAACGATGGATTCATTTCAAGAAAGTGATTAAGAGTCAGGAAGTGCGAGGAGCACAAATTGTTAAGTACAGACATCCGATATGTCTCAAGATTTGTAAAAGGAAACACAAGATAGCAGGATGAATACCCAGCCTAAACACAGTAAGGAAGATGCCTATCATGGATACGTTAATGTCCAACAAACGGGATAGAATTCCCAGACAATCACCAAGGCTACCAGGGAATATCGATCTTCTATGAAGAGGATATTAAACCCAGCCAACAACGCAAAGCAGCGTAGTTAACTAAACACACTCATAGATAAAGCTAGATGAAATGGCATAACTTAGCAACACCCAAGAATAACCCTGGAAAGGTGTCTGAGTCAACAATTGTTGAACGAAATATCGTGATAACTACACGAGAGCTAAAACAAATACTCGGTTTAAACACCAAAGGGAACCTACTTAACAGTAGAACCCTAAGTTGCCAAAGAGGCAACCTGACACTCCTAAGGGGCCTCCCATGAGAGGAAGCGTGATGCAACGACCTTGTTAGGAAGCCCAAAATCACCTCCAAACTATGTGATGGTGTACGGAGAAGTAAAATTTGTGTGAACAGCCTACAGTGAGCAGAGCTCGAGGCAATAAGGCTTATAAGCCACAAACCAAATGTGTTACGTAAATTTGAATGATTACAAAACCTAAATAAAGTCATAAGGAGTTTTGCCAGAAATGGCACTAGTAAGGGAAAAGTTTGTGTTATACAAGTGAATAGAGCGGAGAACGAACCACTACTTTAAGAGTGGGGATACCTCTCGATATTGTGAGGCCGCGGGAGCGGTAATCATGTGAACAATGCTCAAGAAATATGTTGAAGTTTGACCATGTTGTTATTGCCAAGGTATAATTTGAATAAAAATAGTATGAAAAAAAAGAAGCTTTTATAGTAATTGTGGAAAACCGAAAGAGTAGTCAGTTTAGTAGCAACCACCATATGTGTATAATGCGAAGTATAGAGTGAACAATGCTTAAGGAGCGCAAAGACTTGAAGAATAGCGTGTTCAGTAATCAACCAAGTAAATGGTGAAACATTGCGTGATGGTGGAAATACATGAGCGGAAACTAACATAATAGTGGATGTCATGTAAGTCGATGTTGCATAATGAGTAGGAACATGGTAAGCAGATTAGGCAATAAAGCCAGAAAGCTATATCATATGACGGAAGACCTCACGAAGAAGGCATTGTTTATCCATATTGCAGTTGCATAAAGAATGGAAGTGTACTCTTAGTAAATTAACAGGATAAGTGAAGTAATAAGCCTCGGGACAAGAATACGCAATTGCTAAGTAACCAACCCATACTGGATACGGAAGTCGTGCAAACACACCAGTGAATATGACGTAAGTCAGTTAAGCGTAGACATAGAAACAAAACCATTGGAAATACCAACCGTCACAGTAGTTGAACCCCACCGCAACAAAGGCGGAAAGAGACTTATAAACGCTATAAGGACCGATGCATAGGAAATACAAGGTCGTACAAATGAAATAAAACTTGTACAAACCAAATGAGAAGGCATGATCAGGAATAAGTGACTACAGTAGCACTGAATACCAAATATAGGTATAATATATACCTCAAGTGTTGGAAACAATAGAGGGAGCACTACGTATTAGGTAGTAGCTCGACCTCAACCGACAGTAAGTCAGAAAAACCAAGTGAATAACCACGGAGATATACCGAAGTATGCACAATAGATATCCAAAGGATTGGATAGAAAACCAATAACTCATAGAATTAGCGCACGGTAAGAGATACCACGCGTCGGTTGAGAAGCCGTTTTTTCCAAGATAGAAGGGATAAATGGGAGACATACAATACATTAAGAATAACGAAAAGGGGCGAACCAAGCTCTAAAGTTATCAGGGTCGCGCAGTAGAAGCTAGTGGGCCCATGATTCAAAAGTTGAATATACCTAGTGAATACGAGTAAATGACTAATTATCAATGCCTTGAAGCCCCTCAGGCCAGAACTGAAACCGGCTAGGAGTTAAAAAAACTCCAACAAAAATTCTTGGTTCAAGGACTAAACCGTCAATATGGTTAAGATCCTCTAACCGGAGCGCATTGTATAATAAACCGCGTGGAAGTTAAAATACTTCATGATGACAGAACGTCTTAAACCAATGTTAAGTGATAACATATGGTCAATTACGTGGGTGTAATCCCTTTTAAGGGGGGTAGAGCGCAAAAAAATTGTTTAGCGTATGTTTACGTACAAGTGTACGTGAACGATGTTGTGCATAACACAAAATAATTCGTTCTGATGATTGGTGCGTATGTTACATGAACATACATATTTACTCATGGTTTAATTGTGGTAATTGCACACAGAAGATGCGAATACCATTGTTATTAACGTACCTACCTTGTTAACATTGGTGTGAGAGTACAAGTGTAAGGGAGTAAAGAAACTCCCGAGGAACTAAAACCCCGATAGTATATGTTTATTTGAGACCAAATATGGTATTGTGTATTGTGATTTTGAAAAAAAAATGGTATTGTAATGTATGAATCGGTATGAAACCGATGAAAGAACCTAGTGAGAATTGGTTGATTAGAGGCAAATTAAGAACGGTTGATGGATAGAGTTCCATCCTTTGGAGATGTATTGCCATGTGGTTATGACTAGAATGAGAAAAAAAGATATAGGAAATGGGAAATGATTGAACTGTTTGATGGTGTGAGTATGACTAGATGGATTAAAAAGATAGAAAATGGTAAATGTTTGAATTAGTTGCTTGTTTGAAATTGAAGTGGGAGGCGGAACTTGATTTGCATGCGATCAAGGGAAACTGAACACAAATTGGGGTGGAAGGATAGTTCAACACTGATGCTGATCACATCAGGGTTGGATGACTCTTGAAGCTCCCTATAAGTGGTCACAAATAATCACGTTAAGAAAAGATGCAATTAGCATAAATTGTACTTGGAGTTGTATTGTGTTTTCAAAAAGGACTTTCAATTGGTATTTTCAAATAAAAAAAATTCTTTTACTTAGCCTCGTAAAAAGGACTTTCTGTTATTTTAGCCTTGCTCACGAGCCGAGGACGTATGAGCCTTTGTCTTCAGACCGGTGACATGAAGAGAGTACAACAAAATGTATGTGATTGTTTTGATCTTCCAAATGACCGAAGACCAGAAAGAACAAGTGTCCATTGCGACCGGTACCTGTGAGATCACCATGTGTATTACTCGATATGGACTCGAAGACTGAGTTGTCTTGTAGTCTTTGGACCGAGCCCATGAAGAGAGTATAAAAGGGTATTTTTAACTGTTATACATGCAGAGACATGTTGTGTGGTATGTGTAGTATACATTATCCATACCCTTGAGTCTGAAGGTTTATATCAGGCGTATTTTGATAATGTGAGATTTATATTGTAAAAGTAACCCCTGTATTCTAATTAAATGATGCATGGGAATTGTGGAACTTTGAGGACAAAGTTCTTTTAAGGGGGTAGATTGAAATACCCCGAACTTAAATGTGTTAATTAATTATGTGATTATAATATTCTAAGGCTAATTAAGTCCTTAGGAATATTGGTGAAGAAAGTAAAACCAAAAGAAAAAGGAAAACGCGTAAAAGTCACAAAACGTAAAAACACGCGTTATGTAATCATAGGAGGTATATAACCTCGACTAGGGTCCTAAATGGATTCCTAGGATTTAGTTACATACTAGGAACATGTGGGAAAATTTTCCGAAGAAAACGGATCCAAATAGTGGATTAAATACGCAAACGAAGCCTTAAAGCACATTTTCGAGAAAACCCGAAAACGTGACTTTAAGTGGTTAAATGAACTTGTAAAAATTATAGTTGATCATATAAATATAATAAAACATTAATGAAGGTTTAAGAACCATTAAAATTAAAGAAACAAGAAAAATCCAGAAAACGGGCCCGGATTAGTGAATAGTGTGAATTCGGGTTTTTATGGGTGTTATTTGCTATTGACCAAATTTCCCCTTCTCAATTTTGGTAAAATCTGGCCCTTTTCCAGCATAGGCCACGTTTTGGTCCCTCTCTCTCATCTATATTGATTTCTACCTTAGAGATATAAGACAAAAAGCAAAAAGTAATAAAGTAAATAAGTACTACCTTTTTCCCTCTCTCTCCTCTATTTTCCTTCCTTCCCAGCGTGAGCCTCCTCTATTTCCTCCTCCCCCTGATTTCTATTCCACCTCATGAGCTGGAAGCCTCTCCCATGGCTTCTCAAGCTTCCCTTGCTCACTCAAGCCACTACAAACCTCCAAATGCAAAAATAATCACATATTCTTGCTCCTCTAGTCTTGGAGATCGTTTCCCTCTTTTCAAAATCCCAAAACCTTGAAGTTGACTTCCATGGGTATAGCCCATTTGAAGAGGAAATCACGTTTTCTTGAGCTTGGCCATCTCCTCTTTCATTTAAGGTAAGAAAAATCATAAAAATCCATATCTTCCTTCATCTCTTTTGTGACCAAAAATTGCCCAGCTTTGAGCCTCCATTGTTGCCTTGTTCCAGCCGGTTTTATCCTTAAAATAGGAGCTGGAGTCTTGCTAGGGTGATTGCCAAATGCTTCATGTAGAAATTGGAAGGTAAATGCCCTAATCTTGTGCTTTAAGCACCCTTCCTTGTTTTGGGTTAATTAAGGTGTCTAAGTGATATTAATTAGTCCCATTCCCCATTTGAATGTTGGTCTAGAGATTTGGGCAATTGGATTTTCCCTTGGCCGATTTTGGAGCCAAGAGAGATGAGAGAGAGAAGAGAAGAAGATTGGAAGAGAAAATGGAGAACCAAGGTAAATAATCTACCTAGATGACTATTCTAATGCTTGTAGAATTTGGGATGGGAAAATAAAAAGAATGTAACAAAAGTTTTGTTGAAACATGTATTTGATTGTAGAAGAAGGAATTGTGATTATGTTAGTGTAATGAGAGATTGTTGTGTGATTTAAGGGCCTAAGAGCCAAACATTTGAGTTAATGCACTATATTGTGATTGATGGAGTTTTTGATGAATTGTGTATTCTGTTAGAACCCACTAAGGGTTTGGTTAGTTGATTTGTGAATGTTTTGGGATTAGATGATGAAGACAATAAATTTGGATAAGTTAGGTTAGTAACAAAGTTATGGCGAAATTTCAGTAGAAATTAAGTGGTTTAGGTGACCTTATGAGCTTGGAGAACCTAAGGCGAGCTAGGTGTTGTTAGGAATGGATTTGGTGTATTAATCACCTTGAAATGGTAGTTGGAGAATGGTGTGGAGTTATGCAAGATCTGTAGAAAAATGGTAAAAGGGTGCCTTGGAAGAGTTAGAAAAGGACTAGAGTGTATGACCTTGGAAATGGTGAGTGAACTTGAGTAATGAAATTGCAAATGGTTAGAAAGGATTTGGAATGGTCAAAATGGGTGAGAACAAGAGGTAAGCTGTCAAGGGAAAGGTTAGAAATGCACTAGTGTGCATAAGTGCAAAAATGAGGAATTGAAATTGTAGAATAAAGCAAGAATTGAGGTAAAAGTTTGATCAATGATTTAAGGAGGTTTAGAGCATGTTTAAGGTGTTATAACATGGTAGTAAACATGTGGAATGATTAGGAAAAGATTGGGTGAGAATTAAGGTGGGATTAGAGTTCAAAAACTGTCAAATTTTACAGTTCCAGACTTGGTCCAGGTTTGTAAATAGCTACACAAACCGACCACCTCAAAAACATGCTAGAAACTCATCCCAGCGTTGGTCCGGGTTTATAACCCCGGACACAAACCCGAACCTAGCTAAAAAATGGGCAGAATGTGTATTCCGGGATTGGTCCGGGTTTGTAACCCCGGACACAAACCTGGACCAATGTAAAATTGCCCCAGAATGTGTTTTTAAGCAACCTAATGGTGGGGAATTGATTGGTGATGGTTTTAGATTACAATTAAGACTTGTTTAATGACATGTAAAGGTCATTAGGGGTATAACAGTGTTAGAATGTGTGGAAGTTGAAACTTAAACCCACATGAGTAAAAATAAGACAACGGGACAACAGGGTTAAGTATGGGATTAATAGTAGTTTACATACCGTAAGATCTTGATGTTAATAGAAACATTTGGAATAATACCAGTTGTTTGGGAATTACCTGAGGAGCATGAGGTGACGTGTTAGAGTAAATCCTCGGTGACAGGTATGGTTTTCTTGCAACCTGTGTTCAACCGGGCTACACCGGCTTGTATGCCTACTTGTTTTTTTCTGGATGTTTACGACCTTATAAGATTAAGCATGTAATGAGTTTACTGTAATTCATTTGTGTACCACGTTGTTCCCGATACTGTCTAAACTCGAGTAAGTGTTAACCCCATTAGCTAACCAAGTTAGGAACACATAAGAGAACGGTATTCGGTTGTAAACGTCCCGAACCACGGGAACGTTCTAACTACGGCTATTCATGTATGAACTGTGGATTGTGTTGTGTGAATGTGTTACCTCCTTTGTGTGTCTAACTAGACTTATAACACTATGATGTGTCATGATATAATAAGTTCCATAAGGGAGCTTCTAATCGATGTATAATTGGGGGGGTGAGGAATCCGGGTGTCCGGTAGCGCGTGTATGTATAGGAGTTGATATCTATAGCAGGTTCAACTCTCTCTTTGTTCGATTGTTTGCCTTCTTGGAATTCAATCTCCGACGAGCCTCATAAATGGATCTCCTACCTTGAGTTATGATCGGGGTTAGGGGGATATGTGTACGGTGTGATCGGGTCTATGTTATGGCCAACACATCTAAGTAAAGTAATTGTGTACGATGTGTTCGGATCTATATTATATCCGACACATCTTAAGTAAAGTATAAGTTCTCTAAGAAGAATGATGTGTTATGTAATGAGTTCGACATGTGAACAAAGATATTCTCTAGGCGCTATAAAAGTTGACTAAACTCTTACCCCGGTACGGTTCCTCACGTGACCCGTTCCGGAGGTATGTTGTATGTGTATTGTTGTGTGACGAATGTTGAGTTGTACGTGTATGTGATTATCAAAAACAATACCAAGTTTATCATGAGAAGTAAAGGGTTGTAGCCCGAATCAAATGAATAAGTGTTAACCAATAAGAATGGAACCCTTGAAGTAAAAACCCTCAAGGTCTAAAGACCAAGTAATGTGATTAAATAAACGTTAATGTTTTACGCTTGATGAATGTATTTCAGTGTTGATTACCTGCTGATTGTATTGTGTGTTCATAATTTTTCATGCATGATTTAAATATAATCAACCGCATGCTCAGACGACAATTAGTTGTGGGTGACCCGGTAGTATGCGGGTTGCACGATTACCATGCCAGCAAAGGTGCTGAGCCTCTTTGGGGTCACCCATTACATTTCAGGTACATTGGAGTTGGTAGCCGTTCGAGAGTAGGACGGGGATAGCTGTTGTGTAACACCCAACGCTAATCCTTCCATTATCCTCTAATCATTCCCATAATTACCTTACTCGCAGCGTAATACTTACTTACTCCCGGCGGGTGATACAACGCCGTTAGCCATCCAAGGCTACTACTACTTACAGTAACGGTCTGACGATTAGAATACACCGAATACATACTACTTACCTTGCAATGCCAACTACTTACTTACACTTTGATTACCGAGTACCCAAAATATAAATTACATTCCAAGTCTATTCCCAAAAATCAAGAGTTTAGTACATCTACTCATTTCTACCAATCACAATTTCTTTGTCCAAAAAGGTGTACCACATGGTACACCGGCTACTCAAAAAGGCCTTAGCCGTGTACAACTCGGTACACCATTCCAATCTACTAACTACCCCAAAAAGAGTTCACTCCCGGTCCTTACTCGACCATCACGCCTCGCGGGTACCTGTAAGATAAAAACAGTGCCCCAAGGGGCTCAGCTTACGTTGCATATGATAACCGCATACCCCGCGTACTAGCGAGGGTACGCCAATTATTTTGTCGAATACATGCGGTTCGTTTCATTCATACATACATACATGCTCATGCTCAATACAATACAATACATGCATTTCACAACATACATACATTCAAGCATACAAGGAAGACGTTACTAGTCGACCATTCATACTTACCGAGTACTCACCGCAATACGGAGATACACTTCTCCAATTCATACATAAGTCTTGTTAGCTTCTTTACACACCCGGGTTAATCGGGTGTTCAATACTCTTTTACTCAAGGTCAATGACTTACAATAGTCAAGACCAATACTCATACAATACTTTACTTCTTTCGTACCTTACTCAAGTCAAGTCGGTATGACCTCCGGGCAGGGATTACTACATCCCACCACCGGGCTTTAGGGTGGCCCACTAATCCAGGATGCTACCCATTCAAGGGATTTGGTCCATGGAAAAGATTACAGCCAGGATTCGGATCCAACCTCTTGTGTTTCCTTATCCTCACGCGTGGCCGAAACTATATCGGACTTCTACTCATTCCATTTTACTCATTACTCATGTTAGGAGTTAGATGGTTAGGAATTAGTAGAAGTCATTACTTTCTTACCATACATCAATACACTACACAAGTACTCATCACATACACATACACCTCACTCTCATTCATTCATTTCATGAATTATACAAACTAAATGTTTAAGAGAATACAACAAGAACAATATAGTTCAAACACGACTAAGTGCAATAAAAGTCCGATTCGTGCATTTATCTTATTTGAGTGATCACATAAGCACACAAATCGGGGTAACCAAGTTCGGATACAGGGCATGAAGAAATCATACCGTACACCGTCGTATTCGTACTACCGGGTCCTTCGGTTAAACTATTTGATTCCTATACATACATGAAGTTGTATGATCAATGATCTATTATTGATCCAACTTATTCCTTCATTAATACTCCTAATGTATACTTACTACTCCTTTACATTCATACTCGATTACAACACCCATTCTTTTCTTACTACTTCTTGAAATTGTTTTCTTACTCAGGTGTATACTTCCTTACCTTTACTACTTTATTAATGGTGTACTACAACATATATATATGCATACATGTGTATAGGCATATATACATATATACATATGATTACTATAATCATATAATAAAACATTTTTTTGTCTTGACTCGACCGACCTTACCCAGGGTCGGACCCAAGGTCGGTCGAAGTCAGTAAGTTTCGTTACTGAAAATTCAGACCCGACCGACCTTGCAAGTCCGGTCCCAAGGTCGGCCCATTCCAGTGAGTTACATTACGTGAAAATTTCAGGCCGACCGACCTTGCAAGTCCGGTCCCAAGGTCGGTCCATTCCAGTAGGTTTCATACGGGAAAATTTCTGGTCCGACCGACCTTGCAAGTCTGGTCCCAAAGTCGGTCTGTTCCACTAGGTTTCCGTCTTTGTAATTCAGGGCTCGACCGACCTTGCATGTTCGGTCCCAAGGTCGGTCCGGCCAGTACTTCAGTTTTAAAAAATCTGTTTTGGTGTTTTACTTTCCCATTGCTTCCCTAACCTTAACCAATACATTCCCCACATGTTTAACACTCATTAAACCCTCTAAATCACCTTAGTTCATCCACCAACCTCATTACTCAATCCTAGTTTCACTTACACATTTTTCCTCATTTCATTCCAACACTTATACTAGTTTTCATTTCACTAATGCTACAGCTTTTGTTCTTCCCTCTTATGCTACAGATTTTCAACCTAACTCCCATCCTCCAATACTTCCTCAACTAATGCCACTCCTAGCATTCTAAATACGTTACTTTACATCCTAGTTCTTCTCATTACTTAAATCCTTCTCAAATCTGTTTTCAAGGCATTAAACACTCACTTTAAACTCTCCAAATACACCTAGTTACTACCTAGGTTATTCCTTCTTCTTAAACACTTAAGTCATCTCGTTTCTCGGCAAAATTTGACATAGTCTCCCCTATAATTTTAACTTTTCCCACACATTATCTCAGCTCACAATTCCCATACCAATTCACACATCATTATACACACTACAACACACCAATTTTCCTGCACATGTACATATACTACTCATGGTTTTTCTAAAGCTTTTAAACATCATTTAAAAACTTCAAAACTGTTACATTACCTTTCCTCATTATACTATAGCATACTCATTACCAATTACATTACTCATTTCAATGCTTAAAAACTGTTACATTACACAATACAAAACTAGTTCAAGGTAAGAGTAATTACCTTGTCTTACTAGTTTTTCTTTCTTTCCTTTCCTTTCTTCTTCCTTCTTTCTTTCTCTCTTGTTCTCAGTTCCAATGGGGTTCACACACCAATGCTACAGCCCATATCAACATACATAACTACTTAGAAAACTATCTTTACCAACCTAGGGTTTATGCTTGTTTAAGGTTTAGAATGAAGCATTACCTTCCAATGGTTAGATGGAGTGGTGGACAGCAACCAAAGCAAGATTCCAACACCAATGAGAAGGCCAAAATCGGCTAGAATGCAAGGCACCAAACAAGGGTTTAGTTTGAATTTTCGTTTTGCCAACAAGGGCTAGAAAAAGATGAGTTTTCAAGAATGTTTTTACCTCAAAATGGCAAGGAGGTGAAGTTGCTTCTAATGGTAGTACTCAAGCTCCAAATGCAGCACACCCATGGAGATGAAGTTGGTTGTTTTTTATTTTTGGAAAGAGGGAATTACTCTCCTTGATGAGAGGAAGACAAAGGTCAAATTTTTATTGTATTTGGACAAGGATTGAGCTTGAACAAGAGGAGAGAAGGTGAGTTTTGTGTGGGTTTTCTTCAAGCCACCATGGCTGTCGAGAGAGGGATAAAGAAATTCAAGAATGAGGGAGGGTGTGTACGTGAGAGAGTGAGGGGTAGAGGAGAGAGAGTGCCAACTCCCCCTTTTCTATTTCCTTCTACTTTATGTGTTTGTCTTTTAGCAAATAAGGAAAAGTTAAGAGAGTGTGAGAGAGAGGGGCAAATCGGCCACCCTATACACACACACATTTTTGATTTTTATTTGCAACAGTGGACACATTAACTTTGTTTATTTACACTCTCACCCCACAGCTTCCCGGTTGTTACAGTTTTTACTAACCGGGACCCGTTTTCTGGAATTTTCTCATTTAATTAATTTTATTGGTTCCCAACCTTTATTACTGTTTATTAATGACTAATTGGTTGACCAAAATCATTACGAGTCTATTTGACCCGCTTAAAGTCGTGTTTTCCCGGTTTCCTCGAAAATCGCGCTTTAAGGTTCATTTATGCTTTTAACCCATTTTAAAGGTCCGTTTTCTTCGGGATTTGTTCCCTCATGTTTATTTAAGTGTAATTAAGCCTTTAAAATATTTATTAGCCTAATTAATCACTGTTTTTAATTACGGGGTATTTCAATCTACCCCCCTTAAGGAACTTTGCCCTCAAAGTTGCTCAAGGTTTACGGTTTACTATTTCTACTCATTTGGCAAGACAGTTGCCACAATGCACTCTACTACCACCTTACAAGGTGTTCACAATTCTTACACTACAAGCATACACCAATTCAAGTACCATACACCATACACAATCCAATTCACGCATTTCACAATACCATTTCACAATACCATTCACAATACGCTTCACATTGTCATTCGTGTCATATACCGTACAACACAAATGCATTACTCATTACACACATCTCATACACATACCATACTCATTGTACTACATACTGGATACTACTAGCACTACATTGTGCCAACCGAATACAATTAGCACTACATGTGCCAACAAAATACGATTACCATACATACATACTATGCAACGCTAACCCGAAGCAATGCAAAAGCAAAAGGCTCTACCCCCCCCCCCCCCTTAAAAGGGGTACGCCCCGTACCCTCCGTACTATAAGGATACTGGACATCTAGTCCACGAATAAATTTGGGTACTTCGCCTTCATGGCGTCTTCTAATTCCCAAGTCGCTTCCTCGACATCGTGGTTAGACCACAAGACCTTCACCATTCGTATAGATTTATGGCGAGTGTCACTTGTCTTCGTATCAAGGATTCGCAACGGAGTCTCGACATATCTCATCGTCGGCTCTAGGGATAGCAGCTCGGGTTCTAATACATGAGAGGGATCGGTTATGTATTTCTTGAGTTGTGATACATGAAAGACAACATGAACACGCCCCAATTCTTCAGGCAATGCTAGCCTATAAGCTACGGCTCCAATCCTCTCGGTAATCGTGTACGGGCCTACAAATTTCAGGCTCAGCTTGCCCTTTTGGCCAAATCGAAAGACACCCTTCATAGGTGAGACGCACAAGAACACTTGATCGCCCACGGCGAACTCAAGGTCGCGTCGTCACACATCCGCATAGGATTTCTGTCTATCTTGGGCTGCTTTCATATTTGCTCGGATTTGCTGAACTTCAGCTTGTACTTGTTCTAAATACTCCGGTCCTATTATGATTGCTTCGCTTGACTCATCCCAACACAACGGGGTACGGCAAGGTCTACCATACAAAGCTTGGAAAGGCGACATCTTAATCGAAGCATGATAGCTATTGTTATACGAAAACTCGATAAGATGAAGCTTATCAATCCAGCTCCCCTGGAAGTCTAAGGCACATGCCCTAAGCATATCCTCTAGTGTCTGGATGGTCCTTTCTGTCTGACCGTCGGTCTGTGGATGGAAGGCGGTGCTAAGCTTCAACTCAATACCAAGCGCTTCCCGTGTTGCTCTCTAGTATCTCGAAAGAAATCTGGTGTCGCGGTCAGATACTATGGTTTTCGGGACTCCGTGGTGTCGGATGATCTCCTTGTCGAATAGCTCCGCGAGCTTCGCCACCTTCCAAGTGTCCTTCATCGGTATGAATTGGGCAACCTTGGTGAGACGATCAACTACTACCCAGATCATGTTGAGTCCTCCCCTGGCAGGTGGGAGTCCAACAACAAAATCCATGGAGATATCGTGGAATTTCCACTCCGGAATGGGCATAGATTGCACCATTCCTCCCGGTCTTCGGTGCTCGAACTTCACCTTCTGGCATGTGAGACACCTCATAACATACTCAGTCACGTCGGATTTCATTCCTGACCACCAGAAGTACCTCTTCATGTCTTTGTACATCTTAGAGGCTCCCGGATGGACATGCAATGTGGAACAGTGTGACTCTCGCAGAATGTGACCCTTAGCTCAGCATTACTTCAGGGGACGCATAATCTGCCATTCAGTCGGATCAGACCATCTTCATGTAATTTGAAGTCGTACTTTCGGCTCTCGAAGGTACCCTCTGTGATTTTCTGTCTGATCTCTGTGAAGTAAGAGTCGCTCAACTGAGCGTCTCGCACCTCGTCAACCAAGCTAGAAGAAGCGAGTAGCGAATGGAGCGAGTGTGCTCAACGACTCAGGGCGTCGGCTACAACGTTTTCCTTCCCTTCTTTATACTGGAGGTTGATGTCGTAATCTGAGAGGAACTCTATCCACCTCCTCTGTCTTAGATTCAGTTCTTTCTGTGTGAATACGTACTGTAAACTTTTGTGGTCGGAGTAGATGGTGATGCTTACCCCATAGAGATAGTGTCGCCATATCTTCAAGGCGAATACAATGGCTCCTAACTCTAAATCGTGTGTCAGTAATTCTCCTCATGCTTTTTTAGCTGGCGGGAGGCGTAAGCTACTACCTTGCCATGCTGCATGAGTACGCATCTCATGCCATTGCCCGATGCATCACAATACACCTTAAATCCCTCTGTGCCCTCTAGAAGAGTGAGAATTGGCGCTGAGGTCAATGAGTCTTTTAGGCTCTGGAAGGATACCTCGCACTCGTCTGTCCACACAAACGGTGCATCTTTCTTCATCAATGACATCATGGGCTTAGCGACTTTCGAGAAGTCCTTTACAAACCTCCGGTAATAACCGGCTAAACCAAGAAAGCTCCGGATGTCGGTAACAGTCTTAGGTTTAGGCCATGATCGTACTGCTTCGATTTTGGATGGATCTACTGAAATGCCCGCGCTCGAGATGACATGACCGAGGAAAGATACCTGATCTAGCCAAAACTCGCATTTGGAGAATTTCGCATACAGCTATTCTCGCGCAGTGTCTCAAGTACTCTTCTCAAATGGTTTCCATGCTCTTCTGCTGACTTCGAATATACAAGGATGTCATCGATGAATACTACTACTGAAGTGTCCAGCTGATCACGGAATAACCGATTCATTAGGTCCATGAATTTGGCTGGTGCGTTAGACAAACCGAATGGCATCAACGTGAATTCATAGTGGCCATATCTTGTTCGGAATGCTGTTTTCTCAATGTCTTGCTCTTTGATAGCAATCTGGTGATATCCGGATCGGAGGTCAATCTTAGAAAAGACCGAAGCTCCCTTCAACTGATCGAACAGGTCGTCGATGCGGCAATGGATACTTGTTCTTTACAGTGACCGCATTCAATTTGCGGTAGTCATGTAGAGGCGGAGACTACCGTCCTTCTTCTTTACGAAGAGGACCGGTGCTCCCCAGGGTGATACGCTCGGGCGTATAAACCCTTTGTCGAGTAGATCACGTAGTTGCTCCTTAAGCTCTACATTTCTGCAGGTGTCATACGGTATGGTGCCCTAGCAATGGGACCAGTACCAGGTACAAGGTCGATTTCGAACTCTACTGCTCTCTGTGGTGGCATACCAAGTAGCTCCTTCGGGAATACATCAGGGAATTCTGAGACTACTACTACATCATTACTGAATTCTGGATCTCTCTCCAGATCTTGCACATGGCATAAATACACGTCATGTTCTTTTCTGAGCTCCCGTACATTGCCATAGCAGAAATGACTATAGTTAAAGGCTCTCTCGGTCTCTGGCGGTATGAAGCAGTGACCCCAGATGGACTCTTGAGCAGCAATCGGTGCTCAGCGCATAGGATCCGTCCCTTGTGCCGCTCCAACCAGTTCATTCCGATTATTAAGTCGAATCCCAACCCGTTGAATTCAATGAAGGAGATGCGAAACGCTTCGCCTTTGATTCGAATTGTGGCGGTGTGGTAGTACTTAGTACATTTTACTCGCTCCGTCGACGAGAGAGTAACCAAGAAGTTTGGTAGCTCATCTGCGTCTAGCCCCAACCTCTTCGCAAAAGATGGCGATACAAAGGTGTGAGAGGCGCCGGAGTCGAATAGTACTGAGGCGTCGATGCCGTTTACTGGGAAAGTTCCCGTTAGAATGGTACCGCTTTTGCCGGCTTGTGCTTCAGTGAGGATACTCAGGTTACCTTTGGTGCCGAGTCCACAACCTATTGATTCATAAGATTATAAGTAACGATGGTGGAACGCAAGTGGAATTTAATAACCAACACTGCTTTTATTGAATAAACCAACCATCATACATACTGTGTCTCTAATACACGTTACTACTGGGTTACATGCTACTACAAGATTAATACTTTCTAAAGGTAAGGTTCAGGCGTCCTGGTTTCATGGGTGTGGCATTGATTATTGCCGGTGGTGTCGTGTTCAGCCTGATCTTTTTGATCCCGTGATACAGCAACCTTGATTTTCCACCCATGATTAGGACATCTCCTGATCTCAATACCAATTTCTCTGCGAGGTCCAACACGCTTCTGCTCGCTATACAAGAATACGGCGTCATCACCAATGGACCAAGACACTACAGGCACTCCTTGTTCAAGAGATTCTGTCGTCTCGTCCTTATCTTTGTGTAAGCCAAGTCGTCCTTCTTTCTCATAGAAGTGACGATACATACATCTGCTTCGAGTGCAGGGATTGATTCATCTTCACATTGTTGTGAAATTTCTACAGCTTGAGTGACAAGCGTTTGGTATTCAGTGGGTATTGATGGAGGTGTTGCTCCGTCTCCTGTTCGTGTCTTCTGGTATGTCTGGTATAAGAGTTCCAATCCTTTCCCAAGCACATCATCTTCAGCTTCATTGTTGCTCCACTGGGGAATTCGGGTGTATAAAATCCTCCTGGACCCACTCCTAGTTCGTTGCATCGTCGGATGATTAAAACTTGTGCTTCGGGTGTCAGGTATCCTTTTAATAAGAATACCTGGGCGGATGACCTGGCGCTGCTCATTGGTGAAGTGGTGAGTGGTAATGTCGGTCTCTTCACGAGGTGGGTTTGAAGGCATTGGGTAACAGATATGGAATTTCCCTAAGGTGGTAAATTTCATCTAGTGTGAGTTCTAGGCTCACTACTTCTTTTCATGCTCAATACATACTTCAATTTTACTTACTCATGCTCAATTTCGTACTTCAAGTACTTACGCATTCATGCATCCATTCTTACAGATATTTCAATACTTAGACATGCTCCTCAAGGATTAAGGGTTACGGTTAATACCTAGACCGGATTTAGTACCGGTCCCGTCACGGTCTATGATGTGCAAGGCCGGCTGCCTCTACGGTGCGCCCTTCTGCGGACCCCGGGACCCATGTCCCTGTGAGGTATGCTGGGCATGAGCATCGCCAGATGCAACCTCCTTGCCTTCACGCTGCTTGTAGCCCTGATAGTTGCCCTTGGGCTTCGAGTTTTCTGGGCATGCATTAGCATGGTGCCCCGGCTTCTGGTAGTTGTAGCAGTGGGTCTCCCTTCCTTGGCAATCGGTGTCGGGATGATCCTTGTTGCAGTTTCGGCACACATAACTGTGGCCATCATTTTGGCTCTTGCCATGGCCAAATCCAGAACCTATAGCTTCCAAGTTAGCGAGGTTCGGTATACTTACAATGGTCCATATACATACTAATTCACAAGTGTACTAATTCAATTTCGGGTTCTTACCCTTGTAGGGCTGAGACCTCAATGGCTTCGCTGCCACTGGTGCAGTGTAGGCAAGCTGTAACGGATCAGCTGCCTTGCCCTTCTCAGCATGGGCACTGCCGTCTCCAGAGGTGTTCTTCTGGTTTTGGTGGGAGTACTTCCCCTTCTTCTTCTTCCATGGTTTGGTTTGGTTTTGGTCGTCGGAGGTGTTACCCTTGCTGCTCACCTTGCGCTTCAGCGCTTGCTCCTCATCTCTCAGCTGACAGGTGATCTCAACTCAAGATGCAGCGTGGTAACTCTCCTGAATTACTCGGCATTAGGTTACACATTTACATACGGGAATACTAATTCGTATTGTTCATGGCTTTTAAGGGTTCAACGTTGTTTACCTGAAGGGAGGTAAACCGTGTGAATCTCATGCCATACCGGAGTCGATGGCTCAATCCGCCGTAGAAGCGGTCGACCAAGACTTGGCCGGTATACCCAAGGTCGGGTAGAAGTCTCAGAAGAGAGGTGAAGGTGCGGTAATACTCATCAACCGTAATCTTCTCCATCATCTTCAGGGCATCGAGCTCAAGCCGTTTCTTGGTCTTGACATGCTCGGGATAGTACTTAGATCGGAGGAGAGAGGTGAATGCTTCCCAACCGAATGTGGGGTCAGCTACGTGCTCGGCCTTGACGAGCTTCCACCAATCCATAGCCGCGTCCTTGAGGTAGTACGCAGCTATCCTCACTCAAACTCCAGCGGGAGTCTCAAGTGTCTCGAATGCCGTCTCCATCTCGGAGATATAGGCCTCGAGCTTGGCGAGGTCGCTCTCACCTCTAAAGCATGGAGGTCAAAGGTTGGCGACTGCCTTTACCCAATTGGTCTCACGGGGATGAGGTGGGTCGGGTTGTTGTTGTTGCTGCTGCTGGTGGTTTTGCTGTGTTTGATGTACTGCGGTGATTACTTGCAGTAGCATCTGTGCTACGGTGGCGGCGATGATCTCAGCTATCGTCTGCGCGCCCGGTCCATCATTAACCCCTCCTCTGGTTCGGCCTGAACCTCTTCCTGACATCTGAACAAGCGTGGATTACATTAGATACTGTGACACTATGACCACATGGTCTTGATTCAACAATGGTATCGTCTTTACAGACGTCAAGGGGTATTCGTTATTGCTAACGGTAATTCCTAGTTAGGTTTCTAATTCTCCGCTGTAAACGGTTTATAACCTAACTCGGTAATCACTACACTCGGTATTCCAATCATCAGAGCGAGACTTCGCTCTTATACCACTTTTTGTAACACCCCAACCGCTAATCCTTCCATTATCCTCTAATCATTCCCATAATTACCTTACTCGCAGCGGAATACTTACTTACTCCCGACGGATGATACAACGCAGTTAGCCATCCAAGGCTAACAAGGCTACTACTACTTACAGTAACGGTCTGACGATTAGAATACACCGAATACATACTACTTACCTTGCAATGCCAACTACTTACTTACACTTTGATTACCGAGTACCCAAAATATATAAATTACATTCCAAGTCTATTCCCAAAAATCAAGAGTTTAGTACATCTACTCATTTCTACCAATCACAATTTCTTTGTCCAAAAAGGTGTACCACATGGTACACCGGCTACTCAAAAAGGCCTTAGCCGTGTACAACTCGGTACACCGTTCCAATCTACTAACTACCCCAAAAAGAGTTCACTCCCGGTCCTTACTCGACCATCACGCCTCGCGGGTACCTGTAAGATAAAAACAGTGCCCCAAGGGGCTCAGCTTACGCTGCATATGATAACCGCATACCCCGCGTACTAGCGAGGGTACGCCAATTATTTGGTCGAATACATGCGGTTCTCAATCATACATACATACATGCTCATGCTCAATACAATACAATACATGCATTTCACAACATACATACATTCAAGCATACAAGGAAGACGTTACAAGTCGACCATTCATACTTACCGAGTACTCACCGCAATACGGAGATACACTTCTCCAATTCATACATAAGTCTTGTTAGCTTCTTTACACACCCGGGTTAATCGGGTGTTCAATACTCTTTTACTCAAGGTCAATGACTTACAATAGTCAAGACCAATACCATACAATACTTTACTTCTTGCTTACCTTACTCAAGTCAAGTCGGTATGACCTCCGGGCAGGGATTACTACATCCCACCACCGGGCTTTAGGGTGGCCCACTAATCCAGGATGCTACCCATTCAAGGGATTTGGTCCATGGAAAAGATTACAGCCAGGATTCGGATCCAACCTCTTGTGTTTCCTTATCCTCACGCGTGGTCGAAACTATATCGGACTTCTACTCATTCCATTTTACTCATTACTCATGTTAGGAGTTAGATGGTTAGGAATTAGAAGAAGTCATTACTTTCTTACCATACATCAATACACTACACAAGTACTCATCACATACACATACACCTCACTCTCATTCATTCATTTCATGAATTATACAAACTAAATGTTTAAGAGAATACAACAAGAACAATATAGTTCAAACACGACTAAGTGCAATAAAAGTCCGATTCGTGCATTTATCTTATTTGAGTGATCACATAAGCACACAAATCGGGGTAACCAAGTTAGGATACAGGGCATGAAGAAATCATACCGTACACCGTCGTATTCGTACTACCGGGTTCCTTCGGTGTTCAACTATTTGATTCCTATACATACATGAAGTTGTATGATCAATGATCTATTATTGATCCAACTTATTCCTTCATTAATACTCCTAATGTATACTTACTACTCCTTTACATTCATACTCGATTACAACACCCATTCTTTTCTTACTACTTCTTGAAATTGTTTTCTTACTCAGGTGTATACTTCCTTACCTTTACTACTTTATTAATGGTGTACTACTACATATATATGCATACATGTGTATAGGCATATATACATATACATACATATGATTACTATAATCATATAATAAAACATTTTTTTTGTCTTGACTCGACCGACCTTACCCAGGGTCGGACCCAAGGTCGGTCGAAGTCAGTAACTTTCGTTACTGAAAATTCAGACCCGACCGACCTTGCAAGTCCGGTCCCAAGGTCGGTCCATTCCAGTGAGTTACATTACGTGAAAATTTCAGGCCGACCGACCTTGCAAGTCCGGTCCCAAGGTCGGTCCATTCCAGTAGGTTTCATACGGGAAAATTTCTGGTCCGACCGACCTTGCAAGGCCGGTCCCAAAGTCGGTCCATTCCACTAGGTTTCCGTCTTTGTAATTCAGGGCTCAGCCGACCTTGCAAGTTCGGTCCCAAGGTCGGTCCGGCCCAGTACTTCAGTTTTAAAAAATCTGTTTTGGTGTTTTACTTTCCCATTGCTTCCCTAACCTTAACCAATACATTCCCCACATGTTTAACACTCATTAAACCCTCTAAATCACCTTAGTTCATCCACCAACCTCATTACTCAATCCTAGTTTCACTTACACATTTTTCCTCATTTCTTTCCAACACTTATACTAGTTTTCATTTCACTAATGCTACAGCTTTTGTTCTTCCCTCTTATGCTACAGATTTTCAACCTAACTCCCATCCTCCAATACTTCTTCAACTAATGCCACTCCTAGCATTCTAAATGCGTTACTTTACATCCTAGTTCTTCTCATTACTTAAATCCTTCTCAAATCTGTTTTCAAGGCATTAAACACTCACTTTAAACTCTCTAAATACACCTAGTTACTACCTAGGTTATTCCTTCTTCTTAAACACTTAAGTCCTCTCGTTTCTCGGAAAATTTGACATAGTCTCCCCTATAATTTTAACTTTTCCCACACATTATCTCAGCTCACAATTCCCATACCAATTCACACATCATTATACACACTACAACACACCAATTTTCCTGCACATGTACATATACTACCCATGGTTTTTCTAAAGCTTTTAAACATCATTTAAAAACTTCAACTGTTACATTACCTTTCCTCATTATACTATAGCATACTCATTACTCATTACCAATTACATTACTCATTTCAATGCTTAAAACTATTACATTACACAATACAAAACTAGTTCAAGGTCAGAGTAATTACCTTGTCTTACTAGTTTTTCTTTCTTTCCTTTCCTTTCTTCTTCCTTCTTTCTTTCTCTCTTGTTCTCGGTTCCAATGGGGTTCACACACCAATGCTACAGCCCATATCAACATACACAACTACTTAGAAAACTATATTTACCAACCTAGGGTTTATGTTTGTTTAAGGTTTAGAATGAAGCATTACCTTCCAATGGTTAGATGGAGTGGTGGACAGCAACCAAAGCAAGATTCCAACACCAATGAGAAGGCCAAAATCGGCTAGAATGCAAGGCACCAAACAAGGGTTTAGTTTGAATTTTCGTTTTGCCAACAAGGGCTAGAAAAAGATGAGTTTTCAAGAATGTTTTTACCTCAAAATGGCAAGGAGGTGAAGTTGCTTCTAATGGTAGTACTCAAGCTCCAAATGCAGCACACCCATGGAGATGAAGTTGGTTGTTTTCGATTTTTGGAAAGAGGGAATTACTCTCCTTGATGAGAGGAAGACAAAGGTAAAATTTTTATTGTATTTGGACAAGGATTGAGCTTGAACAAGAGGAGAGAAGGTGAGTTTTGTGTGGGTTTTCTTCAAGCCACCATGGCTGTCGAGAGAGGGATAAAGAAATTCAAGAAGGAGGGAGGGTGTGTACGTGAGAGAGTGAGGGGTAGAGGAGAGAGAGTGCCCAACTCCCCCTTTTCTATTTCCTTCTACTTTATGTGTTTGTCTTTTAGCAAATAAGGAAAAGTTAAGAGAGTGTGAGAGAGAGGGGCAAATCGGCCACCCTATACACACACACATTTTTTATTTTTATTTGCAACAGTGGATACATTAACTTTGTTTATTTACACTCTCACCTCACAGCTTCCCGGTTGTTACAGTTTTTACTAACCGGGACCCGTTTTCTAGAATTTTCTCATTTAATTAATTTTATTGGTTCCCAACCTTTATTACTATTTATTAATGACTAATTGGTTGACCAAAATCATTACGAGTCTATTTGACCCGCTTAAAGTCGTGTTTTCCCGGTTTCCTCGAAAAACGCACTTTAAGGTTCGTTTATGCTTGTAACCCATTTTAAAGGTCCATTTTCTTCGGGATTTGTTCCCTCATGTTTATTTAAGTGTAATTAAGCCTTTAATTGTCTAAATGACACAACAACTTTTTAATTTCCCAATTATATTTATATGTCACGCATGGACATAATATTCTTATAATTTTTGTTATCCTCCACTTAACCACAAATAATATTAATTGGTTATAACTAAATTCCTTATAACTATATTACCCATAGTTTTAATTCCATAACCCCTTTAATCAAAATTATTTTTCTAACTCCTCCAAATATCCACATAGGACCTATAATTATTTAAATTCAAATACTTACCTCTATATTTTGGGTTATTTACAAAACAGCCCCAATAATTCATAAACTTTACATTTTAACTCTAATCTCATTATATTATATAGTTTTAATTCCTTATTTAATTAATTTACAAATCCACCACTAATATTTCGATATTTACTATTTGAACATTATAACTTTTAGAAAATTACATCTTGGCCCCACAAATTTTTGCCTTTATAAAATATTCCTTATAATTAAAATATAACCCCAAAAATCATATAACATTTACATAATAACTTATAACCTATAGTTCTAATATTAAATTCCTTTAATTGCCGAAATGTACACACATAGTTTCTTAAATTACTATTCAACCCCAAATAATTTTGGCTCTCACATATATCTTTCCATAAATTACACTTTCACCCCAAAACTTTATAATAGTTACTTAATAACTTATAAACTATAGTTTAATATTTAATTCTTCTAAATTTCCGGATGAGTACTTATATTTCATCTAATTATGAATTCGCCCCATACTAAATTCCAGTTTTGCATTCAAACTTTTATAAATTACAAAATAGCCCCAAACTTTATAAATTGTTAATTTAGCACTTGTTTAATTTAACTAAAATTCATAATCTTAATTCCTACCTTTATGTTATATCATAATTATGCCAAGAATCATATACCCTCGGTTTTCACTATATGTACTTCAAATTTTCCAAATTTACAATTTAGCCACATAACTTAATAAACTAGCAATTTAAGAACTAGTAAATATTTTTAACTCACCAAACTTTATAATATAAGTTTATATACATATGTAGCTCATTAAAACTTATTTTCCACCAATATAATTCGGCCATATTTAAATGATACCATATAGTTTATAAAAGTTGATTTATAATTCATAATAATTATACATAAATACATATGAGCCATATAACTCATGTAAAAATTATTGTAATGTCTTAGATTGATTTTTAGCTCAAAATGGAGCATATTTGCCCTAGGCAAATCGGCATGAACAAATATTTAACATAGATAATTTTTGTAATACAAAAATGTGTCTTAAGGTAATAATCTTACCATATATGTTATAAGTTATATTTTTGGTATGTTTTACCATATGGTCTCGGCTTTAATTACCTAGGAAGGTGTACATAATTTTTGTACAATTTTTAAGAGCTTAACCAAGCTTAAAACAATAAAGATTGGCTTAGTAAACTTACTCTTAATAAAGGATGATTAAGTACTTTAACTCCTCTTGAATTTCCCAAGCTTCCTTCAATGGAAATTGATGTTCCAACTTCGGTTCTTATGCATGAAATGAAGGGGTTTAGGAGTTAGATCTTAACAAAGATCTTAAGTAGATTTATAAGTAGTTTTCCAAGGATTTACCTTAGAATTTCGAAACCCCTAGGATGGATGGAGAACCAACTTTCCTTCATGAAATTGATGAAGAAAATAGCTTTAGAAGATGTGGAATTTTCGGTTACATATATAGTATGTCTTAAGGATTTTCAAGCATGAAAAATACCTTAAGATGTTCTTGGATGCTCCTTGGATTAATGTTGATTCAAGACAACTTCCTTGGAGTTTGAATGGTGGTGTGAGCTTGTAGTTGTGCTAGGAATATTTTTGCTTCAAGACTTTATGAGAAATGCTAGGATTTTGACATAGAAATGAAGATGGAAGTTAAAACTCTATTCATGAACTTAAGAGCTTCAAAGGAAGAAGATGAAAATGAGATAAGAAGGCTTACGAAACCGGCTGCAAGGAATGAAGAGAATGAAAGGCATGAGTTCCGTATAACTAAGCTAGGAATGAGAGAATTTGATTTGTTTAATTTGGACACCATAATGTGGCATGTTAGGTAAGGCTTTGTTAATTGTTTTGCTTTTGATTTCAGGCTCCAAAAGTCCTTCAATCAGCCACAACTTTCGGCCATGTGAGGAGGAAGGAGCAAGTTGCTTGATTCATGGAAGACAAGGTGGTAAGGTAAGGTGGGTAAGGATATTTCTTTTGATTTTTCAATGTTGAATGGTGTCTTCCTTTTCTCTTGTAGGCTCACGAAATGGGGCTGGATATGAGCTTCTTTTATTGAAATTTTATTGTCTTAGACTAACATAATATTTTTCTAGATCTAGATCTAGCTTTTTCATATTTATTTCATGCTTTAACAAAGCTAATCTCCTCTTTTTTGTTGCAGGTTTTCGGCAGTGGTAGAGCCAAATTGGACTAATATTCTCTTGTCATAAAGTCACATAGCATGTGGAAGGATGAGTCATCAATTCCATAACATTTTATAAGCTTAAAACTTGCCAAAACCATGCTAAAAATCGGCCACATGTGTGACCAAGTGGGATTTATTTTCAACTTGGTTTTTGTCACATTATATTACATAAAGATCATATTGTAACATGTTATAGGTTACAACATTTATTTGGTACATTTATACCAAGGTAAAAGATGAAAGTTACTAAGGTAAATGTTGAATTTATAGTACTTTTTGAGTGGATTTTCGGCCCTATTAGTGCTACTGATTTAGCACTGCCTTTGAGTGATTAAGATGGTCAATCTATCCCCATTTAAGATTCCCAATTCGTGGCTCCTCAAAAACTTCAAGGTAATTGCGTAAAACGCGTTTTTACGGCACCCGAAAGTGCGTTTTTATGTTCTAAGGATATTTTGGAAAATATCCAACCAGTTCCAAGTGTTTATAAACATTGTTTATGGACAATTATGATATATTAAGGTGTTACATTGAGTTATATGGGGTTATATAAACTCATGACATAATTCCCGGGACTTCCGGGACTCCCGGGACCAAAACAGGAGCGTTAAGAATTTCCCCCGAGAACTTTGTGTTTAAATGAAAAAGTGGTGTGGGGATCCTCTTATAAATATTTAATAATGGTCAACTAACCATTTGTAGTGAATAAAACGAAGTTGTACCAACTTGGAATGCATTTCCGGGGTTTCCGGGGATTCTCGTGCTTTAAGGGACGTGCGCGAGCACTCCCGAGCACTTTGCATTTTAACTAAATGTGGCATGGGGACTATGCTTGTATAGTCATATAATGAGGGTATGACCATTTGGTTTGAGTTTAAAAAGGTCATACAAGGTCACGCTTAACGCACGTTTTTAAGGCGTTTTAAGAACGTTCTTGTCGTTAAGATGTTCAGTGCGTATTTTTGACCTTTGATGAGTTCTTATGTTTTTATGATATATATATATAATAGGTGTAACATACGTTGTTACATTTGTTTACATGTGTATATCAATTTATTTTAGCATTTATAAATGCTTCGGCATTCGTAAAATACTTACGTTGCTCGTTTGTATAAATGTTCATATTGATCTTTCCTTGTTGACGCTCTCTTTATTGAGCATGTTATGTATGGAGTTTAATCCTCGTTAATAAACGTACATGAGTGTTTTGTACGAGTATGTTAAGACGTTTGTAAAATTACGTCTGTTAGCGTTTATGGTGAAACGACTATTTTTACGTAATGTTTGCATGCATGTGTTTGCATGCACACGCGTAATATTATTTACGTAAACTTTTGCATGCAGGAATGAGCATGCGTATGTGAAATGGTTTATCCTTAGATTAATTTTCATTATCTAATGGTTTAAGGTGTTAATTAGATTTGGGGTATTTCAATTAACTAAAAAACTCTTATCTCTACAATAGGAAAGTTCCTTAGCATTCTCTCTCCTAATCCCCAACTATTTTTACATTAGGGCATCCATAGTGGAGTGGATTCCACCCAAGAGTGTTGAAAAGAAATGAAAAAATGATCCGCAGTGGTGTGGAATCCACCCACCTTCTCTTTCCTTGTTGCTTATTTAAGGAAACGTGTGAAAATTAATTACGATTGGCCGTATCACTGCATCCACTGACAATAATAAATATTTACAATTTTTCTTTTGCTTTTACCAGAGGAGGGGGAGAAAAAGATGGGAGGAGTGAGAAAGGTAAGAAACCCCCTTATTGTTGGATGTAATAAATAGGTGAAGTTGCTTACACAATTAAAATAATATTTTCTGATGACATGACACATAGGAATATGTTAAGAAACCCATAACCATTGTGGATGCCCTTAGCTTTCTATTAGTACTTTAAATTTTATTTTATTATCATTGCAGAGTTGTAGCCAATCATGTTGATTTGGAAAGTGTTCCTTACATAACGAACGATGAGAGAGAATTAACAAGGAATCCTTACTAAAAAAACATTTTTTCCCTTAACTGTATATACATTTATTTAGGCTAACTTCTTAAAAGTGTACCTTTTTTCCTTCATAATTATAAATGGGTTAGTAGTTTAAATTTTATATTATTTTGTTACTCTTTTGAGAAAAAATGGGATTTGTAAGTATTCTTAATCAAATATATATGTTCATTAACTTTATTTATATTTAGTTTGGATAATTTCTTAAAATTCTACCTTTGTTCTTCATAATTATATATGTGTATTTTGAGTTCTATACTATTATGTTACTCTTTGAGAAAAAAGTTGGATTTGAAAATATTCTTGATCACATATATATGCAAAACTTAATAACTATAAAATATATACTTTGTCCTTAACTTCATATATATTTATTTAGGGTAATTTCTTATAATTTTATCTTGTTTTCATAATTATAAATTGGTTTTTATTTTGAACTATATACTTGTAACACCCCAACCACCACCGTACACTTAACATCAGACTGCAGCGGAAACCTCAACTCATCACATTACTTAATTCAATGGTGTTACACGCCGTTAACCACCCACGTGGCTAACAAGGCTAATACATATACATTTGTATCGGTCTGATGGACTAGATTCCCGAGCAACTACACAATACAATTCTCATTCCATTTTCAACACTTATTATATACATACATTCCCACTCTACCGAGTATTTACAACTACTGCCGATAACAATTTCGGTCTTACTACGCCTACAGTACATACTCAATTTAAATGGCTACCCACGCACAGTCAGCTACCCCGTCCTACTCTCGAACGGCTTCCAGCTCCTTTTACCTGAAATAGAAAAGGGTAGAAAAGGGTGGCCCCCAAGGGGCTCAGCACCTTTGCTGGTATGGTAATCCCGCAGCCCACATGCTACCGGGCCACGCACAACTAATTGTCGTCTTAGCATGCAGTTGATTATACTTAAATCATGCATACAAGCCATAGACATACAACACATAACATTTCGCCTCAATGGGCTCAACCTATAACCAACACAACCACACTTTAACCAACCATCCAATGATTCCTTAAACCCTAGAAAAACTCTCCTCCAAACGGAGCTACTTCCTTAACGAACGACATGTACCCATTAATCGGGTTATCCTTAAACGCCTCTTGTCGCCAACTGGGATTCATTTCCATGATCCACACATTCCATATCCTACAACTTAACTCATCCCCCACATAACAAAACATAACAAACCTTTCTTGTTTCGACGTACACCTGACAACATTGCATTCATTTAAAACATCCAATACATATATATTTCATAGCACATCAAGGTAATTTGCATAGCACAACAACAATACATATCACCACAAGAACGGTTCACATTAAGATCCTTCCACCATAGTTAGTACATACCATGAGCATAGAGATTGTTGCCAAACTCATACCAAGCTCGTTATTTACCTCATCACCATCCTGTTATTTGAACGGTTGACTTAAACCCAAGGTGTGTCGGATATAGTGATCCCAAGCACACCGAAACAACACAGTATGCCCCTGTGGCCCGACGTGAGTCAGTAAATAGCTTTGGATAAGCTAAGGGAAAGGTGAAACCAAATTGGAATACAACCTAACATACACCAAGAGAGCCGAACCGGATATGACATCGACTCCCATCCATCACACGCGTGGCCGGAACAACCGGACTCCTCACCCCCCCCCCATTAGTAACATATACACTTATAAATAAGTAGTTAGAGATCCATTATGGAGCCTACCACATCCACACACCATACGGTATCATAACCGAGTTAAGCACACAAGGGAGGTTCACACACTTGCATACAACAACAATGTCCAACTAACTCACACATAGCCGTGGTTAGCACGTTCCCAAGGTTTGGGTCGTTAACCCCGAATACCGATCACTCATGTGTTCCTAGATTTGGTTAGCTAAGGTTTAACACACATTTGAGGTTAAATGGTATCGGAGGCCAAATTTGCCACATAAATGAATTACTATAAACTCATTACATGTTTTATCTTACAAGGTGGCAAACACTCAGTAAAACATATTGGCATACAAGCCGGTGTAATCCGGTAGGACACAGGTTGCACAAGAAAACCATACCTGTCACCGGAGTCCACTTTACCACGTCCACTTATGTTCCTCGAGCAATTCTCGAACAACTGTTAACATCACATGTGTTTTTATTAACATTGGGGTTTGCTTGATTATTTAATGTCTAATGCTTAACTTTCCCCGTTAACTTAGTTACATAACTTTACATTTCAACTTGTTTACTTTTACATTTTGATACTACTTTCACCCACTTAATTACCATTAAAACTCACCCTCCTGTCCTTAACAACCTTATAACATCATTACCTATCAATCCCCATCATTACACATCATTTCCATACCTTAAAAAACAATTTTGGTCCATACAGTGCCTTGTCCGAACTTGTGTCCGGACTTCCCAAGTTCGGACACCGTTCGAGGCTCTAGGGGTGCCAACTGGTGAACGTCCGAACTTGCGTCCGGACTTCCCAAGTTCGGACGCTGTTCGAGGCCAAACCAGAGAATAAAATAAGTGTGTCCGAACTTCCCATGTTCGGACGGTAGTTCGGACATCAGTCGAAGATCAGAAAATCCTTTACCCAACAGAGCCTGTCCGAACTTCCATGTCCGGACGGAAGTTCGGACACGGCAAAATGCTCAACTTCTATACCTTTAAACACTTAGCCAAATTCCTCCAAAGCCTCCAACACTTATAGTTTATACTCCTTAAGTCCCTTAGTGATGATTCATGCCAATTCTAACCATTATACCAAGACATTTCTTCCACACAACATCATCATTCAAACATCCTTTCTTACATATCAAAACTCCTTATGTCATTCTTACAATTCCTTTCCCAAGCTTACACTTCCTCCTTAACTTTTCCAAGTGGTATCTCACCAATATTGACCACTATACCAAGGTGTTTCCTCCACACCTTAACATCATCTCTCAAACTTCTTTTCTTACTAACTAAACCTCCTTTTTCACATCCCACCTAAACATCACTTATTCCTAGAATATCAACATTATCTAAACCTTAAACAAACTCCTCCAAGACTTAAATACATTCTCAAAACACTCATTGGATTTCTAGAACTCCCAAGACAATGCCTAAATCCTTATAGCACCTTAGAACACCTTAATGCATGTTTTCTTCCTTAGTGAAGCATGTATCCATTCCTAACAATTCCTAGTTCACCCAAGTTCATTTAAGCACTTAAACTCCTTATACATTTTCCCAAATTTGGCCATAGCTTCTCTTGTATTTACCCACATCCAAACACTTAGGTTTTTTTACCTTATTTCATTCGAGAACACCTAAAATCCATCAAGAACATTTTTACACCCAAGACTTCACACATTTAGCACTACATCACAATATAGTGCATAACTTAAATTGCTTGGCACTTAGGCCCTTAAATTGCATAAACCATAAACACTGAATTTCCCACATAAATAATGCCTTTGACCTGCAAATACATACACCAATACATATGTTCTTTTACTAATCTCCTTGAGAACACTTTACTAGGTCATTCACCATTTGCTCTTTAGGTAGTTTTAACAAGCATTATAAGCTTATTTCTCCTAAGGCATTAAACCACATTGAGATAGCTTGTTTACCTCTTTTCCTCACAAATTTCTTTCTTGTTTCCTTGTAAAACCGGTAAGGCATTTGGTTCCTTGCCAACAACTAAACAATATACCCAACATGAAATGAGTATATAAGCATTATGCTTCATCTCATTATAAACCCTAGTTACATATATTATCTTAAGGTATTAACATGATTGTTTTACCTTGGAATGGAAAGAGAGCTTGCATATATATCAAGAGAGGACTCCTCCTAGCCCTTGGAAGATTCAAATGAGCTAAAACAAGCAAGGAAAGACACCATGGTGAGGTGAATTTTCGGCCATATACCAAAAGGAGAGGAAATGAGTTTCTTTGGTTTTTCCTTACCTTGAAGCAAAGGTGATCAACAAGGCATAAAATATTAGCTCAAGCCCCTTCCATGGAAGTTCTCCTTGGCACCAAATGGTGGTTTTGAGGATTTGAAAGGACAAGGTTGTAGAGCTTGCTCCAACTAAGAGAACGGTAGTCTCGGAATTAAATTCGAGCATGGAGTCATAAGTTACAAGTGAGGAAGGATGAGAATGGCATGGTTCTGTTTGGAAACCGATGGAGAGAGGAGAGAAGAGACCACCGTGGGAAATGAAGAAAGGAATGAGAGAATGAGGAAATGAGTTTGCTTGTTAGTTTTAGATATTTAAGTAAGGTAAATAGTGTTTTACTTTATCAATTTCTATCTTATCAATTTAACAAAGGGATGACTCATTCCCTTATAAGGAAACCGGCCCCAAATAGTAGCAAGGGGGTATTTTAGACCTTATTAGTCAATTGTCTCACTTAAACATTATATGTTACAAACTAGTTATAAAAATCACTATTCACCAAAAACAAGGCACATAGAAGTGAAATTTTTGATTTCTCATTGATATAGCCACCCAAATGTGATACTATATAGTACACATGTTAATTAAAGAGTAATGATGGACATTTAGCCACTCAAAACTCATTTACAAGACAATTTTTCAAAAACGTGCTTTAAGACTCCTTAAAGCACATTTTGCGTTTTAACTTGTTTTCAAGCTTGGTTTTCTTTGTTAATTGATTTAATATGTTCATTAACATATAATAAGGCATAGGTTTGACCATTAGGCCTTATACACATTTATCCTAAGGTTAGAGCACATTCTAGCCCATTTTGACCTTAAGGTATTTATTTGTGTTTGTTTGGTTTCATTGTCTACCAAGTTTCCTAAGGACTTAATTAGCCTTATAAAGTCATAATTAAACATTATCCAGTCTTGGTAGGCTCTTTGGGTCCTAACCAAGTTCACTCCAACCTTAGAGCATGTTTTTGCTCAAACCGTGTCTTAGTGTTTTATTGTGTTTTACCATGGTTTAAATGATTCATTTATGTTTCTAAGGCACTTTTTAGCCTTTAACTACCATAGTTTAAGATTTACACAACATACCAAGGTTTGGGGTATTTCAATCTACCCCCCTTAAAAGAACTTCGTCCTCGAAGTTCACATTTCCTCGCATCATTGGATTAGAATACGGGGATTACTTATAGCCATAGAACTTCCATTACCAACCACCCTTTACATCCAACCTCGGACTTAATGGTCCGGGCAACATATCCACATTATACATAAAATATCATACTCACAAGGTAACCTCGGACTTAATGGTCCGGGTACCTTCACCACACTTGCACTAACATAATATCCCTCAGACTCTTAGGTCTGGGTGACATAACCACATTTGGACTCGTAGGCCCGGGTAACACAACACATTTAGACTCATAGGTCTTGATAGCATACACTTCAGGAGATCAAAATCAGAATAACCTTTATCACACATACCAAACAACATGTCATAGCATGTATATCAAACAGAAATACCTTTTGAAAACACCACACAACTCCAAGTCCGATTTATGCTCTTTGTATCTTTCTTAATATAGTTATTTATGACCACTTACAGGGAGCTTCAAGAGTCATCCAACCCTGATGTGATCAGCATCAGTGTTGAACTATCTTTCCACCCCAATTTGTGTTCGGCTTCCCTTGATCTCATGATAATCAAGTTTCACCTCCCACTTCTTTTTCAACCAACAACTAATTCAAGCGTATCCCATTTTCTATCTTTAAATCCTTCTAGTCATAATCATTACATCTCCAAGGGATAGAACTCCGTCTATCAATCATCATCCAAATCCAACTTAATTCAAGTTACCTAGGGAATTTAATTCTCACTAGGTTCTATGTCGGTCTTATAACCCTCATAAATCACAACATTGTATATATATATATATATTTTTATCAAAATACAATACATGGTTTACGTTTATGCACCATCGGGGTTTTAGTTCCCCGGGAGTTTCTTTACTCCCTTCCACTTGTACTCTCACACACCATTGTTAACAAGATAAACACACTTCCCATAATGGTATTCGCATCTTCTGTGCGCATTTACCACAATTTAACCATAAATAAATGCGTATGTTTATATAACACACGCGCCAACCATCATAACAAATCATTTTGTGCTATGCACAACCCAGTTCACGTACACTTGTACGGTAAAACACACTGAGTGGTTTTGCGCTCTACCCCCCTTAAAAGGGATTACGCCCACGTAATCAATCACTGAGCATTAGCTTAATATGTTCTGCCGTCGTGAAGTATTTTAACTTCCACGCGGTCTATTATATTAGCGGTTTAGTTCCTAAACCAAGAATTCGCAATGGAGTTGTAACTCATAACCGGTTTCGGTCCTGGCCTGTAAGGCTTCTAGGCATTGATGACTAGCCATCCATTCATATTCATAATGTATATTCGGCATTTGATGCATGGGCTCACTGGCCTCTGCTGCGCCGTTCTGATAATTATAGGGCTAGTTTGCCCCATTCGTTACTGTTACTGTATTGTACATCTCCAATGTATTACCCTTATCTCGGGAAGGATGGTTTCTCAACCGACGCATGGTATCTCTTACCCTGAGCGAATTCGATGAGTGTCAAAACTTTCCATCCACTTCTCCAGTAGCTTACAGCGTAAACTACTATGTAATTCACGATGATTGACTTGCTTCTACCGACTTACTGTCGGTTGAGATTGAGCTACTACTTAGTGTGTAGTGCTCTCTCAGCTAATTACAACATTTGGGGTATATTCCATACCGATATTTGGCAGGTAGTGCTACCGTAGTCACTTACTGTTAATCATGTCTCCACATTTGGTTTTGTACAAGTACTCTTTTATTGGTGTGGCCTTGCATTTTCTATGCATCGGCCATTATAACATTATTCCTCCATAATTACCATGCTTCTGATCCCTAGCTATCCCACTTGATCATTACTGCGCAAGTGCAATACCAAAACACTCAGTCATACAGAGTGCAGAGGCGTAAACTCTTGACAGTAAATCTCTCGTGCGATTGCGATAGGAATTTACACTGTGTTTTACTGAAATTCTTACTACATAATATTTGTCACCGGCTTAGGACTCGTTCGTTGATATCATTTACTGTTGTATCTCCACTGGGTTAACTCACAACTAGGCTTATTTGTCATACCATCACTTAGCAATACTTATACAACGGTCGCTTAATGCACACCGTATCCTCTTCCTTATATAGCATCAACTTATACTGTATCCGCTATTATATAGCTTCTGCTATTACGCTAGGTTTATCTGGCCACTTATTTGGCTGATTTTTGAATATATTACATCTTTTCCCTTGAGCGTTGTTCGCTACACATTTAGCTTCACACACCTACGGTGATTGCTATCAAACTTATTACTCTTCCTGTGTACACAACAGGTACGAGCACTTCTTTTTTTGTGTTATTTTATTCAAATCATTCTGGGGTAATAACAACGTGGTCCATCCTCCACATATTTCTTGAACTTGATTCACATAACTACCGCTTCTGCGGTCTCACAATATCGAGAGGTATCCCCAATCTTAATGTAGTGGTTCTCTTACCACTTTATCCACTTATACAACATAAGCTTCTACAATCAATCGAATTTATATAACCTATCTTGCTTATGGCTTATAAGCCTTATTTGCCTTGAGCTGGGCTCATTGTAGGCTGTCCACACATATGTACTTCTCTGTACAACATTACATGCTTACAGGTTGTAGTGGGCTCCATGACAAGGTCGTTGCATTCCGTTTCCTTTCATGGGATGCCCCTTAGGTTTGTCAGTCCGTCTCCTGACAACTTATGTCTAAACTGGGTGTTAATTTCAACCCTTGTGTTTCAATTATATTGCTTCATCCAACAATGTTTAATCCAAATACCCCTCAAGGATTGCTCCTGGGTGTTACTAACATATTCCATTACATCTGGCTTGCACTCTTGGGTACATCCCGTTAGCCACGCCTTTTTGCGTTCTTCGCTGGTTATTATCTTCTCCTGTAAAGGTCAACATTTCCAGATAGTGTAGGTACTGATTTTGGGAGTTTCATCCCGTCCATTGCACATTAATGTGTCCACATTAGGCTGGGTCACCATTCCAGCTATCACGTTTATCTCTGGGGATCCTTAAGTCATATAAGCTGTCTTTACATTCAGTTAGTGCACTTCGCACCTCCTGACTCTTAAACATTTCCTTGAAAGGAATTCACTAATTCCTTTAGTCTCGTTAACTTAACTGAGTCCCTTGACTTCAAGCATTCCTTATATTTTCTAGCTCCTGTTTGATTCATACCGCTGACCGTAGACGGAGTCGACTACTTCCCGTGTTTCGGACTCTACTAGTATACATATATGGGGTATCATACTGATACATTACTACTTACCCAACTAACCTATAAGTAGGTCTGTCAGGCCCACATGCTCCTATCGGAGTGCGGTCGTCCCACAACACAGTTGGTACACTCGTAGTGTCCGTCACACGCCTAGGTGAAGTATTCTGTCGTCAACTCCCTTAATTGTCCCTGACAATATTCATCCTTGCTTCTCGAACTTAATCGAGGGAAAGTTTGTCCACTGTTGTATCTTTATCAACTGCCCTTGGTTTTACTGGTTTGGTGTAAAAGAAGGTTAGAAGAAGAGTGTTGGTTCGAAAGAAAATCTGGTTTTGAAAAGAAAAAGGGTTTGAATAAATTTAGGTTTGAAAGAAAAATTTCCATGGTTTCACAACATCTTCTTACCTTAGCCAAGTCTAGCTTCTTGCTGACTGGTGTACTTTCAATTACAGAGGTTAGACTAACAGGCCCTTCCACTGTTATGACGATCACATTTAACCATATGGTACTTTACCAAGTACTTGTAGCGGTTATAAATTTCCCGAACAGCCCTGTTATAGCAGCACTTGCTATGGCAAGTGTGCCATGCTAACTGGCTATCGGTTTGACACATACCGACTGTGGTATTGTTTTGACCCATATTGTCATCAGTGGCCTTGTTGGCCTTCACTGATCTCACTGCCTTGATAAATACTCCTCTAGGTGTCCTTTCACTGTTTCCACATGATAATCATTAACTAGGGTGTTTCCCGTTCTGGGAGACCCCTTTTTCATAGTATTGTATTCACTTTGTAGCCCGTTCCACGTATTTGGGCACTACCTTGTAGTTTCCCTTGTCGGTTGGTATACCGTTGGTGTATTATTTATCAACTATGGTCCCGTAGACACTCGTCTCGGGTTTTATTAATCCATTTCTTGCCTGTTGCACAGTTGGTGCATTGCAAGTTGGTTATTCTCGACTGCTTAGCACGTTGACCCAGGTTGCCGGAAATTCTATTCTTCTATACACAAGATTCTTCATTCTTCGCTATTAAATGCGGTTAACATTGTCCAGATGGAGACTGTCTCCGGGATTCCCAGTTTTCGGGATCTACCGTATGACAGGTTCTCCGTACCCTAAAGGTATTTAATAACAGCCAGATCGGGTATTACCGAGTATGAGAGGACTTTCATCTCTCTGGCGTTGTTTCCCAAGTTATATAACAGGGATTGTGGAGGGCGGGAAGGATATTGTAGGTTTCCAGTATTCACTGGTAGTTCCTTACTAGCGTACCTCTCACGCTATCACTCAACCCTCAACCCAAGGTACTTAAATCCTAACTCGGTACTTCCTAAGCTCGGTAATTCAGTCATCAGAGCGATACTTCGCTCTGATACCACTTTTTGTAACACCCCAACCACCACCGTACACTTAACATCAGACTGCAGCGGAAACCTCAACTCATCACATTACTTAATTCAATGGTGTTACACGCCGTTAACCACCCACGTGGCTAACAAGGCTAATACATATACATTTGTATCGGTCTGATGGACTAGATTCCCGAGCAACTACACAATACAATTCTCATTCCATTTTCAACACTTATTATATACATACATTCCCACTCTACCGAGTATTTACAACTACTGCCGATAACAATTTCGGTCTTACTACGCCTACAGTACATACTCAATTTAAATGGCTACCCACGCACAGTCAGCTACCCCGTCCTACTCTCGAACGGCTTCCAGCTCCTTTTACCTGAAATAGAAAAGGGTAGAAAAGGGTGGCCCCCAAGGGGCTCAGCACCTTTGCTGGTATGGTAATCCCGCAGCCCACATGCTACCGGGCCACGCACAACTAATTGTCGTCTTAGCATGCAGTTGATTATACTTAAATCATGCATACAAGCCATAGACATACAACACATAACATTTCGCCTCAATGGGCTCAACCTATAACCAACACAACCACACTTTAACCAACCATCCAATGATTCCTTAAACCCTAGAAAACTCTCCTCCAAACGGAGCTACTTCCTTAACGAACGACATGTACCCATTAATCGGGTTATCCTTAAACGCCTCTTGTCGCCAACTGGGATTCATTTCCATGATCCACACATTCCATATCCTACAACTTAACTCATCCCCCACATAACAAAACATAACAAACCTTTCTTGTTTCGACGTACACCTGACAACATTGCATTCATTTAAAACATCCAATACATATATATTTCATAGCACAGCAAGGTAATTTGCATAGCACAACAACAATACATATCACCACAAGAACGGTTCACATTAAGATCCTTCCACCATAGTTAGTACATACCATGAGCATAGAGATTGTTGCCAAACTCATACCAAGCTCGTTATTTACCTCATCACCATCCTGTTATTTGAACGGTTGACTTAAACCCAAGGTGTGTCGGATATAGTGATCCCAAGCACACCGAAACAACACAGTATGCCCCTGTGGCCCGACGTGAGTCAGTAAATAGCTTTGGATAAGCTAAGGGAAAGGTAGAAACCAAATTGGAATACAACCTAAACATACACCAAGAGAGCCGAACCGGATATGACATCGACTCCCATCCATCACACGCGTGGCCGGAACAACCGGACTCCTCACCCCCCCCCCCCCCATTAGTACATATACACTTATAAATAAGTAGTTAGAGATCCATTATGGAGCCTACCACATCCACACACCATACGGTATCATAACCGAGTTAAGCACACAAGGGAGGTTCACACACTTGCATACAACAACAATGTCCAACTAACTCACACATAGCCGTGGTTAGCACGTTCCCAAGGTTGGGTCGTTAACCCCGAATACCGATCACTCATGTGTTCCTAGATTTGGTTAGCTAAGGTTTAACACACATTTGAGGTTAAATGGTATCGGAGGCCAAATTCGCCACATAAATGAATTACTATAAACTCATTACATGTTTTATCTTACAAGGTGGCAAACACTCAGTAAAACATATTGGCATACAAGCCGGTGTAATCCGGTAGGACACAGGTTGCAAGAAAACCATACCTGTCACCGGAGTCCACTTTACCACGTCCACTTATGTTCCTCGAGCAATTCTCGAACAACTGTTAACATCACATGTGTTTTTATTAACATTGGGTTTGCTGATTATTTAATGTCTAATGCTTAACTTTCCCCGTTAACTTAGTTACATAACTTTACATTTCAACTTGTTTTACTTTTACATTTTGATACTACTTTTCACCCACTTAATTACCATTAAAACTCACCCCTCCTGTCCTTAACAACCTTATAACATCATTACCTATCAATCCCCATCATTACACATCATTTCCATACCTTAAAACAACAATTTTGGTTCCACGTGCCTTGTCCGAACTTGTGTCGGACTTCCCAAGTTCGGACACCGTTCGAGGCTCTAGGGGTGCCAACTGGTGAACGTCCGAACTTGCGTCCGGACTTCCCAAGTTCGGACGCTGTTCGAGGCCAAACCAGAGAATAAAATAAGTGTGTCCGAACTTCCCATGTTCGGACGGTAGTTCGGACATCAGTCGAAGATCAGAAAATCCTTTACCCAACAGAGCCTGTCCGAACTTCCATGTCCGGACGGAAGTTCGGACACGGCAAAATGCTCAACTTCTATACCTTTAAACACTTAGCCAAATTCCTCCAAAGCCTCCAACACTTATAGTTTATACTCCTTAAGTCCCTTAGTGATGATTCATGCCAATTCTAACCATTATACCAAGACATTTCTTCCACACAACATCATCATTCAAACATCCTTTCTTACATATCAAAACTCCTTATGTCATTCTTACAATTCCTTTCCCAAGCTTACACTTCCTCCTTAATTTTTCCAAGTGGTATCTCACCAATATTGACCACTATACCAAGGTGTTTCCTCCACACCTTAACATCATCTCTCAAACTTCTTTTCTTACTAACTAAACCTCCTTTTTCACATCCCACCTAAACATCACTTATTCCTAGAATATCAACATTATCTAAACCTTAAACAAACTCCTCCAAGACTTAAATACATTCTCAAAACACTCATTGGATTTCTAGAACTCCCAAGACAATGCCTAAATCCTTATAGCACCTTAGAACACCTTAATGCATGTTTTCTTCCTTAGTGAAGCATGTATCCATTCCTAACAATTCCTAGTTCACCCAAGTTCATTTAAGCACTTAAACTCCTTATACATTTTCCTAAATTTGGCCATAGCTTCTCTTGTATTTACCCACATCCAAACACTTAGGTTTTTTTACCTTATTTCATTCGAGAACACCTAAAATCCATCAAGAACATTTTTACACCCAAGACTTCACACATTTAGCACTACATCACAATATAGTGCATAACTTAAATTGCTTGGCACTTAGGCCCTTAAATTGCATAAACCATAAACACTGAATTTCCCACATAAATAATGCCTTTGACCTGCAAATACATACACCAATACATATGTTCTTTTACTAATCTCCTTGAGACACTTTACTAGGTCATTCACCATTGCTCTTTAGGTAGTTTTAACAAGCATTATAAGCTTATTTCTCCTAAGGCATAAACCACATTGAGATAGCTGTTTACCTCTTTTCCTCACAAATTTCTTCTTGTTTCCTTGTAAAACCGGTAAGGCATTGGTTCCTTGCCAACAACTAAACAATATACCAACATTGAAATGAGTATATAAGCATTATGCTTCATCTCATTAAACCCTAGTTACATATATTATCTTAAGGTATTAACATGATTGTTTTACCTTGGAATGGAAGAGAGCTTGCATATATATCAAGAGAGGACTCCTCCTAGCCCTTGGAAGATTCAAATGAAGCTAAAACAAGCAAGGTAAAGACACCATGGTGAGGTGAATTTTCGGCCATATACCAAAAGGAGAGGAAATGGAGTTTTCTTTGGTTTTTCCTTACCTTGAAGCAAAGGTGATCAACAAGGCATAAAAATATTAGCTCAAGCCCCTTCCATGGAAGTTCTCCTTGGCACCAAAATGGTGGTTTTGAGGATTTGAAAGGACAAGGTTGTAGAGCTTGCTCCAACTAAGAGAACGGTAGTCTCGGAATTAAATTCGGAGCATGGAGTCATAAGTTACAAGTGAGGAAGGATGAGAATGGCATGGTTCTGTTTGGAAACCGATGGAGAGAGGAGGAAGAAGAAGACCACCGTGGGAAATGAAGAAAGGAATGAGAGAATGAGGAAATGAGTTTGCTTTGTTAGTTTTAGATATTTAAGTAAGGTAAATAGTGTTTTACTTTATCAATTTCTATCTTATCAATTTAACAAAGGTATGACTCATTCCCTTATAAGGAAACCGGCCCCAAATAGTAGCAAGGGGGTATTTTAGACCTTATTAGTCAATTGTCTCACTTATAACATTATATGTTACAAACTAGTTATAAAAATCACTATTCACCAAAAACAAGGCACATAGAAGTGAAATTTTTGATTTCCCATTGATATAGCCACCCAAATGTGATACTATATAGTACACATGTTAATTAAAGAGTAATGATGGACATTTAGCCACTCAAAACTCATTTACAAGACAATTTTTCAAAAACGTGCTTTAAGACTCCTTAAAGCACATTTTGCGTTTTAACTTGTTTTCAAGCTTGGTTTTCTTTGGTAATTGATTTAATATGTTCATTAACATATAAATAAGGCATAGGTTTGACCATTAGGCCTTATACACATTTATCCTAAGGTTAGAGCACATTCTAGCCCATTTTGACCTTAAGGTATTTATTTGTGTTTTGTTTGGTTTCATTGTCTACCAAAGTTTCCTAAGGACTTAATTAGCCTTATAAAGTCATAATTAAACATTATCCAGTCTTGGTAGGCTCTTTGGGTCCTAACCAAGTTCACTCCAACCTTAGAGCATGTTTTTGCTCAAACCGTGTCTTAGTGTTTTATTGTGTTTTACCATGGTTTAAATGATTCATTTATGTTTCTAAGGCACTTTTTAGCCTTTAACTACCATAGTTTAAGATTTACACAACATACCAAGGTTTGGGGTATTTCAATACTAATCAAGCGTTCAAGTTATAAGAATAATAATGTTGTTACCGTTTAAGAATATTAGCAATCATTTATTATACTGTAACACAATATCAACTGAAATTTCATTAGCATCATTAGTCGGTAGCAATTTAGCGACTTGTAAAAAATATTTGCTTATCAATGCCCATTTGGTAGCACAATAGCAACCGTGATTAAATGTCAGTAGCAATTTTATAATTTAGTTTATCTACTTGAAAGTAGCAACTTTGAAGACAATAGCAAGTTAGCTACTGGTTATAATTTTTTTACTACCTTCGTTCAAATAGTAGCACAATAGCTACCATGATTGAATTAACATCAGCTATCAGTAGCAATTCCTTAATTTAGCTACTAATATTGGTAGTAAAATTATTTTAACTAAAAAAACCAAGATAAATGATAAAATAACTACTATTGATGGTAGCAAACTTGTAAGGCGGTAGACATTTGACTACTGCTTGCAATTTTTAGCTATCATTGTCGTTGGTGTAGCACAATAGCAACCACTATGTTAGTACCATTAAAAATCAGTAGGGATTTTTGAAATTAGATTTCAATATATGTGTAGTAGCTACATCAATCTTCTCTTTCAGCATAAGAGCGATACTGAGATTCTAAATTAATCTTTCTCGCAATACGGTAGCAGGTGAGTTTTGAACCCATGATTTTTGGTTCAAATATATCACTCCACTATCAACCAAGCCATGGAGGATTAGCCTCTTTTGGCGAAGTTATTGTTTTTTTTTCGTAAACTTTTTGGCGAAGTTATTGTTGACGGCTTTTACAAATGAAATGATTCACTGCATCTATAAGGACATTAATTATCATTTCAATGCATCTTCTTCACTTGACGCTAAATGTCAACTAGGCATCCCTGAGAAAATAGAAAAGTCACCCAATTACAGAGAAGCTAAGATGGCGAATATATAGAACCAAATAGCTCATGAAGAAGGAAAAAATAAACCAATCCAGCCATGAAAGTTGCCCAATTCACTATATATAGTTATTTACCATTATAAAATATATGCGTTGAAATGATCGATGATTGAATACTACATCTTATTTAAAATATAAGTTATTTTAGAGATGGATTTGGATTTAAATATGCCGAGATGTGTCTAAAATGACTTTTATAATGAATAGGATGAAGCATATATTATTTAAAAATCTTGCCTCAATTATAAAAAAGAATGTAGACATACTGTGAAAGATTTAAGATAGATGATTTGCATATTGGAAGGACCAGCTAGCTAGCTTACACACAAATAGATAAGTCGTCTGCACCGCACGAAACAAGGAAGTCATTGAAATTGGGTATCAGAAATTTAAGCACGCCACAGGGACACTCATCCTCGTACACCTCATGATAAAATCTGCTACAACTGGTTATAAGAACAGAAATAGAGTCAATCATCTGGACACATTTTTGTGAACCACGAAAGCTTCCTATTTGTGCATGCGTCTCCTTAGTAGCCTGACCAAGGAAGAGAATAATAAGCACTGCTGCAAGTGAGATCAAGACACGAGTCATGTAAGGGTTTTCTTTCTTTCTATTAGCTTCTCATATATACAGTGGGGACCTAGGTTTTAAAGTCTGTGGGGCCAGTTATGGACCCATAAATTTTATTTATGGGGCTAAAATTTTTTTGACACTATCACACTTTACAATATTATGTTATTTTGTATTTTTCAAAAATTTATAAGGTCATTGAACTAATTTTCAAAAATTTCGAGGGACTGGAGCCCCATCCGCCTCTAGTGGGGGCACTTTTTATCGAATAACAATCTGTCAAACAAAATATTAAAAATTAAATTGAAAAACAATATTTAATATTTATATTACAATTATATTATATGAGTCTCTTTCATTTAAAAATGATACATAATAATAATATTATTATTAATGGCCTAATATATTGATTCTACATAAGTGTTTAGATTATCACCAACCAGTACATCTCCCATTCTAATGCTATATTTCATGAGGGGATGCTCTTTCGACTGTAGTTGTAGTAACTGATAACATCAACCCACATTTTGAACATGCACTATTTTGAATATCAAAACATCATATTTCGGTTATGCTATTTAATTATCTATTAACATTTATTATTATTTTTTGCTATATATAGACACATATATACTTATATTTTCCCAAAAACCTGTGTGGGGGCACGTGCCCCACAGGTCAATACCTCGGTCCGCCACTGCATATATAGTGTTTGATGACAGTACTGGGTTTTGCAACCTATCTATTTATAAGCAAGACGGAACGAAAGTGTGGTTCATCAACTCAAGGTAATTAAGAGTTCTGGTCATTAGAGTGGTTGTCAACGGGTAGCCCATGTGCCTACTTTCAATTATTATCGTATAAGAGACAATGACAGTGATTTTATTATACTTTATCATACTTATTAATTAGTTAGGGGATAATATATTGATTTGATTTTCTTAAATCTTAATTAATTGGATTCCCCATATCGGAACTTACATGATATGCTCACTGGTTACAATTAGTTTACTGCTTACTATTTTCAGTGTATCGACTTAAATGATATGCTAACACACCATTCTATCCTCTGTACGATTGTTTTATCCAGTTAATACTTCTATCCTCTGTATGATTGATTTATCCAGTTAATACTTCTATAACTTATTGAAAGAATATTCGATCTCCAGATAATTGATTTGGGTGACTGTTTTAAAATGTTATTTCCTTGGCAATATGTAGGCTGTACTTGTCTCCACCTTATTGAAGACCTTGGTGTTTTATTCAAAAACTAGTACGCTAATTAGTTTGGCATCAATTGACGCCGAAGAAACAAGATATTTTACAAGGAAAACTTTTAATATAAAGGGTAAAAACTTCACGACCGGAAACACTGATCCAAAATTTTCACTACAAAATGGCCTTGCTACACCAATTATAATGTTCTTCGGATTAGTAACAAAGACTCTCACCCTCACAAATAATTGTGGAAGTATTGAGATAAGAAAAGAAGAGGAACACTAACTCTCTAATTGCTTGTTAACTATATTCTTCACAATGTATAATTGTGGCTCTCTTGTGTGGTTTCTCTTCACCACAAACTTGGATGCTTTCATGTCATCCGATGATCTAAAACATCAGCACCTCTACATCTATTTGTAGGGCTGGAAGGGGCACGTTGCACGTTTCATTCCAACAATTGTCTTTTTTTCAACATTTGTTGCGTACATGTGCATGTCAAGGGAATAGGAGCAACACATAGTAAATGTTAGGAATGCACTATTTGGAGTTGTTGGAAGGTTGATGTATTTTTTTTTTCTTTGTGATGGCCCCACAAAGGAGGCGTACATGTAATAAATCTCCCCTCCGATGAGTGTGGGACCATTATTCTGGCACCTTGGCAACACCTCTCAAGCTTAGCAATTGGAAGAACCTTGGTCATCATGTCTGACCAATTATCATTAGTGTGAACCTTCTCCAAATGAATTAGCTTCTTCTCAATCACGTTTTGAATCCAATGATATTTGACATCAATATGCTTTTTCGCAAATGAAAGGTGTATGGGATTCTTGGACAAGTGGATAGTGCTTTGATTATCACATCGAAGCTTGTATTGTTCTTGCTCAAGACCAAGGTCATGCAAAAAAACGCTGCAGCCATAACATCTTCTTGCATTCTTCGGTAGCGGCACTATACTATACCTCGGTGGTTGACAAAAAAACACATTTCTGAAGTCCTGATTGCCATGAAATAGCTCTCCCTGCAAAGGTAATCAGGTAACCTGAGGTAGACTTTCTTGAGTCGACATCACCGACAAGATCTGCATGTGTGTATCCTTCTAGCACAGGTTCTTCTCTTCTGAAGCAGAAACACCTCTTGGTAGTTCCTCAAAGATATATGAAGATTCACCTGACCGCACTCCAATGCTTTTTGTTGGGATTTGATAGGATACAACTAACAACTTCAATTGGATGAGCTAGGCCAGGACGTGACTACCCACAACTGATGAATAAGGAACCTTCTCCCTATCAGCACTTCCAACTGATGATCTCTGACTTGAACTCAACTTGAAGTGAGAAGCTAATGAAGTGCTTACCGGTTTTGCTATCTTCATGTTGAATCTTTTAAGAACCTTCTCTACATATTGTTCTTGAGATAACCACAATAACTTCTTCGATTGATCTTGAGTGATTGTCATGCCTAAGATCTTCTTTGCTGGTCCTAAATCTTTCATAGCAAAGGATCCACTGAGCTCCTTCTTTAGGGCTGCTATGTCGGTTGCATCCTGGCCAATTATGAGCATATCTAAATAAATAAGTAGAATGATGAAGTCACTAGTTGAGTATTTCTTCATGAACACACAGTGGTTGGTGACTATCTTCTTGAAATTGTGTTTGATCATGAAAGACTCAAACTTTCGGTACCACTGTCTCGGTGCTTGTTTCAAGTCATAAAGTCTCTTATTAAGCCTGCATACCAAGTGTTCTTTCCCATGGACTTCAAATCCCTCTGGCTAATCCATGTATATATCTTCCTCTAGATCACCATAAAGGAATGCCGTCTTCACATCCATTTTCTCAATCTCCAGGTCTAAGCAAGCAGTCAAATCGAGTACAACTCGATTAGAGGAATGTTTAGCACTAGCGAGAATATCTCCTTGAAGTCTATCCTTTTCTTTTGGCTGAATCCCTTCACCACTAGCCTAGCTTTTTATGTTGGTTTTGAACCATTTTCTTCAACCTTCAAGTGAAACACCCATCTGTTCTTCAACGCTCTTTTGCCTTTGGGTAACTCCACCAGCTCATATGTTTGATTCTCATGCAAGGATTGCATCTCCTCTTGCATGGGTTTCATCCAATCAACATTATGATCATCAGCAATGGCCTTCTCAAAAGATTCTGGCTCACCTTCATCTGTGAATCCAGTATACTCATCAGGTGGATATCTCGAGGTAGGTCATTTATGTTTAGTGGATCACCTTAACTGAGGCTTCTCATGAAGGTCATGCTCGGTAGGTACTTCATGAGTTTATGTTGGCTCAGTTTCCTTAACACCATGTTTTACTGAAGGAGTCTCATGATCATCGTTGGTACTGACATCATCTAGTGTACCTTGATTATGACTACGAATTACTAGAAGAGGATCTTGTTGGGGCTAATGTTGATAGTGGCTTTCATTGGATGCTCTTGATCCTTGATTGTTTGATCTCTAAAGAAAACTACTTCTCCACTTCTCACAATCTTCTTATCTTTGGGATCCCATAGTCGATAACCCATCTCATTCTTTGGTGAACCAAGGTAGATACATTCTTTGGTCTTAGCATCCAACTTTGAGCGTTTATCTCATGGAGTATGTACGAATGCCTGATACCCAAACACCTTGAATTGGTTATAGTAGATATTCTTCTCAAGCCATATCCCATCATAAATCACTTCAAACAATGAAATTGATGGTGAAAAGTTGATGATGTCTATTGTCGTCTTTACTGATTCACCCCGTAGTACTTGGGAAGTTTGGCATGTGACTACATGCATCGAACCCTTTCAACAATAGTTCGGTTCATACGCTCTATCAAACCATTCAATTGTGAAGTCTTTGGTGGTGTCTTGTCAAACTTAATACCTAGGCTCCTAAAGAATGTTTCAAAGGGGCCATGATTTTCTCCCCTACTGTCGGCACAAACACACCTTAACTTTTTACCAGTCTCACGCTCCACTTTGACGTGAAACTCCTTGAAGGTTTCAAAACTGTTCCTAAGATCTCAACAAGTACAACCATACTTTTCTTAAGTGGTCATCAATGAAGATGACGAAATAAAATGCACCACCCAAAGATTTCTCTGTCATAGGACACACGTCAGTGTGCACTGATTCCAATTTACATCTTCTTCTGCTCGGCCTACAGAAAGTGTGGAAAGCAACTCCATTTTTTACCAACCAAGCAGTCAATGCATGGCTTCATAGTTTCACCTTTAACATCGGAGAGTAACTACTTATGGGCGAGGATTTGCATTCCCTTCTCACCGATATGGCCGAGTCGTTGGTGCCAAAACTCCAAATCTACACCACTGCGAGCTACATTAATACCTCTCTAGCTCTGTTAACCATGCATTATGTAAAAATACCCTTGTTTTGTACATGAGCAAATATCAAATTTCCCATAGCAAGCATCCATTTTCACTTCCGAAGTTGCTGGTCATATCGCCATCGTCAAGTTTACTAACTGAAAAGTCTAACATCTTTCAATATCAATTTGTAACCTGTGTTAGTCATCATCCCAACGTCTCTTTTCCAGTGATATTGCTTCTTCCTTCATTTCCATCTTCACAATGCCAAAGTCGCCACTTTGGTAGTTTGAGAATAGATCTCAATTAAGGGAAACATGAAAGAATGTTCCAGAGTCAATGACCCATGAACAATCTCCAAGAGCTAAACATAGTGAGTCATCAATTTTAATGATGAATACCTCTACATCCTCCTTTGAACCCACAACTATTGTTGGTCTTTGCTCGGCTTGATCTTGATTGTGGTTACCAACTTTATGGTCTCAAATGAACTTGCGACATTCGGATTCCTTGTGGCCTAGTTTGCCACAATAATAACATGTGAATCAACTTCTTGATTTAGATCTCCCCCTGAATATCGCCCTTATGTCCGAGACCTTTATTTCGTTGCTCGTTTCTAACACGGTTTTCAACAATGTTCACCTCAGTTTGCATTATGAAAAAACACGTTTTTTCTCCTAGCCTCCTCATTAAGAAGGTTATCAGTGACCATGTCCAAGGTACTTTTACTTTTGGGGGTGAATTATTGAGAGTGACCACCAAGGTATCCTAACTCTCTGGAAGAGAACTAAGAAGTAACAATTGTTGCAGCTCTTCATCGATCGTCATTGACACCTTTGCTAATTTGTTGACAAGCCCTTTGAAGCTGCTCAAATGCTCGATCATGCTTTGGCCATCTTTGTATTCAAGCTTCACCAGTTTTCTGACCAGATGAGCCTTATTACGTGCCTTTTTATTTTGTATCATCGTCTCGAGTTTTCCCATAACTCATAACTATTGGTGTAGGAAGAAACATTCTTGAACAAACTTTTGTCTATGCATCTTTTGATGAAAGCCACCACCTTTTGGTTTAGTAGTTTCCACTCCTCATAGGTTTTGGCTCTAATCTTCTCTTTCTACAAAACTGTCTCATATAAACCTTTGCAGTTAGACCTGGAAATTTCGACTCAACCCAAAATCCAACCCGAACCTAAGGGTTAGGGTCTTGATTATTGACCCATTTAATTCTTTTTTGGGTGGGTTAGGGTACTAAGCTAATTTTATGGGTTGGGTTAGGGTAAAGATCCAAACCCACGACCCACCCAAAACCCGAAAATATATTTTTTAATAATATATATTAATGTACATATATATATATATTATTTCCAGACCAAACTATGCTTAGCCTTAAGCTGAAAATATTTTACAAATCATCCCAAGTCTAGTTGGACTATCCAATGTTTAAAAATATCACACACTTCATTACGTTAATCAAACAAAAGGCTCAACCAACTCTGCATATCAAATAATTATTTTGAGAGTTTTGACCTCACGTCTTATTTGTTTAGTCTAGCTCAATCAGCTCTGTAGTTGCTGATGTGAAGATAACTACTTCATAATGTTGGTTTTTTACGAATGATATCTATTTTGGGTTGTTTCTAAATGATACAACACTACGAATGCGTTTAGATGATGTAGAAGGGTTAACAAAAGTAGGATATATATATATGAATGATATTATAGTAGAATAAATATAATATTTTATATCTATTAAGTTCTAGAAGTAGCTAGTGTATTTTGAAAAGTAGTCTATCAAATGTTATCTAAGGGGTGTGATTATATCAATTAAATATATTATGTAAGGCTATCCAGGGGCTATGAAAAGTGCTGTGAAAAGTAGCTTCTGTACTTTAAAAAGTGGTCTATCAAAGTTGTTGTTGTACTAAATGTATACAATTTAATCTCATGTATTGTGACAAATATGATTGTGTTAAGTAACATGGAATAATGTGTTTGCTTCAAAAATGGGTTGGGTAAGGAGTTTAAACGGGTTGGGTTAGGGTCATGATTTTTCAACCCATTTATTTTTGGGTTGGGTTAATGATATTTTAAATGGGTTGGGTTATGGTTGATATCAACTAGACCCATCAACCCAAATTGCCAGGTATAAGTACAAGTGGTCATCCATCATGAGTTTCTAATAAGAGAAGTTGTCTGCCATAAGCTTGAACATGTCTTTGTCATCGGCAGCAATGTTTTCTTTCTCCATCTCATTTTGCGGAATCTTGAACAAAACTTTTTTGTTATGATGTAAAAGATTGGCTTAACTGCAACCAAGAGCATACTAAGAGAGTTTGAGCCCTAATACCAGTTTGTTGAAAAAATACGGTGCGGGATAGAGATAAAAAGATAATAGAACTACCTGAAAACTGCCGAAGATGAGACACAATATTTTTACAAGAAAAAAACCTCAAGACCGAAAACACAGATCCAAAGCTTCCACCATAAAATGAGATTGCTACACCAATTATAATGTTCTTTGGATTAGTACCGTAGCCACTCACCCTCACAAATAATGATGGAAATAATGAAATTAAAAAAAAAACTCTAACACTTTAATGTCTCATTGACTATTCTACACAATCTATAATTGTGTCTCTCTTTTGTGGTTTCTCTTCACCTCAAACTTGGATGCTCTCATACAATCCAATGATCTACATCAGCACCTTTGCATCTAATTATAGGGCTGGAAGAGGACATGCTGTCCGTTTCTTTTCAACAATTAATGGATCAATTTTCTTTTCAACATTTCATGTTTACATGTGCATGTGAAGGGAGCAACACATAATAATTGTTAGGGATGCATTGTTTGTAGTTGTTGGAAGGCTGCTGAATTTTTTTCTTTGTGATGACCATCAGAGGCGGCATACACGTAACAGATATTGGTCACAATAATACAGAATCATACGCTACACATGCACAAAACCGCTCAATAGATTGCATTCAAGGTTGTAAAAGTTCAATACGGACTACTGAGAGTACGTGATACGAAAGTATTGATATGGATAAAACGAGAAACCAATACGGATGAAATATTAATATTTAAATAATAAAAAACTTATAATAAATATTTACAAGTATGAAATATGTTATACTTTGTGCATAATCATTGTATTTTAGTTATTAATACCTTCAAATTGTATCTTTATATATTATAAATATTCACATTCTTAAACCATAAGAATTTTGTAAAAATTTTGTTGAGTGATATAATATGTTACATAAGTGAACTTTAGGAAAGAATCACACTATTAATAGTAGGATAGAAATGTTATTAGTATAATTATAAATTTTCCTTACAAATATTCAATTTATAGTTATAATTGTGGTACTTATATCATAATTTCTTTTATAGTCATATAGGGATTTAAATGAAAATTTTAGTCTTCTTTTTGCTCCCATCAAATCATTATTTTTAATAGTTTATATCATATTCTTTAAAAATACAATAAATACAGAAACATAGATGATTATACAACTATACCCCAATGCAAGACAGGGTGTCCAATGAAACAGATTTCATACAACCGTATCAATACAAGGGTATAAACAGTCCTAACATTCATTTTTTACAACCATGATTGTATTTGTAAGTATAGGTCAGGCACTATTTTACATTGCTACCCACCATACACCGGTAGCGGTAACCACTTCGGTTCCCTCGGATCAGATGAAATCAACACACACACTAACATCCCTCATAGAGGTTGCAGTTTATAGCCGGAGATACTATCCAGAACCCACTGATTACTAGCTACTTTACAACCTGTTGCCTTGCGAGCTATTGCTTCCGCATTCAATCGTCTTCCTTTCAATATATTTTCTTTCTTACTATCATTTAACTCCTCAGACAACTCAACGCTGTAGATTATGATGACCATATTCGTAGAAAGAGTTTCCTGGTCATCTGCTACAGGTTTTCTATGAAGTATGGCACCTCCACCGGCTACAATGAGGTCAAGCAGATAGCCTTTGTATGATGGTGTCATGTCTCCAGTTAAGTAGAACTTGAACCCAGAAAAAAGCTTTGGTTCCTGCAAGTTCAGAAAAATAATTGACCAACCATAGCATTAATTTATTTGTACGCGTAAGTTGAGAAATTCTCAAAATGCTTTACACAGAGTCCACTAAATCAGTGATATTAATGCCTACTAACATATGATACTAAACAGCAGACGCAAAGGGTTATACATGACGAACTTTTGTCATGAATTTGAGGCAAAATCTACAAAAGTTACCTACCTTGTTCAGATATCTCAATCTTCCAAGACGAGGACCATCCTTGATTCCATGAATGTCAACCTTTATTTCATAAGGCGCCTCATCAACCAGTCTTTTTGCATCCAAACAAGCTTTGATCCCTGCAATCATACATAAAGCTTCAATTTTGTGGACAAGAGAAAGTTCCAGTCTTTCAACACCAACAACAAAAAAAGCCTGCTTCATATACAGCTTACTAACATCCAACATTTAGTATCCATTTGCCCTCCAGAATCCCCATCAAAACTTTAAGTGTCCTTTTGTATGCACCATTCTCATCTGGTGTGACAATAACATGAGTCACATTTTTTGAGTTCCAACTTTTCATCACCACAGCCCCTGACTGCCTTTTAAATTCAGCTACGATTTCCTGCAATACCACCAAATCATATCCCACACAAACATCAACAATCACCTTCCCCATAGCAAATTATAACCAACACTATCAATAACCACCTTCTCTGTAGCAGTAAGAGCTGAGCAGCAGAGATGCACTTTGTCTGATGACCCATAACACCTCCATGATCTCACACCAGCATCATGCTTAATAGCATCTTGATGTTGCCTGATAGAAAAACGGATCAAGTTCTTTAGTATACATAAAAAAGTCATGGGGAGTAATAATTTTTATAGTTGAGTTTATTATTTACTTCTTCACTTTGTAAGATCTTTTTGCTTGATCTCCAGAGACTTCCGATGGCAACTTGGTGGAGAAGTGGAGAGGACATAGTATGACAAAATTATCCTATTCAAAAGTAAGTTCACAAAAGCGCACATCAGCTTTGAAAAAGTCTTACTAATGAAAGAGTAAAAAACTGATAGATCAATACCTTGTCCCAACGGATTTCTTTGAGTTTTTTGGCACACGTGACATGAAAGCTTTTACGGCAGCTCTTATCATAACATCCAAGAGCTGCCCCTTTCATCTCACACAAACTGCACTTAATCCTTCTGCTTCTTGCTATTTCAGCTTCAAGATTGACAGCAATGTCATCTTCAAAGTACACATTTGGGGCCCTGTAAACATAAGTATTAGATAGTCTGTGACGCAAGATCATGTCAACTTTTCAAAGCAGATCACCAGCTCTAAGAGCAGAACATTGCATTGGGGAATGTTCTGCAGGCAACCAAAACAAAACCCCAACTCTAATGCCACACTCTCGTTCTATATTTAGTAAATCCACTAATAATTAGTACCATGAAAATTAATGTATGTATACATTTTCTTGTATAATCAATCTTGGTAGTTCTGACATTTTTAAGGAGCAATTATAAGATATATCATACCATATAGTGCAGCTTTTGTGAGCATGAATGATATTGCCAGACTCTTCGCCATAATCCAATGAAACTGGCCGACCTTTTAAATAATGCAAAATCTCTCCAGATGCCTGCAGCATTTTTTAGAATGAAAAATTAAATGATAAATGAGCAGCGCTAAAAATTGGCAATTGAAATACACAAACCTTTGTCTCTTCAGCCAAACCACAAAATGCGCATCGAATTCCTTTTACTTCTTTCCTGCATTGGCGCAATACCACATTTTCTGTTTGAGAAAAAACCTTCTTGGCTGCTAGTTGTTCTGAGCTTACATTATGTGGGAGATTATTTGTCGGACCATCCTTCTTCATAGCTTTAGCATGAACATCATGCCTTTTGTTTTTATCAACATTGGTCTCTTGTAAAATAAGATCGCTGGAAAATTTGACTCGTTTCCTGGATTTTGACCCTGGAGCATATTTCCTGGAACTGTTGTCTGAAGGCATAATACTACTACCTGAGTTACCCCCAGCATCCAAGACTTCCTGTTCTTTGCACTTCGCATGGAAGCTTATTAATGTTTCAGATGTTTTCTTCGATTTATGACTCTTAGAATCTTGAACTTCTTTTATTGACTCCAGCTGAGTCAAATCAAGTGTCTGTGTTTTTGATTGAGCAAGAGATTTTCTGATAATTCTTTTGACTTTCTTTCCAGATCTGTTGCTCTTAGCTTGGTTCAGTTGCTCTTTTGTTTCTCCAGCAGCATTAGTAGAAGCTTTTATAGAATCTCCCAACACCTTTTCTGTAGTCATTGCTTCATCCCTCAATGAACCCTGGAGCTTCGTCAAATCAACAGAAAGTTGTTCATAGCAATGCACGATAAGACAGAAAGTGAAGCAACTCAAAGAAAGCGTAACAAAAAAAATGAGAAATTTGTTCCTACAATCAGAAGGAAAAGATTGAAAAGTACCTGTAATTTGACAGGGGTCAAAGACAGTTCAGGAGAGCCCGCTCTCTGAGTCCATTCAAACATTTCACTGTCAAATAAATTTGGGTCGTTGGCTTTACCCTCCACTTCAATCTGCAACAAAATCCATGGAGAAAGAGGATCTCAGTTAGATATATATCAATATAGAATGATTCAACATTTATGCATTATCAAGAACAAAACTACACATACAATACCCAAAGGTAGAAGCTAAGAACATCAAAACATGTATAAATCTTACTAGTGTTGTTTCAGCAGGGGCATCATCAGCAGAATCTTTGATGTCACTGAAAGCAGGAGCTTCCATGGGCGTACCACTAAGAGGAACAAAATCTGTTTCTCGACTTAATCTCTCAAGGTCTTCTTCCTCACTCAACCATGAGAACGGTCTAAATAACTGCTGCCCTTTTGGGATCAAACAGGAACGTTTTCTCTGTTGCTCAGTGTCTGTACCACTGGAACTATCTGTTCTAAGTTTTGAAGCTAGCAATGGCCCAGGAGTCTCAGGAAGGGAAGACTCAGGTACTTGAACCCTTTTATTGGTTGCAATGGAAGGTTTTCCCACTTCACGGCCAAATCTTCTAGGTTTCTGTTTTGGTGACTTCTTTTTTCCTTTCCGTTGAACTTGTTTTACTGTACTCTGTTGGCATCCATCTTCTACTAGCCTACTGGCATCACGATCTTCTTCTGACTTCTTTTCAACGTCTAAGCACAACAAACCATGTATACAAATGAGTATGCACTAAGAGTGCAAGCCACTCAAGGCGAAGAACTATAGTTATTTGTTTATGATAAAAGAAAGCGATGACAAGCTGAAGTTATTGTTTTTATAGAAGATGTAGCATTACGGCAGCAACAATTTACATATTCAATGCATCCAATAAAACATATTTGCAGGTTCAATTACCACAGAAGTCAACCAACAGTTTGTTTGGCTAGTAAATGATTTACCAGAACTCATGGATAGCCTGGCATTCTGAGATACAAATATGTTAAATCCGGAGGCAATCTCCATATTCTTGTAAACATTGACCAAATTGTCCATTTGAGGAGCACGTCGAACCTCTGCACAACCAGTAAGCGGTATGGTAAGTACCAAAGTCCGAGTAGCAGAAACATGACACATAAAAAAGGCCAAGGTGCAGAAACAAGACACATAACTAAAAGGTATACATAGCAAATTGATAGTATATCAATTAAAGTTAACCGTTTTTAGCTAGAAAAGCAAATCTCCCAACATTCCATACAAATTTTGAAGCCTCCTGTAGTTAGTGCTTGCCAGAAAATTGCATCTATGCTGTCTGGTCACTCTAAAATGAAATAAATTAGGAGCAAATCTTCACCCACATGCCACAACAGCAATTATTAGGCTGACACAAATAGCGAGAAAGGAAAGTCAACAAGTCTAAGCTAAAAAATGCTAGGTTCAATCTTAATAATTATACATGACAATAATTATTTTCGCAGCACAAGGATCATAATCTTATCATAGATATGCAATGATGGAAAAAACACAGAAAAGTGCCTCATTTGCAGGATAGACCACAGATATTACTTAGCATGTTTATATTCCAACTTCTCAAAATGTAAAACTAAATACACAGGCAGTAACATGTCGCTAAAACAAAATCAAAATGCCCTATAAGAGCACAATAGTGTAAGTGGATACAACTAAAAACAAGCATTATTTTATTAGTCGTATCCATAATCTGTATCTTATAGACTAGAGTAACTAAAAAGTGAATTTCATAGTTTAAAAACTCTCTCATTCTCTATTTACTACATTTCACTTTTTCACTTTTCTGTTGAATTTTTTAAAGTAGAATCATCCACTCCTATTTGTGGATGTACCAAGCTGTCTTTTACAATCCCCACGTGATCGCTACAGGTAGCGTCCATGCGTATAATCAGTGTAGCAGATTTGGGACACATTCTCATTTTCCAATGAAAAATCTGTGAAACGTGCAAATGGTGACTAGAATCTGAAGTTTCTTATGTAAATAGTAAAATAGGCAGACTCATTTGTTTGACATTGATATCTTCTGCCTCTCAAATAAGGCAGACAGACATGCAGCAAGCTGCTAGCTCACCACAATAGATGCAGCAAATCATTCATACTTATCGACTATATATGCAGAGATGAAAGCCCCCATGACATCAACAGTAATTAGACGCTATCTCATGTTTTCCTTCAAACATGACAAAGTGAAGGCCACATTCCTGATCCTGACACATCATATAGTAAATCCTTGCTATCCAGTAGAAATCTAACATGTGCAATGTCTCAAACTCGACGATAATGCTAAGCAGTACTTGATGGGTCAAGAACAGCTCATTTCACTTCAAATGACATATTTTCCCAAAATCAACAAAAACTATTACGTTAACTGGCTATGCTAACTATAAAGTACTATCTATATCAGATAAGTAATTTCAATTGGAATAACCCTGAGTACAAATACAATTATATTGAAGCCATTCATAAATGAATGTCAAGCAGGCTAAAGAAATCTTTCAAGTACCTCAATGACTAGTTTCGTATGTAATGTTGGTTAAGAAGAACTATAAGTTTAAGATCCAGGAGGGGTAGATAGCAAATTATATCAACATACCTCGACGAGCATATGGCACTTTACATACGGGACAGTTGGAGTCGGACTTCATGGAATTCTGAATACAGTGACTGAAAAGAGGGAAGAAATACACGTCCCCGCATACAAATTTAATGAGCTCGTTTAAAATCAAACCATCTTCCGAAATTATCTGTGAACTTCGGGAACATAAATACGAACTGCACTTACTTGCAGAAGAAGTGATTGCATGTCAGAGAAACAGCGAAGTTCAGCAAACCTAAACTGTAAAATCAAGTTCGGGAGTTATCAATCGGATTATTTGAGAACGAAATTAAAGGAGGAGAGGGGCAAAGGAACAGAAAAAAAAATACAGTCGGAGATGTCTGTATCAGAGCGATGGAAGAATGAGGAAGGGAGGGAATGATGAAGCGTATACCAAATGGGGCACTTAAGTTCTCTGCCCATCCTCTCGAGATGAGAAGCGTCTGCCATTGGAGTGGAACTTCAATTGCACAGCGAGTACAGCAACAGATTGTTTATTTTTATGGAACTGGGAAATATGGAGAAACGGAGGCTGTTAAATGGAGAGGCGAGGAGAGGAAGAGTGTTGGGGAAGCTGAAAGGCAATAGATGGAAATCGATAAATTTTAAATTATTTTTCTATTTTTTCAAAAATATTCCCGAACCCGCCAAGGGTCGCCTTCTCCCGCCACCTCATTGCTCAGATTGGGAAGTCTGTGGCTGCGTTTGGCGTCACTTTTATGGGTAGTTTTGTGGTAGTTTTGGTCTGGTTGTTTTGGTTGGTTGTTTTGTGGTAGTTTTGCTGGTTGTTTTGTGTTGGTTGTTTTGTGGCTGTTTTGAAAACTATTCGGCAGACGGCGGTTTCGTCTGTCTGTTTTGAATAAGTTAGTTTTGTACGGTGCGTTTACCGTTTTCGTTATTACAATTAAAAATTTTATATTGCATTTTAAAACAATTATTTGTTAATAAAGTTAAAATATATGTAGATATTCAATTATAGCCTTTATAATTATTATTATTTATTAATATTTTAGTGATAATTAATTTATAATATGTATACATATTAATTTATAAATAAATTTTTTACATATATTTGAAAAAATAAAGAAATAAACCATTGTATTTAGAGTAAATATATTAGATGTTATATATAAAAATAAAATTTTACGGATTATATATTAGTATTTAATATAACATTTCAAATGTATTAATACTTAAGATTATTTTAATTGTTAATAAAAAATAATATCATTGAAATGAAAAAGCAATTTTTTATAATAATAAAATAATGACTGTAAACTATATATATATATATATATATATAGCTATCACTTATTATTATTTTTTTTATATATTGTTTATTTGTTGATAAAATATTTATTTTAAACATATATTTGTAGTTAAAACAATATATTCTATTCAATTAAATATTATTTAATGAAATTTAAAAACATAAATTTAAATTTTAATACTGGATATGTCAAGAAATGAAAAATAATGTATATTCGCATATAAAATTATTCTTTAATTATTAAGCACGGTATAAAACATATAATAACTTTTATATACTGACAAACCATAATAGTTTGTACAAACAGTTTTGTAATTAATTATTACTTAGCAAGTTGAATACTTATAATTGATATTTCTTACATATACTATAAATAGTTTGTACTCTAATAATTTTGATATAATTGAAAGTTTACATCGTAATTTTTATTAGTTTGCTATTTTCCTTGTAGAAAATTTTATTAGAATTGATAGATAGATAGTAATAGTTTTAAGAGACTATTTATCTGTATCTAAATAAACAATTTAGAAAAACACTACTAGTTTAAAACTATTATTTTGTATTATTTTCATTAATTTATAATTTAGTATACCAATCTTTATAAAAAAAAACTAAAAATAAAAAAGGGAAAATAAACTAATTTATAATATATTAATCTATCTATTTCAATTTTAATTTAATTTTGTGTCAAATTTAATATATAATATCATTTTTTAAATATAATTATAAATATTGAAAATTTAAATTAATTTATTAAAAAATAATTTTTAAATGTTAATTAATATTATTAAAATATTTTCGCCCCCTTAATTATAGTTTTCTGGCTCCGCCTCTGTTTACGGTATTCATTATATTTGCAGCATAAATTGTTGGTTGTTTTGTGGTTGTTTTGTGTTGGTATATTTGTGGTTGTTTTGAAAATTGTTGTTCGGTGATGGCGGTTTGGCATTTTCTGTCAAAAATGCCAAAATCAAAAATGCCACATTTATACCGCATTTATACCGAGTCCGAACGCAGCCTGTATCTTGTTCTTGTGGTAAATTCTACGTTTTCTTGTCCGGTAAATTCGGACATCCACAATGGGTATGAGGTTCTTCACGTATTTCTAAGTGCCACATCATCATAATATATTTTTTTAATAGATAAGGAATTTCATCCATTTGTTAATCTCTACAGTAAGAGATTTTCTTAACCTTCTCACTCCTCCCAATATTTTTTTCCTTTCTCCTCCCATTATTTTTTTTCACTTTACCCGTGTTGAAAATAAAAGAAAGTAAAAGTAAATACATTAAATATTTATTACGAAATTGATGGTTGTGGAGGGTGATTTTTCGGTATGAGAGGGGGTCAATCTAAATATGGTCTGACTAAAAGCCTAGATCCTAGAAACTACCATTCTGTGGAGGGTGAAGACCCGTTATTTATGGCATCCCTCAAATACCTACTATATTGTCCGTCTTTCCCAGAAAGCATAAGGGGGATGCTAGTGAGCACTACACCGCGCTCTCAATGGGCTCCACGCGGACTTATGCCTCTATAAGGCGGAATTGACTAGAGTCGCCACCTTGTTTGACCTAAGGAACTAGGAAGGGAGGAGAAGAGTTCTAAGAACCGTTGGTTGACTCTGAGATTGTTGTCTATGAATAAGACTTAACTGGTCATTTGTAGAGATTCTATTGTGGGTTCGCACTGGGTTACACCTCTTAGAAGTGGCAACGACCACGACTTCGAATTGGTGCCCGAGAAAACCTCGGTCTCCAATTGTCGGGATTGCCTTCTTTCAAAACCTTATTAGAGAGATTCAATTAAAGCCAAGGGATAGGATTTGAGTGGGAGTGAGGGAAGGATGATTTAGAAGAGTTGAAGAGTCTTGGAGTTGGTTTGGTTGAAGTGTTGAAAGGTTTTGATTGTTTTGAGGGGTGTGAGGTTGTTTTGGCTTTCACGGGATTAAGAGGATGATGGAAGTTTTGAGGAGTAAAAGGGCATTTTGGTCATTTTTGGTGGAGTTAAGGGGTGTTTGGATCATCTAGCGGAATTGAGGAGTTTTTTTGTGTTTGTGAAGCCCGGATTTCGAAATGGTCGGGTTCTTGAGGTGTTTTGGGAAGTCGAAGGTGTTGAAGAGGAATTCGGGTTTTCAGGACGATCGAGTATGGAAGAGGATACTTGGCTTGCAGGTGTTCAGGTTTTGAAGATGTTTCAGGTTTCTGATGACTAAGGTTGTTCGGGAGTATTCAGGAATTGGAGGTCCTACGTGACTTGGAGTTGGTTCAGAGGATGATTGAGAAATGTTTATGGTATCTGAGGTTGTATGGGAAGTGTTGGATTGGTTTATTTTACATTGTCTCTCTTAAAGTTTTTAAAACAAAAAAAATCGTTTTTGTTGTAAAAGGGCGGATAATCCCGTGGGATTACCCTATGTACCCCCTTGAACACGACACTTAATTAATGTAAGTGTCGAGGCTCGGAAGATGGGGCAATGAATTTATGTCGAAAAATAGGATTCAGAGAGAAACACCATGAATGAGATGTTCTCGGTCGAACCCTAATAACGTCTCTAACTCCTGGGTTTTAAAACGTTAAAAATCAAAAACATTGAAATCGAGCGGAAGGGAGTTAGACGATTCAAAAATCCCGGCTGCAACTAGGAAGGTCGTTACTTCCCTAGCACCCCGCCTTGTAAAAATCTAGGCTGCAATTAGAGGAGGTTTGTCACCCTAATGCCCCGCCTAAAGAGATCCAGACTGCGACAAGGGAGGTTATGACCCCAGTGCCCCGCCTCGGATTTTTATTTTGGGAAGGGAGACAAGTGATGTTCTAACCATGGAGGAAATGTTTTGAAGGGGTTAGACATTTCTTGCTCCCCGAAAACGGTTTATTTGAGTTAAAAACTGAGTTGGAAAACTTTTGAAGTTGTTCGGAATTCTCTGTAAAGAAACACTGATTTTGAGAAATGTTTTAGGAGAAAACTTTCTGTATATGTGAGAAGAACTTTCTACATTTGAGAAGAGTTTTCTGTGATGTGAGAAGAGTTTTTCCTTTTAAAATTTCCACAAAATGGTTTCTTGGAAAACTTGATGAAATTTGAATAAAGTAATTGTTTGAAACTTTGAGAAAAAAAGATTTTTAAGGTTAAAGCTGAAAAAACGAGAGATGTTTTTGGACTTTTGAATGGGATTTACAAGTTGAGTTTGAATTGGATGAAATTAATCAGGATTTGAGTTTGAGTTGAATTGAGCTGAATGAATTGGGTTTGAACGGATTGGGTCAAGGTTAGACCAAGTCAAAGTGGGATCAAGTCAAACTGGGGTCAAGGTCAAAGCTCAGGTTGGTCAAAGGTCAAAGCTCAGGTTGGTCAAAGGTCAAGCTCAGGTTGGTCAAAGGTCAAAGTTCAGGTGGTCAAAGGTTTGGGTCAAGGTTCAGGTGGTCAAAGGTTAAAGTTCAGGTGGTCAAAGGTCAAGGTTCAGGTGGTCAAAGGTTCGGGTCAAGGTTCAGGGGGTCAAAGGTTTGGGTCAAGGTTCAGGTGGTCAAAGGTTCGGGTCATGGTTCAGGTGGTCAAAGGTTTGGGTCAAGGTTCAGGTCAAAGTTCTGGTCAAAGTTCTGATGGTCAAGGCTTGGGACTTGGATTTTTTTTTTATGGACTTAGGTTATTTTTGTGAACTCGGATTGGATTAAAGTTGGATAACATTTCATGGGTGAGTTTCTTTTTGAGATTTGGGTTGGACTTGAAGTGTTGGGTTAAAGGGTTGATTTGTGGACTTGGGTCTATTTTGGACTCTGGGCCATGGGCTTTGAGTTTTGGGCCGTGGGTGATGGGCTGAATTTGGGTAATGGGCCGATGGGGGTAATGGGCCGAGTTTGGGCTTGGGTCTGGGCCGAGTTTGGGCTTGAGTCTGGCCTGAGTTTGGGGTTTGGGTAACGGGCCGATGTGGGCTATGGGCCTGGGCCGAGTTTGGGCTTTGGACCGGGTTTGGGTAATGGGCCGACATGGGCTATGGGCCTGGGCCGAGGTTGGGCCTTGTGTTGGTTTAGGTCGTGGGCCGATGTGGGCTATGGGCCTGGGCCGAGTTTGGGCCTTGGGTTGGTTTGGGCCGAACTAAGAAGTGGAATTGGGCCTAGATCATGGGTAATGGGCCTGGGCCGAGTTTGGGCTTTGGACTGGACCAGGCTTGGGTAATGGGCCGTGGTCTATGGACTGGGCCAGGCTTGGGTAATGAACCGTGGGCTTTGGACTGGGCCAGGCTTGGGTAATGGGTCGTGGTCTTTGGACGGGGCCAGGCTTGGGTAATGAACCGTGGGCTTTGGACTGGGCCAGGCTTGGGTAATGGGCCGTGGGCTTTGGACTGGACCGAGAAGTGGGCATTGTGTAGCCGGGCCAAAATGAGATATGGGTATAGCATAAGTCAGAATTGGATTGAGAGGTTGAGTTGGGTCATGGGCTTATTATGAAATTGAGCCAAGTTTGCTTTGGGCTTCGATAGTGGATTTCCAATAAATGGGTCGATTGAGAGCTTAGTTGAAACTAAAGGCTAGAGGACTTAAATCATATCTGAATGAAAATTAATTGGATTTACAAATGGATTGGATTTTTGTTGATTGTACATTTTATTCTGAAATTAGGGGATGATTTGGAAAGTTTTAGGGAAACGGGTATTCCTCACATGGACCGTGTCTAGGACCCGTATGCATTGAGGATACCCCAAACCTAGAGCTTTCTAATATGGACCTCAAAGGTCCATTAAGAGGGCAACCTAATTGGCTTTCTAGGGCCACCTGTTCCAGCCCGTTTGGCTGTTATGGACTGAGTCTGAAGAGAATTGGATTTGGGCCGACGTTTATGCAAGCCCAAACAGAATTGGTCCATTGCAAAGAAAATGGAATCAACGTAAACGAATAGGTAGCCATGAGTTTCAGAGACTACATGAATAAATAACATGTATGGGCATGGATTTCAAAAGCCATCAGAATACAACAAATATATGCAAGAATGAATTTCAGAACCTGTCTAAGTAAAGTAAATTATACACATATAGACATGAATTCCAAGAAGCTTAAGTTATACACGTCTTAAAGAGAATTTCAGAAGCAGTATGAGTAATACACACATGAAAACGGATCCTGAAGCTGTCTAGATGTCAAACTCAGGTTTCATAATTCTATACTACTCCAGCGCTCCAAATCGAAAACAACAGTGGGTCTTAATGTGGGGTTGCTAATTGGTTGTTACCTCTCCCTATTATTTATCTTTCAGTGGCCATGCAAGGGTTCGCAAGCAAGAGAGCTAAACCAGCAGGAAAAAGTATACAGAAAACAAAGCAAAGCATGTAAAACTGGAGCGAGCTCTGAAATGAACAATCAACTAAAACTCCACTTAGTCTAGTCTAATCTGAAATAAGTAAACATGCTTGCATGGATTTGGTTTAACCCAACTAGGGATGCAGTGTAGCTTCTTTTCCCAAATAAGAAACAGAGAACAAATTCAACAGAGAACCGACATGGGTTTCAACATACAAACATGCATCAACCATCATATTTGACAGGTTTTCAGTTCAGAGTGAAATACCAGGAATGGAGATATGGACTCCCGCAAGACAAGACCATAAAATCGAAACAAAAGAAAAACAGCAAAAATCAAAAGTTAGTTCACACAGTTTCGAACAAAAAATCTGATGGCACAAAGGAAGGTTTAGAGATACAGACTTACTCATGTAGATCAGAATTGCATGAAGTTTTGGACGCGTCTTCCCTGAGTCGTAAGCTTACACACCAACACCATCCAGAAACACTTAATAGCAGAGGAGTATATTTACAAGGGGAAGATATACAACGAGCAATATAAAGGTAGATTACCAATCTTCCTGCTCAATCAAGACAAACAAGACAACCGAACGGTTATTCTCTACTAACCAGAGCCTTAGGTCAAAAGGATTCAAGAGCGATATCACCACAACAGGAGAAAATTTGGTTTCAGAGAGTGATAGTAAACACAACAACGGATTTGGTATTCGAATAACACACATGAGGCAGAAGGGAAGAAAACCATAACAGAGGAATACATTAACCTCTCTAATATCAGAATGCAATTTGGTAACAGATTAAAAACCCAGCTCGGGTTCTGCTGAGATCAACAAGGAAAGAGACAATGGAACTGGTACCGCGCCCAACTGAAGTTCGTGGCTGATTTTTCACGAAGGAAGTAGAATATCCGGTGTTTCAGAAAGGGTTAATTAGAATCAAAACGATTAGTGAGCAATAATCAGATGGTAACTCAACCTTACATAATCCCCAGAGCAAACAATAATCTATCCATTAAGCGTTAGTGTAACCGACAAGAAGAAGAGTACTAGGACTGGAGATGACCAGTTTCGCCAAGTTACAAAGCAAGAAAGGAAAGCATAAGCTCAAACAGACATTCCAAACTCGTTTAAGATCGGGCACTGACATCGTAAGTATTCCCAGCAGACAAAATATACAGTGTGAGAACCAAAACAGCAGAGTAAGACGACAGTAGCAAGAGGTAATGCGGGTCGAGGGACGGGACCCTGGGCCGCTATTATAAGAGCGTAACGTACGAAAACCAAAGATGAAGGGAACTCGAAGGTGCCAATTTTCACCCTGTCTGTGGATTCAAGGTCCATACCAGGCTCAAATCCTTCAAGACTTGCACGAGAGCCAACGATCAGTAAAAAGAAAACAAAATGAATTGAAACCAAACAACGATGAAATTGGAACCCTAACAACTCCCAATAATCGTATCATATCATGAAATCGAAATGGCGTCGCCAAACTCGCTACAAATGGGTTTCATTCTCACAAGACCAGAGACATGCAAGACCGGGTTTGAAGACGAGAACTCTTCCTCAAACGAAAACCGAGAGAAGCAGCTTAATCACGGCGAAGGGAGAGGAGGGCGAATTTGAAGTATAGTTTTCCGGCGAGAAGCAAATGGCAGAAAAGTAAGGTGTGTGATAGTGGTGAGATGATTTCTGACGGGGATGAAGAAAATGAATGGCTTTGGTGGATGATACTGCCTTTCACGGTGATCGAGCTGGAGAGCTGAGAAAGTGGAAGATGATGAGAGTGGCAGGTGGAAGATGATTTCGCAGTGGCGATTCCGGTGGAAGGATGAAGGCGAGATGGGATTTTTAAGGGAGTTAGGCAACCGTCCAACTTCTTCAAGTTTGAATACTGAGGAACAAGCGAGAGAGTGTTGGGGGGAGTAATCGGCTCTTTCAAAAACCATGCCCATACTGCAGGGTTGTAATAGGCTCTTTCAAAAAAATGCCCATACTGTAGGGTTTTTTCTTGTAAACGTGGGCTTACCGAGACTGGAGTGGACCAACACAAACAACAACAAAAAAGGAAAATAAAATGAGTTCTGCCCATACCCAGGTAAATAAAAAAAATGAGTTCTGCCCCTACATGGGTTCGTACTCGGGACCTCCACGCGTTCCCTCCTATGCCTAACCCGGCTGAGCTGCGACGGTACTTAGTACATAATGGCAACGACCAAAACAAAAGCTATGTCGTGGGCTAAAATAAAATTAAAAAGGCTCCACCCCCCTCGCCAGGGATCGAACCTACGATCAACTGGTTGCATGGCGAGTATCCTGACCAACTACGCTGGGTAGAATTTCAGTATATTCATGGGAGAGATAATACAAAACCTCTAAATTTGACTGGATAACTTTTTTTTTTCAAGAGCTACGAATCCAAAAGAAAGTATATACAATAAAAAGAGATGATTAATCTAATGCATGAAATTATGGACCCTAAAAAAGGTTCAAAACATAACGAGGTATAAATAAATAGAAGAGCACATGCACATGAAGCAATAAAATAATTACCACGAAATGATGATGCAAACGCAAAAAATAAAATAAACAAAATAATGACGGAAATGATGGTGATAAAAATAATGAGAAAATCAACCGGAAATAATAAGTAATAATGATAAGAAAGTAAGAAAAACATGAATCAAACAAGTGCATAAAATAATGTAAGGTAATAACAAAAAGGTGAAATATTTTTAAAACAAAAGCAATAACATAAGTATACAAAATGAAGTCAGTTAAAAAAACAGATCACAATAAAATAAAATAAAAAAAAGCTCGTGCTCCTTTTCCATAGGAATGTGAGATTTAAATGTCGGAGAAAAAGAAAATCCTTTGGTTGAAAACGGGGACGACCACCCTGTTTCTAGAAGCATCTTTATTCTTGTATTTTGGTTTCGGTACAAAACGGGTGAGAATTTTTGGTGTCTACAGATGGCTCCCCTTGATCCAATTCTGCAATGGGAGGCTTGCAGAGTTGGATCAAGGTTGACGGGGCGCCAAAAATTCTCACTAAGGTGTTATACGTGCACCGAGATGCGGTTGCAAGTGGAACACTGTATGAATGCAATGGGAAGATTACACGATAACGAGACGCATGAGGACTTAAGACGAGCCTTAACTAGACCTCTTGACATCTAGCTATAGGACTTATGACGAGCCTATAATGCAATTGAAAGTACGAGGACTTATGACGAGCCTCAACCAGACCTCTTGATATCTAGTCATAGGACCTATGACGGGCCTGTGATACTAACAATTAGATTGATTGGGGTGCACGAGGACTTATGACGAGCCTCAACTGGACCTCTTGACATCTAGCTATAGGAACTTATGACGTGCCTATAATGCAATTGAAAGTACGAGGACTTATGACGAGCCAAAGTAGACCTCTTGATATCTAGTCATAGGACTAATGACGAGCCTATGATACAATTAGATTGATTGGGGTGCACGAGGACTTAGACGAGCCTTAACTAGACCTCTTGACATCTAGCTATAGGACTTATGACGAGCCTATAATGCAATTGAAAGTACGACTTATGACGAGCCTCAACCAGACCTCTTGATATCTAGTCATAGGACTATGACGGGCCTGTGATACTAACAATTAGATTGATTGGGGTGCACGAGGACTTATGACGAGCCTCAACTGGACCTCTTGACATCTAGCTATAGGACTTATGACGTGCCTATAATGCAATTGAAAGTACGAGGACTTATGACGAGCCTCAAGTAGACCTCTTGATATCTAGTCATAGGACTTATGACGAGCCTATGACTAACATTAGATTGATTGGGGTGCACGAGGACTTATGATGAGCCTCAACTAGACCTCTTGACATCTAGCTATAGGACTTATGACGAGCCTATAATGCAATTGAAAGTACGACGACTTATGACGAGCCTCAACTAGACCTCTTGATATCTAGTCACAGGACTTATGACAAGCCTATGATACTAATAATTAGATTGATTGGGGTGCACGAGGACTTATGACGAGCCTCAACTAGACCTCTTGACATCTAGCTATAGGACTTATGACGAGCCTATAATGCAATTAAAAGTACGAGGACTTATGACGAGCCTCAACTAGACCTCTTGATATCTAGTCATAGGACTTATGACGAGCCTATGATACTAACAATTAGATTGATTGGGGTGCACGAGGACTTATGACGAGCCTCAACTAGACCTCTTGACATCTAGCTATAGGACTTATGACGAGCCTATAATGCAATTGAAAGTACGAGGACTTATGACGAGCCTCAACTAGACCTCTTGATATCTAGTCATAGGACTTATGACGAGCCTATGATACTAACAATTAGATTGATTGGGGTGCACGAGGACTTATGACGAGCCTCAACTAGACCTCTTGACATCTAGCTATAGGACTTATGACGAGCCTATAATGCAATTGAAAGTACGAGGACTTATGACGAGCCTCAACTAGACCTCTTGATATCTAGTCATAGGACTTATGACGAGCCTATGATACTAACAATTAGATTGATTGGGGTGCACGAGGACTTATGACGAGCCTCAACTAGACCTCTTGACATCTAGCTATAGGACTTATGACGAGCATATAATGCAATTGAAAGTACGAGGACTTATGACGAGCCTCAACTAGACCTCTTGATATCTAGTCATAGGACTTATGACGAGCCTATGATACTAACAATTAGATGGATTGGGGTGCACGAGGACTTATGACGAGCCTCAACTAGACCTCTTGACATCTAGCTATAGGACTTATGACGAGCCTATAATGCAATTGAAAGTACGAGGACTTATGACGAGCCTCAACTAGACCTCTTGATATCTAGTCATAGGACTTATGATGAGCCTATGATACTTTGTGGAGTTGTACGAAACTCGCTGCTTTGAGTGGTTGATTTGAGGTTGATTTTGGTTGTGGGTTGATCCGGAATTGGATGCTTTCTTATTTCCTTCATGAAGAATGTGATGGTTGAACACTTTTGTTGGCGTGGCCCTTGACTTTGTCAGTGCGGGACTTGTGTTTCAGTCTTGTGTTTGATAGCCTTGCCCGATGTGCACTATAGTCTCAGGATTTGGTATGACTCTCGGCTCCAGAGTTTCGAGATGGCTTCGATGTGGCTCTTGAGTTTTTGGCTTTTTGTGATTTTGTGGTTGGTCTTTGAATGAGTGGCTTTGGAGCCAGGTGACTTGGATGTGACCAGAATGCTTGGATGTGACCAGATGGCTTCGGTATCACCAGGTGCCTCCCGCGTGATCGGATGATTCCGGTATGGTCCTGAGATGGATCCGGTGTAGCCCTGAGATGATCCTCTTAGTTGAGGCGGGTTTCGTTATAGAGTGATGGCAATGGCCTTGTGGTTCGAGGGGATGAGGGTTTTTATTTGGGATGGGGTCGCACCCTGAGAGGGTTGCCTACGTACTCAGCTCCCTGTTGAGATCAGACCTAATGTAGTTCATATATTTTGGCGAGCGAGGAGTTTGGTGGTGAGGAGGGATGTCTTGCGGAGCATTTCTTTGAACGGTGCCCGAAGGCTTTTTGGCCCTTTGCTTCGATGACTGCGCAGTTTTTCACCTTACTCAGAGAATGGCTACCGTGTCGGTTGACGAAGGAGACAGGCACTATGTCGTGGCCTCCACTACAAGGAGAGTATACTCATCTTTCTCTTTCCGTGGTGTAGGATATTATGTCCGAACCGATGGATGCAAATCTATTCTATATGCATTTTTGGGAATTGGATATGATTGAATGCAAACACGTAATAATCCCTCACGTAGCATAATTAAAAGACGTCTCACCGCGGAAGCATAAACAACATAAACTCTCACACGGGTGTCACCTGCCATTACTCGCCCATGCGAGTAACGAAGCATAAACTAAATCCAACAACAAAAATAAACAGCACTACCATACCGCTGTGACAACGAGATAAATCCTATACATCATACTAAGCCCAAAAACCATAACCGTCGACAAGTGAGCATCTACCCTGATCCCGTACTTCGGCTTCAACGATGAACAACAACCTGCAACAAGCCATAAAGGCTCAGCGATAAAAGCTGAGTATGCGGGCCTGGACCCTATTGGTCACTTGTCATTTTAACCATCTTGATATTAGATTGATTTCATGCTTTACCATTTTACAGTTATAATCAAAACTGTAACAACCATACATAAACATGTAATCATCCATCCAATCCAACAGTCTTTAAATATCACAAACAACAGTCGCATAAACGAACGTACCGAATAATAATAGCACAGTGTATAATCGCCTTAGCGAACGGTTTCCATATTTAAGATTATTTGGCCTTCAAGGCCCCATCCATCCAAACCATGGTTTTACTTTAATTACCAGTTGGGCGTCATGTTGGGACAACCCGGTTAACCTTACCAATGGACAGTAGTCCTCCCGTACACACAAAGGTGCTCATTTCGCCAGAGGTCCAGAGGCCCCTGACTATTCACTTTGCCTTGTAAGGCGTCCATATAAAGGCCGTAGCCATGTACCAATAATAGGTACCACCTGTCCCACGATCCAATTAGGGCTCGTTGGGTAATTTCCTAGAGCGGGACCCGATCGGGTACCACTCAGTGATCACAAATACGCAACCAAGTAGTTCGTAAACTACCGGGATTCCTCCACTCATCTCATACCAACTCTCTCATAATGTTTAAGATATTCTCTTAGAAATATGGAGATTACATTATACCATTTAGCCGCCCAATGGGTCTTACGCATGCCTAGAAGTAATCTAGGTTATATTCATGTTCGAGATCCATGCTTTAGAGACCGACATTGTCGTATCTCGTACCTAAGTGTTTTACTTAGGTTATCATATACTTAATATTAATACTAAAGGTATTATATCAAGTAACCATCGTGTCATCACATCAACACATATGTATGTTTATATAAGTTGATCTATAGTCGACATAGTGTTAGTCCCGTAGGACGCTCGCGCATAATTAAATAACGCATTAACACACATCATCATATGCACATAACCACACACATAACATACAAGTTATCAAACAGTTTCCGGGCCCTTTCTTAGGTCAACCCGGATCAAACCCTTCTTCACATACCGTACACCTTAGACCAAGGATGCGCAGTGTTGTCCACTAAGCTTGTTGAGCGCGCACGTCTGAAAGGTGATCTATAAATACGAGGAACGCTAGGTGTCAATCCACATGACAAATTGACTCGGTATTTCCGAATAAAGTCAGTGACCCCAGTTCTACTTCCCCGGATTCCCACTGTTATTAGTTAAGTTACCGTTATATTTTAAACTCCTTACTCAATGTTTGTATAAATACTTTGGTTCAACAGTGGAGTCGGTTTCATTAGAACGACGTGGTTGTTTATAAGCGTCACGCTTTCACATAAGTTCATTTGTTCTCGTACATTTAATTCAACTGTCTCATCGCATGTATAGGCACGCATTGTAATCTACAGTTGCATGCATAATATATTTTATAACCTATTGTTGCATGTATAATGCATTGTTTATCGTATATTATTATTATCCCACCATTATTATAATTCGTTGTATTATTTAATCCATTAACCTTGCAATATTTACATTTGAATTCAAAAACCTATAACTTATAGTTTATAAACTATTTTCATATAATGACCTTCTCCACTATATTATATGGTTTCCAACCATAATATATATCCATCCTTATATTCATAATTCTCGTATATGTATATATTTACCAATATAGGTAAGTTTCATGAGTTTTAAAACTCTTATACCATATGTCACATTTTATCATCTTATGTGAGATGATTATTCCCATTAGTTGTGTTATATTGTCACAACCTATATTAAGATCATTATCTTAACATTATATAACATTTTATGTTGTATAATTTCAACTCCTAAGGTTTATTCAATATTTACCTTAGTTTATAAATCTCATTTATTTATAGTTTGTCACATTATTTAATGTGAATACCCTTGTTTATATTAATTCCATTTAAACCACATTAATACCATATAATTGTCATAACATTTATAACAATGTAGACCATAGTGTAAAATTCATTTTCAAACCTTTATTAATTCGGTACAGCACTATACCTTATTTAAATTTCATTTTGACCACATAACATTGTGTAATGTTATACTATATACAAATATCATATAATATGATATCTTTATCTTATATAAATTATAACATATAGTTTTTATACAAAACTATTGTTACTTACCGAAAAGGTATTTCCATTTAAACCAATCTCATTAAATTACCATATCTTTATGTTTATTACAAAATCACCCCATAATTTATACCATGTTATATATACCATATAATATAACATTTTAAAACCTTAATTTAAATATAACCTATAGTTATATATCTTCTAAATTTCTGAACAGACCAATAATTCTGTTCTAATTTATTTCTTAACCCACCATCTTCTTATAATTACAATTTGACCCAATTTATAACATATAGTTTTATAATATCATCAAAACTATATATTATATACTTATCTTTTCAAAACACCTTATATTACTCTAAAAATCACCAAACTACACCAAAGGGTTATAAATATCATTCCTAACCCATAAACTTTCAGTTATTAAGATTTCCACCCCTTTTACTTTTCCAAAATGTAACAATGACATAATAACTATATATTATACATATATAGCTTATTTTAATTCCAAATTCAACCCAATAAAATCCTAATAATTCCTAATAGCCCATGGGTGTTTAAAATACCATTGTACACCCTTTAATTTTGATAATCACCATAAACACCCCATATATTATAAAATGTTACAATTAAATACTTATCTTTTAAAATAACCTTAAACAAGTTATTTAACTTATCTAATTTTGTCAAAACCTACCCAATGGTCAAAGTTGACCTCCTTAATACTTCCTTGACCATTACTTTCTTTATCTTCGGTTTTAACCCCTAAGTTTCCAAAATTTACCAATTAACCCCAAAACTTTATAAAATCCTATAAACTTTATTTTAAATCCTTTGTAACCTCTAATTTTCGGCTTAATTATTATTTAGCCCCCAAATTTGATTTAATTATACTCTAACCCCTTATTCATTTCGGTAATATATAAATATCACCTAAAACCTATTTTAAACTAAATATACATAAATAAAATGGCCTAAAGCACATGGCCTTATTACAAACATTTGCTCATAAAATAAATTACACATAAATGTCCCAAAATACATATAAATCTCGGCCTCACCATGTATTTTTCACTAATTACCAAACTTCCACATAAAGTCTTAATTTTGACATTTATGTTACTTAATTACTTAGATAAATTTACTAAGTCATTTCCTTAATTATTTTAAGGTCAAACATAGGGATGTCGATTTCGGGTTTTGGGTCGGGTTAGCCTCAACCCGAACCCGACCTGCTCAATATATGACCAACCCGAAACCGACCCAAACCCGACACGGGTTAGAATGTGTCAACCCGAAACCGACCCGGTCACACATCCCCAACCCGAACCCGACCTGTTTGACACGAACCCGAAACTGACCCGTTGACCCAAACCCAAAATCAACCCGAAATCAACCCAAAATTAACCCAGCTTGAAATTAAATTTTTTTATAGTCCATACATATTCAACGTGAATTTGAAGAAATCCGGAAGCAGAGTACATTGGAGAAGGATACTTGAAGGAAAAAATTAAATTCAAATACTAATCGATAACTAGCACGTTCTCCATTATATATATATCAACAAAATACCGAATACAAGTAAATGATCCATTGTCATTAAGGATCTTCAGCCGCCAGTTGAAGAGATTCAGCACAACTTGTCATCATCGGTTCATCACTTTCTATCATCACTCATCATTCTATTAACCTGCAACATTCCCCACAAAGTATATCACACATGCAGAACAAACTTCTCGTTAACCAGGACCACAAATGATGTGACATAGTTGCTTCACATATACATAAATGATACGGCACATTTTATCATGGCTATATCACGTCAAAATTATCCACCTTAGTTTTCTAACATCTTTTGATCATCACAAGTGACGCAAGTAAGTACATTGGCATATAATTCCATTAGCCAATACATATTTTAAGTTAGATTGTGCTTGTGAAGCAGCTTGAATTCAATAATACACACCATAGACAATTCAGATTTCAGCGTACATATTACATCAACACGACATTTCCTTTGTGGCTTGTGCACAGAAGCAACAACATATTTCAGCATACATCAACACAGCAGTTCCTTTGTGCACATAAGCAGCAAAAGCAGTAACAAATTTCAGCAATGAACACAATAGTAGATTATAACAGATTTCAGCATACATCAACATAAAATTTCCTTTGTGCATAACAACAACAACATATTCAGCAATGAAGTAATGATAAACAATAATAGATATTAGCATACAACAACAGTAGTTCATTTGTGCACAGATGTAGCAGACAGATTTCAGCAATGAAGCAACAAAAACAGCAAGTTAGAAAAAGAAAATAGGGTACCTTTACCTTCTTCAGGTTTGCAGTAAAGCCATTCTGGACAGAGTCCTCTTCTTCTATTACTTCAACATCTGTATATAAATTTTATTTCATACCAGGTGCTACGAAGGCTTTCAAAGAACTGTTTTAATGTTTCGTTATATTATTTCATTAGCTTATCGGAGAATATCAAGCAAGTACTTCTACCCCACACCAGAAGAATTCGCACCGAAATTCTCTACATGAGTATCTATTCCTAATAGACAAATTTCAATCAAATTCACTCGAAGAATACACACTGAAATTATCACCCTAGTTTTCCCACTGCATTCTCATAGACATATTTCCATCAAATTAAAAGCCACCTCAACATAAGATAGAAGCAACACCTATACCTTTTTCTTCCTTGTGCTGCTGCCGGTTAATTTGAGAGAAGCAACCGGAAGAGGCGAATGGCGAGGTTGAATGTTTGTGCCGCCGCTCGTAGTCACAAAGGAGAAGCAACCAGATCTTGGTTTGTGTCGGTGCTGGAAGTCACGAAGAAGAAGGAGAAGGAGAAGAGAAGGCTGGACATGTCGAGGTAGGGGATGGGATTGAGGAGGACTGCGGAGGCAAAGAGGCAGGAGCAAACAGAGATGACAAAGAAAGAAGAAATTTTAGGACTAGGGTTTATGTCCCGCTCTCGACTTGATATACTCCTCTAAGTCCTCTAGAAGAATAAATTTTTTATTTTAAAATATTTTCGGGTTACGGGTTGAAATTGGGTTGACATGTCAAACCCGAAACCAACCCGGGTTTTCAATGACCCAACCCGAACCCGACCCGAAAATGTTTTCGGGTTGAAAAATACAACCCAAACCCGCGTTTTAGGGTGTCGGTTTCGGGTCGGATTTCGGGTTCGTGTCAGGATTGACAGCCCTAGTCAAACATGACCATATTAACATGTTCACTCACGACAATAGTATAGAAATTGCTTTAGAACATATTAACATAACAAAGTTAATGTTTAAGTGATTTATACCTTGATTTAGCAAGGTTAAGACCTTATTTGGTCTCGCCACCTTAAGGAGAATTTCTCCACAGCTTGATTTACTTGTGTTCATGTAGAAAACAAGACATGATTAAACTCCAAACATGAGCTAACCATGGGAAGTAATTTAAGTCATGAAAATCATGAATTTTTACCTTGAATCTTCAAGTTTGTTGGAGTGGGATCTCAGCCCTATTTTTCCAGAAAGAAAGAGTATCAAAACACTCTTAAAAACAAGGTGCAAAACCGTGGGTAACTAGCTTGGAAGATGGATAAGATTTACCTTGTTTAAGATGCCAAAAATGGTGTTTTTGGCTTGGATCTAGGTACTCCTTGTAGATCTTGGTATACCAACTGAATCCACATGAAAAGGAGAAGAAAATAAGGCTAGGGAACCAAGGTTTACAACCGAAATTTACAAGGATGAAGAGATATGTGCTTAAAGCACATTTTAACCTTAAATGGTCAAGACTTGAACTTTTCTCCTTCTACCTTGTTACAGCCGAAATTTCCTCTTGTTTTAACATCCAAAACACAATACATACAAGTATAGAAATGTTTGGAGTCTAGATCAATGGAAAAAGGAAAGAAAGATGAAGAAAATGGACATTTTTATGCCTTAGAAGCTTACCTAGAGCAAGAGCTCTCACCAATGGAGTTTTGGTGCTTACCTACGGTCAAGGAGGAGCCAAAGAGAGCTTATGGCAGGTGCACTCTCGGCTGGAATGGAGCAAATGAAGGAGGTAGACTTATTTTGCCTTAAAACACATTTTTTGCTTATTTTATGTTCTTAATGTTTTGATGACTCACCAAGGACTGATTGGTGTCGATTATTGGAGGAGAATGAATCAATTAGGAAGCCAGAAATGAAGGGGAAAGGTGGGTGGTGATTGATATTTAATTATTGCAATTATGGAGCATTATTGCCATTTTAGTCAATTAATCAAAGATGAGTCATCATCCATTGTCTTGGCTAGCTTGGAATCAGCCGTATAACAAGGGGGAAGGCAGCTCAAAAATCGGCACAACCACATGGTATAGGTAGACAAGGTAGACAAGCTTTATTGTTTGTTAATGTTAAAGTATACTTTTTTTGTATTTTATGTAAAGTTAAAGGTGTATTATTGTAGGAAGCCTATCTTGGCTGTCTAGTGCTGTTATACAGCTCCTTTGCCGCCTCCCCATCTGGTCATTTCGTGGTCAATGGTCAACATTGACCAATTTAGTCAATGGAAACTTAATTTTACATTATATTATTATTATATTAATATTTTAATGTAAAAATTGTGAAAATTGTAAATATCTGGATTTAGAGTTATCTATGTGATATTAATGAGTATTTATATTTATTAGAGTATTTATAAGTGTTTCATTGGGTTATATAGACCCAAAACACATTCCCGAGACACTCCCGGGACTTTCGGGACCTTTTTGTGCTTTAAGCGTTTCTCCCTGGCATTTTGTATTTTCTTGTAAATCTAACTTGAGAATTCTCTTTAGAATGTTAATTAATGGTGATAGAAACTCTAAGAATGATTTATTTAGAGTTTCGTGCCACTTCGGCATTCCCGGGCCTTTTATAGGGTTTATGGGGCCCACAAGGGTTCCTCCAGGCACTTTTCGTTTAATTTAAAATTTACTCCGATCATTTGTTTTTAAATGATAATTAATGACTATCGGGTCATATTATGATCATTAGTTGACTTGTATGACTTGGTTAACTCAAGGTCCGGCTTAACGCTCGTCCTTTACCTTAAGGAGTTTAGGTGCGTTTTTAACGCCTAAGTGTTGCTATGCTTTCTTATGGTTTCTTGATCCCAAAAATAAACCTTTAATTTCCATTATTTAATTATTTAATGATTAGGGGTATTTCAGTCTACCCCCCTTAAAAAGACTTCATCCCGAAGTCACTTTACTTAAATAGGTGTATTAATAACTACCCATATAACCCATAATGTATATCTGTGTGATACATCATTTACACATAACATATTGTGCCTATATATAGCACGTAGCCATCATTTGTGGCGTTAGTTCAATCATATATGGATATAGGCGATCCATCAGCGCCATAATTCCTATCAGTTCTACCCTTCTTGACATCCTCCCCGAGGTGTCCACATCATATCATCATTCCATGTTCCATATCTAATGATTCATTTCGTATCTAGGGGATACCATATGTAATCAATATACAAGGTAATATAAATATATATATATCACAGTTGTCATAAGAAGTACTACACACATGGGTGTATACACATCATTCAAACAGGTATCTCATAGGATACATGCATATAAGTGCACATTACACACAAACATACCAACAACGTACGCCCCGCGTACCAACCATCACACAAACAAAACCTCGTATGCCCCGCATACCACCAAAATGACAAACCAACAACATCGTATGCCCCGCATACCACCAATACAACAAACAAAAAACATCGTACGCCCCGTGTACCACCAAACTACTGTATGCCCCGCATACGAAACAACAAAACTTAGTGCACACACGTGCACAGCCAAGAGGCTCTACCCCCCTTAAAAAGGGTTACGCCCCCGTACCCACAAGTATACAACAGCCACTCAACAAGGAGCGCTGGATACTTGGCTCTCATAGAGTTCTCCAACTCCTGTGTGGCATCTTCCACCTTGGAGTGGATTATCCTTCTATCAGAGAGTCAGGTATGACTCTAGCCCCTCCGGGCTCCACAATACATGGAGGGTGAGGCACTCGACTATTTGTGCTCTCTCCCGAATTCGTTTTAATGGGCCCACTCGCTCCGTATTGAAGTGTAGACCCATGAACACAGGGCTCAGTTTGCCCCTTTTATTGTCGTATATTCTCCCTTTTGGATTACTAGCGTACATGCGTATCTTCTCTCACTGATTTTCAGTTTGAGGTGCAATATGACATTGGCTATTTGTTAGTACTCAATGCATTTTGCACTAGTCTCTGTAATACTGAGACGTACTAGCCTTCATGTCCATGTAGATAAAGATTGTCATCCGTGTCTCCTGGTGGTTTTGTTCCGGAGTAACACACTGTTGTAGTTTTTTGATACTCACTTCGTGTTGATATCCATTACATCCTTCCATATTCCCACTAGATTACTAACTGCACAAGTGCAATACCAAAACACTCAGTCCTACAGAGTGCAGAGGCGTAAACCCTCAGCAGTTAATATCTAATGAGACAACAAGAGGAACCAATGATCATGTGAGTTATCATAACGTTTGTTCCTTGCTTAAGGTATCTGCTAGTAAATTAGCTTTGTCTTTCATCATTGCATAGTCACTCATTTATGTTCATATTATTTGGTAGATTCCTCTGGATTTCAAGAACTTGCTTGATCCTTATGAGGGTTCTACACATTATTCATCCATACAATGGGTTTCCTGTTTCGGTCATCAGCATTAATGTCTTCTAAAGGTTTCCTTTATCTTTACTATGTATCATCTGCTATCCTATGTTGGAAGTTCTTGGTTTCTCTAGCCCGTTGGTTTAAACGCGGCTCTTTTCGTCCATCTTCGAGGTAATCTGCATCACTGTCCGTAGCACGGAGTTGACTACTTCTCGTGTTCCTAACACTACTTGTCTACGTGCATGGGGTACCGTACTGATACATTACCACTTACCCGACTAACTTATAAATAAGTCTGTCAGGCCCACATGCTCCTATCAGATTGCAGTCGTCCCATGTCTCGTTTAGTAAACTGGTAGCGTTCGTCACACGGCTATTGTGAAGTATTCTATTGTCAATCTCCCTTTTGATGGATGTCCTTGTTGTAGTTGATGTTAATTATTTCGCACTGTCAGTCATCTTATCGTAGGTGCTAATGTCCTAGTGGCATAGATGGTAAAGTGGTTGAAGACAATATTTTTGTTCCCCGGACTCATGTCCTTTCTGTAATATACTGTATGTGGCACTCCTTTCTATAGGTAGTACTTAGTTGTCAATTAGTTAAATGTTAAATATTGATTCGCCTTTATGGCTGCATTCAATTCATATAATATTCGTGCAGAGTTTAGCAACATCGGTTCTCATATCTTGATCTCTTTGAGTACTATACATATTCTTTCCCTCCTGGTTTAATTATTATCACATCTCTTTTGCAGTTCATATTTGTTTCCCTCATCCGTTTAATTGGATGTATGCAGATTGCATAATAGCTTGAGCAACACGGCTCTCCACTTCCCAACCATCCTCTTTGACGGTGGTACATCTACAAAGGGTATTCTATTCCACACAAGGGTATACTTGTCCATAAGGACTAAACATTCATCATTATTAGTGATCATCATTAAATACTGGGATACACTAGTGGTATTTGGCTAATAAGCCATGTCTGAGAATTCTCGAACAGTTAAACTGACATAGTTTACAGTGGCTTTATAATTCCTCCAGTTGTAGTGGTTGGACTAATAGGTCTTCCCAAGATTCACAGATTTATAATCTTAAAGGTTTGTATGGGAAACTGGTATGAATTTTTTTTTGGTACTTACTAAGAGATTAAAAATTTTAGTGGTAGCTGCAGCACTTGCGGTGGCAAGTGCGCAAGGCAGATGGAAATTTCAGTGGGTTGATTGTTATAGCGCTTGCAGTAGCAAGTGCGCCATGCAGGTTGTAATATTGGTTAGTAATTACTGGTCTCATTGACTCCCTCATCATTGAGTATGGTTTACGTGATAATGTGAGTATTAAAATTCCATTCATATAGATACGATCCATCAAGGTTTAAAGCTCACTGGTACGGAGTACACACAACTAATCCCAAAGTCTTATACAAAAGGCGAGTGGTCACTAACACACTCCCACATACTAATGGCATATGTCTGTTTAATATCCAAGGCTAAGTACATAACAAGATAAGTAAAAGTGTTCCACTAGCGGTATCTCGGAGTTCAGGGTACTCACGCCCTAACGACTCCTTTCCCTTTCTGGGCTCCAGCATCAGTAGATGTCTGGCCTTCCTGACCGCCTCGTGGTACTCCAGATCCTCCAACTGAGGTGTTCTGAGTAGTCCTTGGTGGCCTATAGTTACGGCTCTCTGGGTTTATCCAACACTCGAACTTCCGGTGGCCCTCTTTCTTGCAGTACTGACACTTACTTTGCGGCCACTACAGTCGACCCCAGGATGGTCCTTCCCGTAACGCTTACAATAGTAGTGGCGCTGGGGCTGTCCGGTGCCTGATGATGGTTTTTAGTTTAAGTTAATATCTGATGGTACAAAGGTTAAGGTTACAATTGAATTTAAGAGGAAGGTGTTCTCACTCTTAGGAGGCGCAGATCTCAGAGGCTGAGCATCTATAGCTGGGCCGGTCAACCTAAGGACGGGCTCTTTCCCCCTTGCTCCCTGGTGACCCTGTTGCCCTTTCTTCTGAAAGAATTTCCTGTTTAAGGTTTCGGGTTAGCTTTCATTAAAGGTGTTTAATATAGTAAACAATTTAGAACGGGATAAGTCCTTACTTTCCCTTCTTCTTGCCATCGCCTGAGATGCTCCTCCACCCTCAGATTCTCCCTCGGGATTCTTTCTCCTTTTTGTCCCAAGAGTCTCTTCCCGAGTCTGGAGCAGTAGCTCCATCCTCGAGGCAACGTCATAGCACTCCTGAAATCTCATTGGTAAGTCCTCACAAGGTTAGTTTGTAGTTTAGTAAGTAAAGAATTAATGGCACTCATGTTAATACCTGGATAGTAGTATAGAGGGTAGCACCCATCGCCATCTGGATGTGAAACAGTAATCCCCCCCGGAACTTCTCGACCTTCACGGTCTTTGAGTAGTCGACTCCGGGGATGAAGTCCAGCAGACTGATGAATCGAGCGTAGTACTCATCCACGGTCAGTCCTCCCTGGGAGGCTGGGAGAGTGTCTCGAACTCTCGACGCTTCTTCTGTTTGAGATGTGCTAGGTAGTACTTCCCCCTCAGTAGTTCAACACAGGCAGCCCATGTAAAGTCGGGCGTAGCCAGGTGATGGTCCTTGACCAACCTCCACCAAGTGCTGGCTGCATCCTTCAGATGGAAAGCAGCAATGACGACTCTCTTGTCGGCACGTACTTGTAAAGCCTCATAGGCCTTTTCGTGCTCTACTATAAAGCACTCTAAAGCTACGGGGTCTGGTTCCCCTAAATAAGTAGGTGGTCGGGTCTCGGTAACTGACTTCAGCCAGTTCGTCTCCCTGGGCTGTGGCGGGTGGGATGGTGCTCCTCCAATTTGAGTTCCAAGCTGTTCGAGAACGGCAGCAACCGTCTCTGCAACTCCTGGATTTGCGGGGTCACCGCCTTCACCTCTACCGCCACCACGTCCTCTAGTTCCTCCTGACATCTGTAGTACAGAATGTCCTATTATTACTCGGTAATTATACCATACACAACTAGTGGATATTGAGTTGCCCTTTTAAGGCTAGTATATCACGCAATTTGCGTTACTAAACATAACTCCCTTTAAGGCGAATCGTCTCGTACCTCACTAACGTTTCCCGTAAATTCCCAAGTCCTAAGCTCACTGTCTTAACCTAGTATCTCGTCATCAGAGCGGGACTCCGCTCTGATACCACTTTTGTAACACCCCTCTCGATAAACACGTAATAATCCCTCACGTAGCATAATTAAAAGACGTCTCACCGCGGAAGCATAAACAACATAAACTCTCACACGGGTGTCACCTGCCATTACTCGCCCATGCGAGTAACGAAGCATAAACTAAATCCAACAACGAAAATAAACAGCACTACCATACCGCTGTGACAACGAGATAAATCCTATACATCATACTAAGCCCAAAAACCATAACCGTCGACAAGTGAGCATCTACCCTGATCCCGTACTTCGGCTTCAACGATGAACAGCAACTTGCAACAAGCCATAAAGGCTCAGCGATAAACGCTGAGTATGCGGGCCTGGACCCTATTGGTCACTTGTCATTTTAACCATCTTGATATTAGATTGATTTCATGCTTTACCATTTTACAGTTATAATCAAAACTGTAACAACCATACATAAACATGTAATCATCCATCCAATCCAACAGTCTTTAAATATCACAAACAACAGTCGCATAAACGAACGTATCGAATAATAATAGCACAGTGTATAATCACCTTAGCGAACGGTTTCCATATTTAAGATTATTTGGCCTTCAAGGCCCCATCCATCCAAACCATGTTTTACTTTAATTACCAGTTGGGCGTCATGTTGGGACAACCCGGTTAACCTTACCAATGGATAGTAGTCCTCCCGTACACACAAAGGTGCTCATTTCGCCAGAGGTCCGGAGGCCCCTGACTATTCACTTTGTCTTGTAAGGCGTCCATATAAAGGCCGTAGCCATGTACCAATAATAGGTACCACCTGTCCCACGATCCAATTAGGGCTCGTTGGGTAATTTCCTAGAGCGGGACCCGATCGGGTACCACTCAGTGATCACAAATGCGCAACCAAGTAGTTCGTAAACTACCGGGATTCCTCCACTCATCTCGTACCAACTCTCTCATAATGTTTAAGATATTCTCTTAGTCTTATGGAGATTACATTATACCATTTAGCCACCCAATGGGTCTTACGCATGCCTAGAAGTAATCTAGGTTATATTCATGTTCGAGATCCATGCTCTAGAGACCGACATTGTCGTATCTCGTACCTAAGTATTTTACTTAGGTTATCATATACTTAATATTAATACTAAAGGTATTATATCAAGTAACCATCGTGTCATCACATCAACGCATATGTATGTTTATATAAGTTGATCTATAGATGACGTGGTGTTAGTCCCGTAGGACGCTCGCGCATAATTAAATAACGCATTAACACACATCATCATATGCACATAACCACACACATAACATACAAGTTATCAAACAGTTTCCGGGCCCTTTCTTAGGTCAACTCGGATCAAACCCTTCTTCACATACCGTACACCTTAGACCAAGGATGCGCAGTGTTGTCCACTAAGCTTGTTGAGCACGCACGTCTGAAAGGTGATCTATAAATACGAGGAACGCTAGGTGTCAATCCACATGACAAATTGACTCGGTATTTCCGAATAAAGTCAGTGACCCCAGTTCTACTTCCCTGGATTCCCACTGTTATTAGTTAAGTTACCGTTATACTTTAAACTCCTTACTCAATGTTTGTATAAATACTTTGGTTCAACAGTGGAGTCGGTTTCATTAGAACATCGTGGTTGGTTATAAGCGTCACACTTTCACATAAGTTCATTTGTTCTCGTACATTTAATTCAACTGTCTCATCGCATGTATAGGCACGCATTGTAATCTACAGTTGCATGCATAATATATTTTATAACCTATTGTTGCATGTATAATGCATTGTTTATCGTATATTATTATTATCCCACCATTATTATAATTCGTTGTATTATTTAATCCATTAACCTTGCAATATTTACATTTGAATTCAAAAACCTATAACTGATAGTTTATAAACTATTTTCATATAATGGCCTTCACCACTATATTATATGGTTTCCAACCATAATATATATCCATCCTTATATTCATAATTCTCGTATATGTATATATTTACCAATATAGGTAAGTTTCATTAGTTATAAAACTCTTATACCATATGTCACATTTTATCATCTTATGTGAGATGATTATTCCCATTAGTTGTGTTATATTGTCACAACCTATATTAAGATCATTATCTTAACATTATATAACATTTTATGTTGTATAATTTCAACTCCTAAGGTTTATTCAATATTTACCTTAGTTTATAAATCTCATTTATTTATAGTTTGTCACATTATTTAATGTGAATACCCTTGTTTATATTAATTCCATTTAAACCACATTATTACCATATAATTGTCATAACATTTATAACAATGTAGACCATAGTCTAAAATTCATTTTCAAACCTTTATTAATTCGGTACAGCACTATACCTTATTTAAATTTCATTTTGACCACATAACATGGTGTAATGTTATACTATATACAAATATCATATAATATGATATCTTATCTTATATAAATTATAACATATAGTTTTTATACAAAACTATTGCTAATTACCGAAAAGGTATTTCCATTTAAACCAATCTCATTAAATTACCATATCTTTATGTTTATTACAAAATCTCCCCATAATTTATACCATGTTATATATACCATATAATATAACATTTTAAAACCTTAATTTAAATTTAACTTATAGTTATATATCTTCTAAATTTCCGAACAAACCAATAATTCTGTTCTAATTTATTTCTTAACCACCATCTTCTTATAATTACAATTTGACCCAATTTATAACATATAGTTCTATAATATCATCAAAACTATATATTATATACTTATCTTTTCAAAACACCTTATATTACTCTAAAAATCACCAAACTACACCAAAGGGTTATAAATATCATTCCTAACCCATAAACTTTCAGTTATTAACATTTCCACCCCTTTTACTTTTCCAAAATGTAACAATGACATAATAACTAATATTATACATATATAGCTTATTTTATTTCCAAATTCAACCCAATAAAATCCTAAAAATTCCTAATAGCCCATGGGTGTTTAAAATACCATTGTACACCCTTTAATTTCGGTAATCACCATAAACACCCCATATATTATAAAATGTTACAATTAAATACTTATCTTTTTAAATAACCTTAAACAAGTTATTTAACTTATCTAATTTGGTCAAAACCTACCCAATGGTCAAAGTTGACCTCCTTAATACTTCCTTGACCATTAATTTCTTTATCTTCGGTTTTAACCCCTAAGTTTCCAAAATTTACCAATTAACCCCAAAACTTTATAAAATCCTATAAACTTTATTTTAAATCCTTTTTAACCACTAATTTTCGGCTTAATTATTATTTAGCCCCCAAATTTGATTTAATTATACTCTAACCCCTTATTCATTTTGGTAATATATAAATATCACCTAAAACCTATTTTAAACTAAATATACATAAATAAAATGGCCTAAAGCACATGGCCTTATTACAAACATTTGCTCATAAAATAAATTACACATAAATGTCCCAAAATACATATAAAACTTGGCCTCACCATGTATTTTTCACTAATTACCAACTTCCACATAAAGTCTTAATTTTGACATTTATGTTACTTAATTACTTAGATAAATTTACTAAGTCATTTCCTTAATTATTTTAAGGTCAAACATGACCATATTAACATGTTCACTCACGACAATAGTATAGAAATTGCTTTAGAACATATTAACATAACAAAGTTAATGTTTAAGTGATTTATACCTTGATTTAGCAAGGTTAAGACCTTATTTGGTCTCGCCACCTTAAGGAGAATTTCTCCACAGCTTGATTTACTTGTGTTCATGTAGAAAACAAGACATGATTAAACTCCAAACATGAGCTAACCATGGGAAGTAATTTAAGTCATGAAAATCATGAATTTTTACCTTGAATCTTCAAGTTTGTTGGAGTGGGATCTCGGCCCTATTTTTCCAGAAAGAAAGAGTATCAAAACACTCTTAAAAACAAGGTGCAAAACCGTGGGTAACTAGCTTGGAAGATGGCTAAGATTTACCTTGTTTAAGATGCCAAAAATGGTGTTTTTGGCTTGGATCTAGGTACTCCTTGTAGATCTTGGTATACCAACTGAATCCACATGAAAAGGAGAAGAAAATAAGGCTAGGGAACCAAGGTTTACAACCGAAATTTACAAGGATGAAGAGATATGTGCTTAAAGCACATTTTAACCTTAAATGGTCAAGACTTGAACTTTTCTCCTTCTACCTTGTTACAGCCGAAATTTCCTCTTGTGTTAACATCCAAAACACAATACATACAAGTATAGAAATTTTTGGAGTCTAGATCAATGGAAAAAGGAAAGAAAGATGAAGAAAATGGACATTTTTATGCCTTAGAAGCTTACCTAGAGCAAGAGCTCTCACCAATGGAGTTTTGGTACTTACCTACGGTCAAGGAGGAGCCAACGAGAGCTTATGGCAGGTGCACTCTCGGCTGGAATGGAGAAAATGAAGGAGATAGGCTTATTTTGCCGTAAAACACATTTTTTGCTTATTTTATGTTCTTAATGTTTTGATGACTCACCAAGGACTGATTGGTGTCGATTATTGGAGGAGAATGAATCAATTAGGCAGCCGGAAATGAAGGGGAAAGGTGGGTGGTGATTGATATTTAATTATTGCAATTATGGAGCATTATTGCCATTTTAGTCAATTAATCAAAGATGAGTCATCATCCATTGTCTTGGCTAGCTTGGAATCAGCCGTATAACAAGGGGGAAGGCAGCTCACAAATCGGCACAACCACATGGTATAAGTAGACAAGGTAGACAAGCTTTATTGTTTTTTAATGTTAAAGTATACTTTTTGTATTTTATGTAAAGTTAAAGGTGTATTATTGTAGGAAGCTTATCTTGGCTGTCTAGTGCTGTTATACAGCTCCTTTTCCGCCTCCCCATCTGGTCATTTTGTGGTCAATGGTCAACATTGATCAATTTAGTCAATGGAGACTTAATTTTACATTATATTATTATTATTATATTAATATTTTAATGTAAAAATTGTGAAAATTGTAAATCTCTGGATTTATAGTTATCAATGTGATATTAATGAGTATTTATATTTATTAGAGTATTTATAAGTGTTTCATTGGGTTATATAGACCCAAAACACATTCCCGAGACACTCCCGGGACTTTTGGGACCTTTTTGTGCTTTAAGCATTTCTCCCGGGCATTTTGTGTTTTATTGTAAATCTAACTTGAGAATTCTCTTTATAATGTTAATTAATGGTGATAGGAACTCTAAGAATGATTTATTTAGAGTTTCGTGCCACTTCGGCATTCCCAGGCCTTTTCTAGGGTTTATGGGGCCCACAAGGGTTCCTCCAGGCACTTTTCGTTTAATTTTAAATTTACTCTGAGCATTTGTTTTTAAATGATAATTAATGATTATCGGGTCATATTATGATCATTAGTTGACTTGTATGACTTGGTTAACTCAAGGTCCGGCTTAACGCTTGTTTTTTACCTTAAGGAGTTTAGGTGCGTTTTTAACGCCTAAGTGTTTCTGTGCTTTCTTATGGTTTCTTGATCCCACAAATAAACCTTTAATTTCCATTATTTAATTATTTAATGATTATGGGTTTTTCAGTTTTTATTTGGGACGGGGTCGCACCCTGAGAGGGTTGTCGTACTCAACTCCCTGTTGAGATCAGACCTTATGTAGTTCATATATTTTGGCGAGCGAGGAGTTTGGTGGTGAGGAGGGATGTCTTGCGGGGCATTTCTTTGAACGGTGCCCGAAGGCTTTTTGGCCCTTTGCTTCGATGACTGCGCAGTTTTTCACATTACTCAGAGAATGGCTACCGTGTCGGTTGACGAAGGAGACAGGCACTATGTCGTGGCCTCCACTACAAGGAGAGTATACTCATCTTTCTCTTTCCGTGGTGTAGGATATTATGTTCGAACCGATGGATGCAAATCTATTCTATATGTATTTTTGGGAATTGGATATGATTGAATGCAAAAGGGATGTCGTGTCAAGGGGAGCTCAGCCAAGAATTCTAACTAAGTCAGATTAGTCATCTCTAAGCCACTTCCTTCTTGAAAAATCTTCCCAAAAGCGGTCTCTCGGGATCTCCTATACCTTTCCATCTCCTCTCTTAAGGTCAGATAAGCTTTCTTTAATCGGGGTGGTAAACACTTGTTTTTTCCCTTTCTTCCTGATTTCTCTAACACTCGCTTGTGCATGATTGTACTGACAAGATCGGACGCGTTGTAGCCTTTTATGTTTCGAATTTGGTACTTTTCAAATCAAGCAATTACCACCTCTAAGTCGGAGGTCTTTCAATGGGTTTTAACATGGTTGCAGGGTATGTCACATGGGACTGGAGGATTTGTTTGTGAATTGTGGAGCTTTTGTGCAACGGAGGATATGTTTCAACTTTGCCATGGGTGGAGTGATTTTTGAACTTCCTTCGTATTCGTGCGGATTATGATGTGTTCTCATTTTGATTTGTTACTTTCTTTGAGTAGTCTATTTGCACTTCTTTGTGTTTGACGTTCTCGTTCTTATCTATTCCTCAAGTGGGGATGCTTCACGCAATTTGGGGCTTTTATTTCCTCTCTTTACTGTTTTGAGTAGTTTGTGTTTCGTTTCTCTCATTTTCATCCTCTTTGGGTATCTCTTTCAAGCTTTCTCCCGTGCTTTAAATGGTGGGGGAAGGAACCATGGCTCCGGCTCTTTTCATCCTCTTTTGCAAGGGTGAATTGTTGTGTGATGTGGGCTGATATATCGTGGAGCTATTTCCAAAAAAGGTTTTCAATGAAGGGCTCAGCGGGGTTCACTAAGGGATCATTTTCAGGGTCAATAAGGCTTTTGGCCTTGTGGAGGTTTTCTTCGATCCTAGGTTCCTCTTCATCCCTATTGACAGATATTTGTTTCCTCTACTATTCCCAAATTTTGACATGAATGGTAGCGCGCTTTTCTCATCAAGATTTGGTTCCGTGAAGGGAGATCCTCACATGGTGCTTCGAAATTTAAATGCTCAAGCGCTCTGGGTTGTGTACACTCTGTGTTTCTCTCACGCACTCGGCTCTCACGGGTGGTTGGAGATCCTTTCATGACCTCTTTGGGGAAAATGATACAAGAGTTTGGTGACCTCTGTGATGACTTATGTGACTTTCCTAGAATTAAAGCTCGAAATACACCTTGAGACTGGGGATATGCAAATGCAGATGCGGTTAAGCTAAACCTAATGCAGATGATAATGATAACTTTTGTGTGGATGCATTTTTTTTTTAGATTTTTGTGTGGATGCATTTTTTTAAGGATGCATTTTTGTGGATGCATTTTTTTTGGATTTTCGAATGAATGCGTTTTTTTTTATTTTTGTGACGGTTCAGACATAATATCGTTTCAGCCGGTCAAGATTGAAAAGGCTTTGAAATTCCTCTCCGTCCAAATCTGTCAGTAATACAGCACCATGAGGGGTTATCTCTTTGACCAGATAAGGGCCCACCCAGTTCAGTCTGAACTTCCCTCGTGGGTCTGGCAAGTCCTTTCTCAACTCTTTTAGGACGAGATCGCCCACTTGGATGTTTCGTTCTCTGACCCTTTTGTTGAACGCTCTAGCCATTCTTTTCTAGTAACCCTGGATGTGATATAATGCCAGTAGGCATTTTTCATCGAGAAGAGCTAGGCTGTCATAGCGTTGTTGTAACCAATCACTTTCAGCAACTTTCAGTTCATTAGTGACCCGAAGAGTTGGAATTTCAAGCTCGATTGGCAAAACACACTCTGACCCATAGACCAAGGAATACGGGGTGGCTCCGGTTGCAGTTTTGACAGTGGTTCGGTAACCTCAGAGAGCGTAGTGCAGCTTTTCCGGCCAATCTCTGTATGTTTCAACCATTTTTGATAGTGCACTCTTTACGGCTTTGTTGGCGGCTTCGACTGCTCCGTTAGTCTGAGGTCTGTATGGGGACGATCTGTGGTAGTGCACTCTTTACCGGTGGACATGGTCGAGTGCATCAGCCGGGTCTGCGCCTGAGAAGGTCCCTGCTGGATGATTCCTGACAGCGTTTGTCTGATGGCTTGGTTTCAACTTTTGATGCACTCGACCATGTCCACCGGTTTTTAGTCCATCTGGATTCGTTGGGGATGTCCCAGGGGCTTGAGGAATATGCTCGGCTGTGCTTATTTCAGCACAGTCTATCAGGGGAAGCCTCGAAGTGGTTCCACCGTCTACCACCAGGTATCATCACTACTTGGGAGCTGCTGACGGAGAGGTTCTATGAGAAGTATATTCCCATCTCCCGGACCAGACAGATGATCGCTGATCTGACCGCTTTCAGACAGTCCGGTAACGAGACAATATGTGAAGCTTGGGATAGGTTCAAGGAGCTGCTCCGCCAGTGCCCGCATCACGGTCAGAATATGACGTCCTTGGCCCAGGGGTTCTTTCAAGGGCTGAGAGATGAGCACAGAGCCGAGGTCAGAGCCGCATTGGGTGGAAATTTGTTGGCTAAAAGCGGAGAGGAATTTATGTCAGCCATGGAGTCCTACTGCGAGGAGCTCCGCCAGTGGAGCAACAGTGGTGGAAGGGTCTTCACAGTTGGGCAGACCTCTTCTCGGGCTCCAGATCCTATGATGGAGCAGATTGCTGCTGAGCAGGCCCATCTGAGTACCACAGTGGGCAATATGGCGAAGATGCTTGAGAGGCTCACTATGGGACAGACATCGGTACAAGCTGTCAAGAAGGTGTCTACTGGTCCAAATGAGGTATGCTGTTCTCAGTGTGGAGACAGCCATGACTACGAAGACTGCCCGATGGTTGCTGAGATGAGGCAGACTGAGGAAGCAAATGTAATTGGTCAGTACAACAGGCAGCCTTGGATGCAGAACTAGCATCCAAACCTGAGGTACGGTAATCCAAATAACGCCCTCAACTCACAGCAGATGCAGCCTCAGAGGGCAAGTCAGGGAGGACCACCCGGTTTTGTTAGGCCCCCATTCAATCAGTTTAGGCCACAACAGTCTCCAGCTCAGCCGTCGTCACTGAGTTTGAATAATGCTAATTTAAAGGAGATGATGGATAAACTGATGGCCTCTCAAGAGCAACAAACAGTGATAAATCAGAATCTGGCAGCTGGCCAGCAAAAGCTTGAGAACGCTATGGTGGAGATGCAAGGAACTATGAGTCAGTTGACTCAGTTCCTCCTGCAACAGAGACCGTCTGGCTCACTGCCTTCCCAAACAGACCCCAATCCTAAAGCTCAGTTGAAGGCAGTGACGGTTTCGGAAACCGTGGTGGTTGAGGATTGCTCAGACTCTGAGGAGGTGGCAGCAGTTACATTACGAAGTGGGAAGCAACTGATCAATAGAAATCAAGTGGCTGAGGATCAAGCTGACGAGGAGACCGGTCGCCCTTCTTCTAGCACTGGTGCACCGTCAGGGCCCCCAGCCCCTCCTGAGGTAGTTGTTGAGGAGACCCAGGCTCCTATTTCTCCCCCTTCTCATTCTTTAAATGCTAAAAACTCCAAGGGTAAGGTGGTTCCTAAGGAACTTCCTTTCCCTAATAGATTAAAAGAAAAAGAACTTGATGATCAATTTGGGAAATTTTTGAGTGTATTTTCAAAGCTTACCATTAATATTCCCTTGATTGATGCTATCAAGCAAATGCCTAATTATGCTCGCTTTGTGAAGGATTTAATTTCTAACAAGCGAAGGTTCAAAGAAAAGGAGATTGTTCAGCTGACAGAGACGTGCTCTGCAGCCATCCAGCAGAAGCTCCCTCCGAAGTGTGGAGATCCAGGGCAGCCCATCATCCCTTGCACCATTGGAGACATGGACTGTGGGTACGGACTCTGCGTCCTTGGAGCAAGCATAAATTTGATGCCATATTCGATGTTTAGGAAGCTTCATGCTGGTGAGCTTATCCCTATTAATTTTAATTTACAATTGGCTGATCGTTCCTCAATCAAACCTCGTGGTATGGTTGAGAACGTTGTGGTAGGTGTTGGTAACTTCTTCTTCCCTGCTGATTTTGTTATTTTGGATATGGATGAGGATGTTGAAGTACCATTAATTTTGGGTAGACCATTCCTGCGAACTGCTAAAACTGTCATTGATGTTGACAAAGGAAAAATCACCCTGAAATTTAATAATGAGGAGCTTAGTTTTGATATCACCAAAATGATGAGAACGAATGCTTCTTCTCATGCTGTACTTTCTATTGATGTCGACTACACTGATGATTATGATGCATTTGTCGCTGAAAGTACTAATGACTCTTCCTTCCTGTTTGAGAATTCTGATCTGTTAGAACAGGTGTTATGCCATTCGATTAAGGATGATAAGGAGAGCACTGAAGTAGCTACTGTTGTCCAGCAGCTTAACCAGGGACGAACCTATTTTGCCCTCATGCTCCTCCTGTGGAGCCACTGGACAGGCCTACTCAGAGGCTCATTCCTTCAGTAGAGAAGCCCCCCACTCTTGAATTAAAAACTCTTCCTTCAAATCTTAAATATGCTTTCTTGGCAGAGGGTGGCGCCCTGCCAGTTATTATTTCTTCTTCTTTGTCTGTTTCGCAGGAAAGTAGACTTCTGGAGGTATTAGGAAGACACAAGGGAGCATTGGGGTGGTCAGTGGCAGATATTAAAGGGATCAGTCCAGGGTTCTGCACTCACCGAATCTACATGGAAGACAGTATCAAGCCAGTGAGGCAACCCCAAAGGCGATTAAACCCAAACTTGAAGGAAGTAGTGAAGGCTGAGGTTTTAAAGCTGCTGGATGCGGGCATCATCTACCCCATCTCTGACAGCCGCTGGGTCTCTCCTGTGCAAGTCGTTCCCAAGAAGGGAGGAATTGTGGCGGTGCCCAATGATAAGGGAGAACTGGTGCCACAAAGACAGAGCACTGGCTGGAGGATGTGCATAGACTACAGACGTTTGAATGAGGCCACAAGAAAGGATCATTTCCCGCTGCCGTTCATCGATCAGATGCTGGAGCGACTGGCTGGGCAGGAGTACTACTGTTTCCTCGATGGATACAGTGGTTACTTCCAGATTCCCATCGCGCCAGAGGATCAGGAGAAGACCACCTTCACCTGCCCTTATGGCACGTTTGCCTATAGGAGGATGCCATTTGGTCTCTGCAACGCACCAGCCACCTTCCAGCGGTGTATGATGGCCATTTTCAACGAATTCATTGAGAAAAGCATAGAAGTCTTCATGGACGACTTCTCGGTGTATGGCCAGAATTTTGATGTGTGTCTGGATCAGCTGGATCAGATACTGAGCAGATGTGAGGAGACCCACCTGGTTTTAAATTGGGAGAAGTGCCATTTTATGGTACATGAGGGTATAGTGCTTGGGCACAGGGTCTCCAAAGACGGCATTCAGGTGGACAAGGCAAAAGTGGAAGTCATTGAGGGGTTACCCCCTCCCACTTCAGTCAGAGGAGTCAGATCTTTTCTGGGTCACGCGGGGTTCTATCGAAGGTTCATCCAGGACTTTTCAAAAATCGCGAAGCCCTTGTCTGATCTCCTGCAGAAGGATGTAAAATTTCATTTTTCAGAAGAATGCTTGAAGGCTTTTCAGACCATCAAGGATAAACTCATCTCTGCCCCCATTGTGGTTCCCCCTGACTGGACCCTTCCTTTTGAGATAATGACAAATGCTAGTGACTTCGCTGTTGGTGTGCTGCACTCTGTCAAAGGAAGGATAAGATTTTGAGGGTCATCACATATGCAAGTAAGACTCTGACGGAGCCTCAAAAGAACTACACCACCACTGAGAAGGAGCTACTTGCTGTGGTGTTCGCTCTAGACAAGTTCAGACCTTATCTGCTGGGGAGTAAGGTAATTGCTCACACAGACCACTCCGCCTTAAAGTACTTGTTCCAAAAGAATGATTCCAAGCCCAGACTATTGAGATGGATCCTGCTTCTCCAAGAGTTTGACTTGGAAGTGGTTGATAAGCAAGGGAAGCAGAATGGGGTAGCAGATCATTTATCGAGGCTCGAGACTCCAGATGACGGGGTCCCCATAAATGAGTTCTTTCCCGACGAAACGGTCTTTATAATTGGGAAAGTCAAGGAGCCATGGTACGCTGACTTGGCTAACTATCTTGCCTCTGGGTTGGTCCCCATGATCTAAGCTACAACCAGAGAAAGAAGTTTCTGTCTGAGACCCGTCACTACGTTTGGGAAGACCCCTATCTCTTCAGAGTAGGCGCTGATGGTTTAATCAGAAGATGCCTCCCGGATGAAGAGGTAAACAGTGTAATAGAGTTCTGCCATTCTCGAGAGGCAGGTGGTCACCACGGTCCTACTAGGACGGCTGCTAAAGTGTTAGAGTGTGGTTTTTACTGGCCCACTCTACACAAAGATGTCCACCGCTTCTGTGCTCACTGTGATAACTGCCAGAGGATGGGGAACACTTCAAGAAGGCATGAGATGCCGCAGAAGGGAATCCTTGAAGTGGAATTATTTGATGTCTGGGGTATTGACTTCACTGGCCCATTTCCTTCTTCTCACGGAAACCACTACTTGCTCATTTAAGCTCCAAATCCAAAACAAAATACATATTCCTCTTAGTTAGCTCAAGCTCCTTCTTTCTATCTTTTCAAAACTTCAAGAGCTTCATTTTGGTGCCAAGTCAAACCACCATTAGAGGAGGAAATTCAAGTTTGGAGACTCCATTGGCATCTCCATTCTCTTAAGGTAAAGAAAGTGTAAGAAAATCTAGGTTTCCACCATTTTCTTCACATGTCCGAAAATATATACTCATGGGACTCCATGTTTATGCCTTGTTCTAGCTTGTTTCTACTCTTCAAAGGAGAGAGGAGGTCCTTCTTGCTTCATATCCAAGTTTGTCTTGAGAAACCAAGGTAAAACAATCACATTAATACCTTAAAACATATTTTTAAACCTAGGGTTTGTTCCTTAGGGTTAATGTGTTATCTAGTACTCATTGGAGTCATTGGATATTGGTTAGAACATTGGCAAGGAGATACACATTGGTGACCGAGATTGAACAAAGAAAAACCTAAGGAAGAAAGCTTTTGAGCTTGTAAAAGAACAAGGTAAATTACTTACCTTAAGGTGTTTTGTTGTTTAAGGGAATGGGATTTAGGTATGTGATGAGTTTAGTAGAGAGTTTACATTAGAAAAGGGTTATATAAAACCTAGGAGAAACAATGACTATACTTGTGAACTTGTGACTAAGGAGCAAATGAGAAAAAGAGATAGTTTAAGAATATCAAGGTGAAGTACAAGAAGCATTTTATTTCAATGGGAGCCTTGTTGAGTGTATTCGCAGGTTGAAGGCATATATATGTGGAAATTCAGTGGTTAAGATTATTGTCATTTAAGGGCCTAAGTGCCAAGCATTTTAAGTTTAAGCACTATATGATGATGTGGTGAAGTTAGTTAAAATTGTGTGATAAGTGTTGTGATAAGAGTTTGTGTGGTATTGGTTGTTTGATGGAGAAAAGCCATGTATTAGGTGGTATTATATACTAGAGAACCTATGGCAAAATTTAAAGGAGAGCTTAAGTGTTTAAGATATTCTAAGGGAATTTAATGACCAATGAGGTACTAGGTTGTTCTATAGGTTGTCTTGATGAAAAAGGGTGAGTTTAAGGTGTTTAATGAGTTATAATGACTTAGGCATTACTATGAAGGATTTAGAAATCAAGAGAATGTATTTGAGTATTTAGGACTTAGGCAAATGTTGTTGCACAACTCAGGAAGGAAATAATGTGTTGATGATGGAAGTTTAAACGTGTGAAGGAACTTTTAGTAAATGCTTAAAAGATTTTTAGATAGTGAGAGATGCTTGGGAGATGATGTTATAGTGGTGAAGAAAACATTTGGCATAGTGGTTACATTAGGTATGAACCACCACCTAGAAACCTAGAGGAAAGCATTACAAGTGTTAGCATTATTACAAGGAAAATGCATAATGACTAAGGTGGATCTTGGTGGATGATTTAAGGTATTTAAAGGAGGGCTTAAGGTGTATTTGAGGTGCCCAAATGAGGTTATAACATATTAGAATATATGAGGAGAAGTTTGGAGTTGAAAGAGAATTTAGAAACAAGTTTCTGGAGCCGACCGACCTTAGGACCGGACTTGCAAGGTCGGTCGAGCTCAGTTTACACTACCGGAGAAAGTTTCTGGAATGGACCGACCTTGGGACCGGACTTGCAAGGTCGGTCGGGCATGTATTTTGTACGGTAATAAGTCTCTGGAATCGACCGGACATAGGACCGGACTTGCAAGGTCGGTCGGGGTAGAATTTTCAACGGTGAAGTGTTCTGGAATGGACCGACCTTGGGTAAGGTCGGTCGGAAGTCCGGTCGGGCCAAAAAAAAAAAAAAAGAAATTTGAATTCTAAGAATGGCAATGGGTAATAAGGTATCCTTTGGTAGGGTAGTAATGATTGGGACCCTAAGAACTTAAGGAATTAAGTTAAGATTAAGTATAAGTTTTAATGTTTAAAGTTAAGTTTGTAAGCTAAGTGGCAAGACTTGAGAGGTTATTAATGGGAATCTTTAGAGACTAAGTGAGTTAAGTAAGGTGCAAATAACTAATAACCTAAAAATGAATGAATGTTTTAGGTTTGTGAATTGGGACCCCGAAGAAGTTACAAACAACGATCGACGGTGAACGGTACAATCCTTCTTGTGACCTGCTTGCTAACGAGGTGTCCCTCGGCTTGTGTGCTATCTGTTTAATTGCTATGACTAAAACAAGATAAAGCATGCAACCGGTTATATTGTTCTCGTTGTGATTGTGTTATATTTACACTAACCCGCGAGACTTGAGATTGTTACTAACCAAGTTTAGTACTTACTGAGTTAAGAATAAGAGTTAAGTTTGATGGTTGTTGGTTAATGCCCGTTAAGGCTTAGCTAGCACATGGTGTTAAGATGTCTACTAACTGGAACTTGAGTGAGGAAACCCGGGACCGATCTCCGGTCATGCATGCTAAGGAAAAAGGGGGACGGTATCTGAATCAGATCCGCCCTCCGCTTAAGGACTTGTCTTCGGACTTGTAGCCTAGGGCCGGTTGCCGGCTCAGCTACGCTGGACTCCCGTCCAGAGTAGGTGGCATTAAGATGGTGCGGTGGGATCACCTAAATCCCAGGTTCGAATTAAGCTACAACCAATCCCTTCCAGGAAAGGTTTGTATACTGAGATTAAGATTAAGATTGAGATTAAGATTAAGGTAAGGTAAGGAACTGAGATTAAGGAAATGAGGACTAAGGAGGGGGTTACTAACCCACTTGTTAAGGGAACGCTTGAGTCGTTCATTGGTTGTGAACTATATATGTTCATCTGTGGTTATTGTTATTGCACTTCATATTATGCTTGTGTATGTAATCAATTTCCATGCTATCGACAATTAGTCGTCGTAGCCCCGTTAGCTTGGGGGCCATGAGAGGGTGTACCAGCATTCGTGCTGACCCCCTCGGGGGCTATTTTTACACTTGCAGGTAAGAGGCCCATGAGGACGCACTACGAGAGTAGGAGCGGTTAGACTTAGGGTGGGACATTTATTTTGAGTTCGGGTTGCGCCTGTGCACCCGACTGTTTATATTAAACTGATGTAAGTTTGGGATTATGTTTAAGATACTAGTACTCGGTTGGTTGTGGTTTGAATGTTGATTTTGAGTTGGATAAGTATTTTGGATAAGTATTGTAAATTAAGCCGGTATATTCTAACGATCAGACCGTGGCAAGGTCCAGGTGTTTTTATTTCCGCTGCGACGTATTCGATTAAGTGTTCAGATTGCGATAACCACGATAGGCTTTGGATGGGGTGTTACAAAAAGTGGTATCAGAGCGTAGTTACGCTCTGATCAAGAAATACCGGACATGAGTAACCACCGAGTTAGGATATAAGTTAAGGAATAAGTGTTGGGTTAAGGGTGTGAGAAGTTAGAGTGAGTAGAGTCAGATGACCACTAATAAGTGTGGATTGTCTTTACCGTCTACGGACGTTATAAATTTACTAACCAAAACATGGTGAGTACGAATCTAATGTAAGTTATGCTTGTTCAGATGGCAGGACGCCCTAGAGGAGGCCGAGGTCGCGGCCGGGGTGAGGATTTCAGGGATACCTGGAGGGCAGACGATCGCAGAGATCGTAGCTGCCGCTTTAGGGCATATGGGCTATCAGCCTGGTGTGGGTGCACCACCTCCACCGCCACAACCTAGGGAACCAAACTGGGTGAAGAGTCTAGCAGATCTTCGACCCGCTCATTTTAAGGGGGAGACCGATCCCGCCAAGCTTGAGGCGTACATCTCCGAGCTGGAGACCGCCTTCGAGACCCTTGATGTCCCTGCTGGGATCAAGGTGCGCTTAGCTGCTTTCTATCTGAAGGGGGCGGCAGGCGATTGGTGGAAGCTGGTGAGGGCCGAGCATGTGGCCAATCCAGAGTTCGGCTGGGAGCAGTACACCGCCTTGCTACGAGCAAAGTACTACCCCGCCCATGTCCAGACGAAGAAGCGCTTGCAGTTGGATGCGCTTAAGCAGTCGGACAAGATGACAGTGGACGAGTATTACTCAGAGTTCACTGCCTTGCTCCGTCTTCTGCCGGGTCTAGGGTATTCTGACCAGATCTTGGTGGACCGCTTCTATGGCGGGCTTAGCCATCGACTCCGCTACGGCATGGGGCCGACGAGTTACACTACCTTGCAGGTAATAAGAATGATTGAGATTTGAGTAAGTGGTGAATAAGATTTAGATTATGAGAAATAAGTGTGACTAATACTATGGAAAAGCAGGAGTGCTATCATGCCGCTGCTAAGGTTGAGATTACCGTCCAGCTGAGGGACGAGGAGAATGCTAAGAGGAAGAGTGCTGGGAAAGCTCAGAGAGTCAAGGGCAAGGAGGGTACAAGAAACAAAAGTACCAGCCTCAGGCCCAGAAAAATCAGAACCCGAAAGGGAAGGAGGAAAAGGAGAAGGCTTCGGAAGAGCCATTGAAGCTGACATATGCTATTGCAGCTACACCCCTGCGCTCTAAGGCGCCAAAGGGTGAGGAAATTGATATTGAATGAGTTAAGAAATAAATTAGTAACCGTTTGAGATATGAGAATTGACAATATGAATCATCAGGATCTGAGACTGAGAGGGGAGCCGGTGGTGGCTACCAGCGACGCTTCATTGTAGATGGTGTCACAAGGACCACCCCGGGCTCGACTGTAAGGGAAACAAGGTGGAGTGCAACTTCTGCGGAGTATGGACACGGGCATACGAGTGTTACCGGAATCCTGCTAGCAGAGCCTATAGGCCCGATACCAGGGGCAAGGGCAAGACCGATCAGGGAGCTGGATCTGACGGTCAGAGGAAAGTGCAGCAGCCGGCGGACAAGAACCCACGGGTGACCCAGAAGACGGGGCCCACTCTACACATGGTGGACCGGGACGATGAGCCTGAGCCCTCATCGAGGCCAGGTACCACTATAACCATTTAGTAATAAAACTACCTGCTTACCGCATTATCATGCATGTTTGGTGAATAAATGAGTTAAGTAAAATAAGATGAGATTAGAACTTAAGTAAGATATAACCTACTACCACTTTAGGAAGATTCAACATCTGCTACCCCATACCATCTACATCTAGCCCGGAGCACACCGACATCGAAACCATACACTTTCCAACCGAACAATGTCAGGTTATCCGCCCAGGTATGATTTATTAAGGGGATACCTGACACCCGAAGCACAAATAGCCATCATCAGGAGATGCAATCAACTAGGAATGGGACCGGGAGGTTTTTACACACCGGAGTACCCAGGGGGAGCAAGGATGAAATTAAAGATGATGAGCTTGGGCAAGGATTGGAATCCGTATGCCAAGAATTACCAAACCACAAGGGAGCAAGATGGAGTCTCACCACCGGGAATACCCGAAGAGTTCCATCCAGTTATTACACAAGTCATGGAAATCGCTCAGCAGTTGGAAGCTGAACCGATTCCAGACATCCAGCCAGACATTTGCATTGTAAACTTCTACGAAAAAGATGGGAAACTGGGACTACACCAGGATAAGGACGAGACAACGGAGTCTCTCGAAAGAGGGATACCCGTAGTGTCTTGGTCCATTGGAGATGATGCGGAGTTTTTATACGGCGAGCAGAAGCGTGCGGACCGTGCAGATAAGATAGTACTTAAGTCAGGTGATGTATTAATTTTGGGAGGAGAATCAAGGATGTTATACCATGGGATTAAGAGAATCAAGCTGAATACAGCACCGTCAGCAGTAATCAATGCGACGCATATGAGACCAGGAAGATTAAACCTAACCTTTAGACAATATTAGCCATGTAATGTTAGAATGAGATGAGAAATGAGATGTAAGATTGAAGCACATGTTGTAAACAGGATGGTCATGAATAAAATAACAGTGTTGTTCATATAAATTGATTACGACTCTTGTTATACCATCAATACTCATGGAGCTTGTGAACACAATTAGGTTATGGACTCGGTACGGAAGGTGCACTAAGCATACTCACAGAGGCACAGGCCGACGCTAGCGGTACTATCCTCACCGGCACCTTTCCGATCAATGGGATTGAGGCATCAGTTCTCTTCGACTCAGGGGCCTCGCATACCTTTGTCTCTGCATCATTTGCGAGCAGGTTGGGGCTAGACGCTGATGAGCTACCCGACTTCACGGTTACGCTCCCGTCTAAGGAGAAGGTTCGTTGCACTCGTTACTACCGAGGAGCCACCATCAGAATTAAGGGGGAAGACTTCCCAGTCAGTTTCATTGAGTTCAGTAAGCTAGGATTTGATGTTATCTTCGGGATGAACTGGTTGGAGCGGCACAAGGGACGTATCCTCTGCGCCGAGCATAGATTGCTGCTCAGGAGTCCGTCTGGGGTAACAATATCATACCGCCAGAGGCCCAGAGAGCCTTCGACTAAGATCATCACCGCCATGGCAATGCATAGAGAATTAAGGAGAAAGGAAGAAGTATACCTCTGCTATGTACAGGACATAGAGAGAGACCCTGAGTTCGACCCCGACTTACCGGTAGTGTCGGAGTTCCCCGACTTATTTCCACGGGAACTGCCCGGCATGCCACCCACTCGGGAGGTAGAGTTCACCATTGAGCTGCTACCTGGTACCGGACCGATAGCCAAAGCACCATACCGTATGGCTCCGGCAGAAATGACTGAGTTAAAAGAACAATTGAAAGATTTGTTGGATAAAGGATTCATTAGACCAAGTGTGTCACCATGGGGAGCGCCAGTCCTCTTCGTGAAGAAGAAGGATGGTAGTCTCCGCCTCTGCATCGACTACAGAGAGCTGAATGCAGTGACAGTGAAGAATAAGTACCCACTACCCCGCATTGACGATCTGTTCGATCAGTTGAAGGGAGCATCTGTGTTTTCCAAGATTGATCTCAGATCGGGGTATCATCAGATAGCCATTAAGGAGGGAGATATTGAGAAGACGGCATTCCGGACACGATACGGCCACTATGAGTTTACAGTGATGCCGTTCGGTTTGTCGAACGCACCGGCGAAGTTTATGGATCTGATGAACCGCTTGTTCCGGGAGCAGCTGGACAAGTCGGTTGTGGTTTTTATTGATGACATTCTGATATATTCAAAGTCTAAGGTTGAGCATGAGGAACATCTGAGGAGGGTGTTGGAAATATTGAGGGAGAACCAGCTATATGCTAAGTTCTCCAAGTGTGAGTTTTGGCTTGACCAGGTCTCTTTCCTAGGTCATGTCATCTCAGATGCTGGGATCGCAGTGGATCCAGCAAAGATTGATGCCGTACGTACCTGGCCAAGGCCGAAGACTGTTACCGACATCCGGAGCTTTCTCGGTCTGGCAGGTTACTACAGGAGGTTTGTTAGAGATTTCAGCAAGGTCGCGAAGCCGATGACCAGTCTGATGAAGAAAGACGCACCATTTCTGTGGACAGTTGACTGTGAGAGATCATTTCAGCGCTTGAAGGACTCACTGACCACTGCACCGGTACTGACCATTCCAGACGGTACAGAGGGCTTTGAGGTTTATTGTGATGCATCCGGCAGAGGGCTGGGTTGCGTGCTCATGCAACATGGCAAGGTGGTGGCATATGCCTCACGCCAGTTGAAGAAACATGAGGAGAACTACCCCACACATGATTTAGAGCTGGGAGCTGTAGTCTTCGCTTTGAAGATATGGCGCCACTACTTATATGGGGTTAGTGTCACGATCTACACCGATCACAAAGTTTGAAATACATATTCACTCAGAAGGAGTTAAATCTTCGACAGAGGAGATGGTTAGAGTTTCTGAAAGACTATGACATTGACCTCCAATACAAAGAAGGGAAGGCCAATGTTGTAGCAGATGCCCTGAGCCGTCGAGCACACTCACTCCATTCGCTAGTTTCTTTCTCCAGCTTGGTTGATGAGGTGCGAGAGGCTCAGAGGACAGATGAGTATATGAGAGAGGTCAGACAGAAGCTGACAGATGGTACCTTTGAGAGTCAGAAATACGACTTCAGACTTCATGATGATGATCTGATCAGACTTAAGGGCCGATTATGCATACCACGAGGTAACACGGATCTGAAAGACCGTATACTTAGAGAATCACACTGTTCTTCAGTTTCCATCCATCCGGGAGCCTCTAAAATGTATAAAGACATGAAGAGATACTTCTGGTGGTCGGGGATGAAGACAGATGTTACCGAGTTCGTCTTGAGGTGTCTCACATGCCAGAAGGTGAAATTCGAGCACCGACGACCGGGCGGAATGGTACAGTCGATGCCAGTTCCGGAGTGGAAGTTCCATGATATCTCCATGGACTTCGTAGTTGGGCTTCCACCTGCTAGGGGAGGTCTCAACATGATATGGGTGGTGGTGGATCGCCTTACCAAAGTAGCCCGATTCATACCGATGAAGGATACTTGGAAGGTGACCAAATTAGCTGAGTTATTTGAGAAAGAAATCATGAGGCATCACGGCATACCAAAGACCATAGTGTCAGATAGAGATACCAGATTCCTTTCGAGGTACTGGAGAGCTACCAGAGAAGCGTTGGGTACAGAACTCAACTGAGTACCGCGTTCCATCCTCAGACAGATGGTCAGACTGAGCGTACTATTCAGACACTCGAGGACATGCTGAGAGCATGTGCCTTAGACTTCCAGGGCAGTTGGATTGACAGATTGCATCTGATCGAGTTTTCATACAACAACAGCTATCACGCTTCGATCAAGATGGCACCTTTTCAAGCGTTGTACGGTAGACCATGTCGTACACCGCTCTGCTGGGATGAGTGAGCGAGTGAGACGGTCATTATAGGACCAGAGTACTTAGAACAAGTTAAGGCTGAAGTTCAGCAAATCAGGGAGAACATGAAAGCTGCTCAAGATAGGCAGAAGTCGTATGCTGATGTTCGACGACGGGACCTGGAGTTCGCAGTGGGCGACCGGGTATTTCTGCGAGTATCACCGATGAAGGGTGTATTCAGGTTTGGGCAGAAGGGCAATTAAGCCCGAAATTTGTTGGTCCTTATGAGATTACGGAGCGGGTGGGCCCGGTTGCTTACAGGTTGAATTTACCTGCTGAGCTGGGTAAAGTGCATGATGTTTTTCATGTTTCACAGCTAAAGAAATACATGCACCACCCCTCCCATGTGTTAGAACCTGAGAGGTTGACTTTAGAACCAAATATGAGATCCGTGGAGACTCCTCAGAGAATCTTGGACAGTAAGACTAGGGACACTCGCCACAAGTCAGTGCGACTGGTGAAGGTTCTCTGGTCTAACCAGGATGTCGAAGAGGCCACGTGGGAATTAGAGGATAAGATGAGGGCGAAGTACCCTTCTTTATTTACTGACTAGATCGTCTGTATAGGGTACGGGGCGTACCCCTTTTAAGGGGGGTAGAGCTTCCTCGCTTTTGAGTTAGGAAACGATCATGTTTGTCGTTTGTTTGGTTGTTTAAGATGTGAATTTGTGTAAGTTGCTACACTTCGGTGTAAGTTTGAGTTATGTATGATACTTATGTATTGTATTTGAGATTGACCTTTGAGTCTTGAGATGTATGAATGTGAATATAAGATGTGGTATTAAGATTAAGAGAATGTGTACCGTGAATGGTTAAGCACATGTGTGAACTTTGAGGACAAAGTTCTTTTAAGGGGGGTAGATTGAAATACCCCAAACTTAGATATGGTGTTTAAATGATAAACTAAGATATAAGGAGGCTAAATAATGCCTTAGAAACATTAAGAAACATTTCTAATCAAAGAAAATATAAGGAAACACCAAAAGAGCAGTTTTAACAAAAACGTGCTCTAAGCTTGGAGAGACTTGGGAGAGTACCCAAATATTTCTAAGACCTTAGTAATATCCTAATGGTCATTTTAAGTCAATTACCAAAGAAAACCAAGCTTGAAAACAAGTTAAAACACAAAATGTGCTTTAAGGAGTCTTAAAGCACGTTTTTGAAAAATTGTCTTGTAAATGAGTTTTGAATGGCTAAATGTCCATCATTACTCTTTAATTAATATGTGTACTATATAGTATCACATTTGGAGGTCTATATCAATGGGAAATCAAAAATTTCACAACAATGTGCCTTGTTTTGATGAATAGTGAATTAATTAAGCTAGTTTATAACATAAGTCTATATAAGTGAGACATTTGGTCAACAAAGACTTAATTACCCTCATTACAAAAGGGGGCCGGTTTTTAAGTGTGACTCACCACACTTATCTAGCTAAGTAAAGAGAAAGCAAAAAAAGTAAGTTATAAAGAAAACACTAACCTTCATTTTAAGATAAATATCACATTTTACTTACCTCTCTCCTCACTTCTTCATTCTCCCTTGTTTCACACGGTTTCTTGCTCTCTTTCTCTTCTCCATTCACGTAGAACTCACTCCATGAAAGCTCCATCTTCTTGCACACACTTGCTCATTTAGCTCCAAATCCAAAACAAAATACATATTCTTCTTAGTTAGCTCAAGCTCCTCCTTTCTATCTTTTCAAAACTTCAAGAGCTTCATTTTGGTGCCAAGTCAAACCACCATTAGAGGAGGAAATTCAAGTTTGGAGACTCCATTGGCATCTCCATTCTCTTAAGGTAAAGAAAGTGTAAGAAAATCTAGGTTTCCACCATTTTCTTCACATGTCCGAAAATATATACTCATGGGACTCCATGTTTATGCCTTGTTCTAGCTTGTTTCTACTCTTCAAAGGAGAGAGGAGGTCCTTCTTGCTTCATATCCAAGTTTGTCTTGAGAAACCAAGGTAAAACAATCACATTAATACCTTAAAACATATTTTTAAACCTAGGGTTTGTTCCTTAGGGTTAATGTGTTATCTAGTACTCATTGGAGTCATTGGATATTGGTTAGAACATTGGCAAGGAGATACACATTGGTGACCGAGATTGAACAAAGAAAAACCTAAGAGAAGAAAGCTTTTAAGCTTGTAAAAGAACAAGGTAAATTACTTACCTTAAGGGTTTTGTTGTTTAAGGGAATGAGATTAGGTATGTGTTTGAGTTAGTAGAGAGTTTACATTAGAAAAGGGTTATATAAAACCTAGGAGAAACAATGACTATACTTGTGAACTTGTGACTAAGGAGCAAATGAGAAAAAGAGATAGTTTAAGAATATCAAGGTGAAGTACAAGAAGCATTTTATTTCAATGGGAGCCTTGTTGAGTGTATTCGCAGGTTGAAGGCATATATATGTGGAAATTCAGTGGTTAAGATTATTGTCATTTAAGGGCCTAAGTGCCAAGCATTTTAAGTTTAAGCACTATATGATGTGGTGAAGTTTTAGTTAAATTGTGTGTAAGTGTTGTGATGAGTTTGTGTGTATTGGTGTTTGATGGAGAAAAACCATGTATTAGGTGGTATATATACTAGAGAACCTATGGCAAAATTTAAAGGAGAGCTTAAGTGTTTAAGATATTCTAAGGGAATTTAATGACTAAGGAGTACTAGGATGTTCTATAGGTTGTCTTGATGAAAAAGGGTGAAGTTAAGGTGTTTAATGATTATAATGACTTAGGCATTACATGAAGGATTTAAATCAAGAGAATGTATTTGAGTATTTAGGACTTAGGCAAATGTTGGTGCACAACTAGGAAGGAAATAATGAGTTGATGATGGAAGTTTAAACTTGTGAAGGAACTTTAGTAAATGCTTAAAAGAGTTTTAGATAGTGAGAGATGCTTGGGAGATGATGTTATAGTGGTGAAGAAAACATTTGGCATAGTGGTTACATTAGGTATGAACCACCACCTAGAAACCTAGAGGAAAGCATTACAAGTGTTAGCATTATTACAAGGAAAATGCATAATGACTAAGGTGGATCTTGGTGGATGATTTAAGGTATTTAAAGGAGGGCTTAAGGTGTATTTGAGGTGCCCAAATGAGGTTATAACATATTAGAATATATGAGGAGAAGTTTGGAGTTGAAAGAGAATTTAGAAACAAGTTTCTGGAGCCGACCGACCTTAGGACCGGACTTGCAAGGTCGGTCGGGCTCAGTTTACACTACCGGAGAAAGTTTCTGGAATGGACCGACCTTGGGACCGGACTTGCAAGGTCGGTCGGGCATGTATTTTGTACGGTAATAAGTCTCTGGAATCGACCGGACATAGGACCGGACTTGCAAGTCGGTCGGGGTAGAATTTTCAACGGTGAAGTGTTCTGGAATGGACCGACCTTAGGTAAGGTCGGTCGGAAGTCCGGTCGGGCCAAAAAAAAAAAAAGAAATTGTGAATTCTAAGAATGGCAATGGGTAATAAGGTATGCCTTTGGTAGGGTAGTAATGATTGGGACCCTAAGAACTTAAGAAATTAAGTTAAGATTAAGTATAAGTTTTAATGTTTAAAGTTAAGTTTGTAAGCTAAGTGGCAAGAACTTGAGAGGTTATTAGATGGGAATCTTTGGAGATTAAGCAAGTAAGTAAGGTGCAAATAACTAATAACCTAAAAATGAATGAATGTTTTAGGTTTGTGAATTGGGACCCCGAAGAAGATTAGTCAAACAACGATCGACGGTGAACGGTACAATCCTTCTTGTGACCTGCTTGCTAACGAGGTGTCCCTCGGCTTGTGTGCTATCTGTTTAATTGCTATGACTAAAACAAGATAAAGCATGCAACCGGATTATATTGTTCTCGTTGTGATTGTGTTATATTTACACTAACCCGCGAGACTTGAGATGTTACTAACCAAGTTTAGTACTTACTGAGTTAAGAATAAGAGTTAAGTTTGATGGTCGTTGGTTAATGCCCGTTAGGCTTAGCTAGCACATGGTGTTTAAGATGTCTACTAACTGGAACTTGAGTGAGGAAACCCGGGACCGATCTCCGGTCATGCATGCTAAGGAAAAAGGGGGACGGTATCTGAATCAGATCCGCCCTCCGCTTAAGGACTTGTCTTCGGACTTGTAGCCTAGGGCCGGTTGCCGGCTCAGCTACGCTGGACTCCCGTCCAGAGTAGGTGGCATTAAGATGGTGCGGTGGGATCACCTAAATCCCAGGTTCGAATTAAGCTACAACCAATCCCTTCCAGGAAAGGTTTGTATACTGAGATTAAGATTGAGATTGAGATTAAGATTAAGGTAAGGTAAGGAAATGAGATTAAGGAAATGAGGACTAAGGAGGGGGTTACTAACCCACTTGTTAAGGGAACGCTTGAGTCGTTCATTGGTTGTGAACTATATATGTTCATCTGTGGTTATTGTTATTGCACTTCATATTATGCTTGTGTATGTAATCAATTTCCATGCTATCGACAATTAGTCGTCGTAGCCCCGTTAGCTTGGGGGCCATGAGAGGGTGTACCAGCATTCGTGCTGACCCCCTCGGGGGCTATTTTTACACTTGCAGGTAAGAGGCCCATGAGGACGCACTACGAGAGTAGGAGCGGTTAGACTTAGGGTGGGACATTTATTTTGAGTTCGGGTTGCGCCTGTGCACCCGACTGTTTATATTAAACTGATGTAAGTTTGGAATTATGTTTAAGATCCTTGTACTCGGTTAGTTGTGGCATTTTGGATGTGATGTTTGAGTTGGATAAGTATTTTGGTTAAGTGTTGTAAATGTTAAGCCGGTATATTCTAACGATCAGACCGTGGCAAGGTCCAGGTGTTGTTTATTTCCGCTGCGACGTTTTCGATTAAGTGTTCAGATTGCGATAACCACGATAGGCTTTGGATGGGGTGTTACACAAACCGACTTGCAAAGTTTTGGGGTTATCAGGTGTTTTGATATTTATTGCTACAGTGTCCTCCACGATCTGAGTGTGGGTGGAATATTGTTCTGTGGGAGGCATATTCTCCTCGTCATATTCCTCTTCTTTAGCCTCATAGTTTTGCATTGAATCAAATGACAAAAGAGATGAATTTTCTGAACAAACTGAACTTTCATTAATATTCGAAGAGCTGGGCAACTCATCGATTGTTAGAAAATTGCCACCATTTTTATAGCTGAAAATAAATGGTGTCTCCCCCTCTCTTTCTTCCTCATTGAAATTGAGACAGATATCATTCTCCTCATCAGTACTGCTAGAACTACTACTATCACTACTATTACTGCTATCGCTATTGACTAGACTGACAGAATATGGCTCCTCCTTCCTGTAGCAAATGGCAAGGCATGCTCCATGGCTATCTACCGAGAGCACGGGGGCCTTGATGACTGATTTGATCGTGACACTGTTCTCCGCTACCTCCTCAGGCATTCCTTGGTTGCATCCCTTGCCGCCATGGTCGTCAGGGCATGAGTTGAGAGAGAATAAAGTGGTCCACCAGCTCCCCCACTCCATTGTCTCCTGATCCTCCTGGGCCCGAGCTACTCTCTGCTTATCACAACTCACAGATACATGAGGTTCAAGGTTAACCGATAAGAAAGAATATATGGGAATTCTTACATGTGAATCTGTCAACATCATACCTGGCATTTCCGTAAATCCCAACCTGGCTCCTCGACCTCCAATACATGCTGTTAATGGCTCCGCCATGCCCTGCAGCTCCTTGCCTAGTCCACTCCCCTGTTTGTAGCTCATCCGAGACATCATGTGCTGCGATGCGGGGCTATAGACACTAGGGTCAAAGTAGAGAGGAGTGATGGAAGAAGTTTGACTTACCTGTGAATGTGGCTTCGCCACTGTGAAGCCCTTGAGCGTCAACCCTCGACCCCCCGGCGTATTAATCTCAAATAGTGGGGATTCAGCTCTGGCCTCTCCCAAAACCTCCACGATTCGTCCGCGGTGTTTGAATTTTAGCTTCTGATGGACGACTGAGGGGACTCCTTTAATCTGATTGATGAATTCCCACCCCAGCAGAAGGTTGAAGGTGGAGGATATGTCTATGACCATCGCTTGGATGGTCAGGGAGACGTCCTCAATCAGGATTGGCAGGGAGATGGTTCCCAAAACCTTCCTATGGCTGTTGTCATAGGCACTCAACGTCATGTCTACCGGCTTGAAGTCGTTAAGTCCCATATGACGGGCTACTCGGAGCGGACAGACATTCACTTCAGCCCCATCATCAATCAAAGTCTTGGGGACCTGGAATCCTCCAGCCTTCACAGTTATGTAGAGGGTCTTTCCCGCCTAACGAGGGATCTCGTCGTCGGTGAACGTTATGGAGAGGTCCGGAGTCCGGGATAGGTGAGCTATGATGTTTTCAACTGACGCCGGCCGCTTCTTGTCCATTCCCAAGTGCCGAGCTACTGCATCTTTGTGCTCTTCTGAGATCGTCAACAGGGACCAGATTGTGATGGGTATGCTGGTAGTCTTCAATTTTCTCAACAACTCTTCTTCTCCCACCAAATTGTTTTCCGGTTCATTCAAAGTAAGGTCATGGACCTTCTGTTGCAGCGTTTCTGGTTCCTCTGTAAGCTCAGCAGGTTTGAAATGTTTTCCTGAGCGGGTTAAGTGATTGATTTTTCCCAAGTCATCATCGTGTTTTTCCTCATCTGCTATCCGAAATGGTACTTTTATAAGGGTTATAGCTGGTGGATTTTCATCTTCGTCGGTGATCATGATGACATTGCACTCAGAGATTCTCCTTCCTCACCTTTCGACAATCTTCTGCCGGCACCATGCCTCTACCACCTCCAATGCTTTCATAGTGTTATAGAGCTCTCGTGCTTCAAAATTCAGTCCCACGAGTAACTCAAGGTCCTTTTCCATATGTCGTCCTACTATCAGTAGAGTGATTGTAGACACCCTTCCTTGTCCTACCAGACGCTCAACTGTGGTTTGAATTTCATGCGTCATGGCTAGATATTCATGCATCTGCGGTTGAATATCACACTGAATTTCTGGACGGCGAACTCGGAAGGCATCTAGCTCTAGGAATAGCACGATCGGAGGGGGTGTGCTCTGGTTTCCTGACTCAGAAGAGTTCTCGATGAAATTGATACTTATGATTCTGCTAATGTCTGACTCTTCTTCTCCTTCTCCCATCAGACTCAACATATTCACATGTCTGGGGATAGAGTTGTTCTGAGTGTTCGGATTAGTTTTCGGGAATTCCACCTCTCCAGCATCGATCAGGTCTTGGATGGCGTGGCGCAAGGCCCGACAATTATCTGTACTATATCCTTTGATCATGTGATATTCACATAGGCTGTTGAGGTCAAGTCCCATCTGGGTGACTCTAGGTTTCAGATTCGGGTGTCTCAGTAGGAATCCGCTCTTCTTCAACTTCTCATAGGCTTTGCCCATCGGCATTCCTAGACTTGTGTAATTTCTCTTTGGTTGGGATTGGTAACTGCTCGGTGGTGGAGTTGCAGAATAATTTGAGGTTGATCCACTGACTTGGGCTTGAAACACTGGTGGTTGAGATTGAAGGGTTGACGGGGTAGGGACAAACTTGCCACCCGTGTCTGTCTTAGGCTGCTTGTTTTGATAGTTTGCCTGTGATGGAAACGATCCCTGGAAACTGAGACCTTTCAACTTTCCGGTCAATGCTAGTTCTTATACGGCCGTGGCAGCTGCTTTCAGATGCTTGAAATCACAAATCCCCAAGGATTTGAGGTGATCTGAGTAGGGATTTTCTAGGCAATCGATGATGATCCTTATTTGCTCATCTTCACTGGGGCGGTCTAACATCTGGCCCGCCTTCTCTCTCCACCTAGTAATGAATTCCATCACTGTCTCATGATTTCTTGGTCTCATAGTCTCCAAGTCTCTCCGGGTGACCCCTAAGTGAGTGTTATAGCTATACTGCTCCACAAAAGCTTGGTAGACTTCTTCTAGCTTTTTTCCCGAGAAGTCCAACCTTGACACCCAAGTTTGGGCAGACCCTTCGAGGTAGCTGGGGAAGCAGATTATCTTCATTTCATCATGTAGCCCATACATAGTCATAACCCGGTCAAACTGGGCAAGATGGTGCCTAGGGTCCCCTTTCCCAGAGTATTTAGAGATTTCTGGCAGTTTCAGACTCTCGGGCAACTTGGAGTTTGGCTTCAATTGGAAATGACGGAAACCCATCATCTTGGCTCGCTCTCCGAGCTGCATCTCTGCAAGTAATTCTTCCTTTAGGGATTTCTTCATTTGACTGAAGTCAATTGGAAGGTGCTCAGCAGGTGAGGCTTGATTGTAGCCGTGAATCAGATGGTTAGATGGGTGCGGTCAGAACGGGGTGTGGTGAGATAGTAGTGGTAGCAGTTGAGTATGGGGAATTGCTTCCTCAAAAGGACAGTGTGTCCGGGGGTGGTGTACTGGTATGGATTGAGCTGAATGGGGTCTGGGTGTGGTGATTTGGGATGAATGGACTCGGATTGCTTGACTTGATATAGATTGGTCGTTTGGGCAGTGACTCTAGTAGGCTGAAATGGTGGTAATTTCGGAAAAGTGGTTGGCTTGGTTGCGGTTGTGGTCAGAATTGGTGGTGGCAAGGGGGCTCCAGAAAGTAGGTCAGTTGTTTGGAACGTTGTCGTTATGGGTGGACGGTGGTACGTTCTTTTCCCGTGAAAGGTTGTGGTGCGGTGGTGTTGAAAATAGGGTTTTGATTGAAAGTGATCCTTGGGGTCTCTTCGATATAATCATCGTCTAGATCGGTAAGGTATGGGTCCTTTCCCTTGCTCATCCTTTCCTTTCGTAATTGTTCCTCTAGACGCTCTATTATCTGTATCATCAGAGATTCATTCCTTTTTTATTGTTCCCATAAACGATAGAGGGTGCTAGCATCAGGGTGTCGTATGCTGCCTCTAGCTCCGGGAGGGCTTGCCTCTATGGAAGCAGTGACAACTTGGGTAATTTCTGGGGCGGTCGGGTTGATCAGGCTCGGATCCATGGTTTCTGATGAAGTTTCGGTTGTGGTATCGCTAGCCAGCCTACCCCCGGAGTCTCTCTTCCAAAGTCGAGTAATGTTGGAAGATTGGAGGAGAGCTCTTTACTTTCTGCTTCTGTGATACGCGGGGAATATAGAATATGAAAAAGTGTCAGTATGAAAGTAACTCAAAAAAGGTGAGAGAGTGAAAGAGAAGGGAGGGGTCGTCCCCGGTTTTGTGTAAAGTCGTATGAAAGCGATTGAATTTTTATGAAAATGCTAAAAGGGAAAGGCGCACGAGCCGATTTCCATTGCCAAGAATAAACACCATACTATTTCATTGCTCGGTCGTAATTGCATATAACGGGGAAAATGAGGGAGCAAGTTTATAGGGGGAAACATAATATTAGTTACAAGAGTTAGATAACTTTACATAACCGTTATCACATAATAGGGGAGGGGAATTACATCCATATCCAAAAAGAGAGAGGGGGATTACATCCATTTGTCATTACATTGCCGATATCATATAACTGGGAAAAAGGGATTACATCCAAATTCAAAAGGGCAAACTTCTACTAGTGACATGTGATAACATAAGAGATCAACGAATAGTCTTCTGTCGCTTGCACTCTTCTTTCTCCCTCTTCCTCTCCTGACGGGTAGTGGGAATCGGTTGCAGGTCCTCCACAATTAGCAGTCGGGGATCCTGAGTGATTGCTGAGCGGCGCGGGTCATAAGCACTTTTTATCATCCGGTCGACGTGCATAGTCAACCATGCCTGATACTCTTTGCTCAAACCAAAATACTTAGTCTTGAAGATGGCCCACTTCATCCTAGAGTTATAAATCCCGACAATGTAGTTGATGCTGCCATCTGTGTACCGGCGATCTACCAAAGCGTTGCTCCTAGCTCCAGGTATGGTCTGCTCTCGGCCGAATTGACGCATCGCTCTAAAGGGAAAGATAGTGATAAACCTTTCTAAGCCTAGCAACGTCATCCCATCCTCCTGATGAGCTGATTGAACGGTTCCCCTTGGACATCCCAGTCAGGCAAAATCCAATTAATCTGCCAGTCATAACAACGATCCATAAAGTAAGTTTCCACCCCGCTTCCAGCTTTTACGCTCGCTTCCGGGCAGTCGGGAAGGTGTCTATGTTCACTACTTTATACACCTCAACCTTCTTCATCAGCCCAAGGTGATCAAACAACCACATTTGGAGAAGGAGTGGACTTCCTATGAAAAAGGTTTCCAAGGCTCCGGCTTCCTTCCAACGGTCTAGGGCTCTCACCATCTCAGCCACGACCACCGTCCCGATACTTTTACCCTCTTTTAGGGCCTTCAACAGATAGATTACTCATGGGTTGATCCTTAAATCCCTCTGTCGGAACAAGTAAAGCCCCATGATGCAGAGGTCAAGCACTCGCCTTTTAGTGCTCTTGGGATAGTATGGTTGGTAGAACTGTTGTAGTAGATCCCGCAGTCGTATGCTCATGCTACTGAAACTCTCAACTTCCTCAATTCTGACCCCCAGGAAGTCAGCTACAAACTTCGGTGTATGCAATCACTCGACGGGGATGGTGGGCATCTTTTGATGGGGCTTGATTTTAAGCAGTGCATCCATCTCAGCAGGCAAGATAATCAACTCTTGGAGGTTGAAGCGGTACAGATGGTCTGTCAAATCCCAATAAGTGATTGACTCGAACAAGGCTTCATAGTCAATGGCCACTCTACACATTCTGGCAAGTCCTGCCAGCAATGGCTCGTCAGGGCCTTTCATCTGAGTGCAGTAGTCCCTGAGTTCCTTGGCAAAGGTCGACTCCTGGTGACGCTCCACTTGGTAGGGGGTCATTGGAGCTTGTCCTTCACTGGGTCCACTAGTAGAAAAAAGGCCTATTTCGGCGGTTCCAATGGGCCTATTTTGGCGGTTGTGAACCGCCGAAATGAGCACCGCCGAAATAGGTGTGAGCACCTATTTCGGCGGTTTACAACCGCCGAATTAGGTGTACCTATCTCGGCGGTTCTTAGATCACAACCGCCGAGATAGACCTATGGGATTGACCGATGCTGAGTTTGACCAGAGTCTATCTCGGCGGTTGTTCTCTAAGAACCGCCGAGATAGACTCATGGTCAAACTCAGCATCGGTCAATCCCATGGGTCTATCTCGGCGGTTGTGATCTAAGAACCCGAGATAGGGGTATATTTTTTTTTGTTTTTTTCCATCCTAGCTTATATATATATATTCACCGCATTTGTTTCAATGAGACCTGTAATAAAGCTTCATCCATACAGGGACACATTTTAAAAGTTATAAAAGCTCCCAATTAATACCAACGACGCACCACAATTTGAGAGAACAAAAACCAATGCAATTACACTTATTTACACCACTTTCATTACAAATAAAAAAACAACATTACAATTCAAATCTATCATTACACCATCCACAAGTGTACAGAGTTACAATTACATACTCCAGAAAGTTCACAAAACATCTTCATGATCATCAATTCATTAAACTTGTGCAGACGAACTCCGACCATTCCTCAAGCATCTCAACAATTTGAGCATCATCATACTGACCACCTTTGAGCAGTTGTTCGTAAGCCTTGAAAAAAAATGAACATTAATCTAAAACGTACAAGTCTAACAACATGTAAAGAGCATAACTGAAACTTTCAAAGAATGTTACCTTGTCTATCGAGTGCTCTGGTAAAAGGTTCGACGCTCCTACTATGTCACTCATGAATCTCATGACATAGTATCCACATTCTGAACCCCCAGGCTGCACCGGACACTATACAAACACACATATTGACAGTTATAAACAGCCCGTGCTTATTGTACACAGCCCGTGCTTATTATTCAGCACTCACCAAAGTCATCACAACCACAAACATTCCAACAATGGCAGCAACCAACAATTAAAATAAATCAATTCTTTACTAGCTAACTGAAAACCAATTGCAAATTCATATCATCAAATCAACGCTTTCAATTCTCCACTGTATAAGTTCAAACTGGTTTAGAGATTAACAAAGAATCAAGAGTTAGAATACGTACTTGTTTTTTAAGGATTTATGGACAGAGGAGGAAAGTGCAACAGTAATGGAAGAAGGCGGGAAACAAGAGCGGTGATTCACGGACTTGCAAGAAAGTGAGACCTGATAAAAAAAATTAGATATTGTTAGACATATACACATACATCAAACAATATTAATTACGAAGAGAATTTTAAAAAAAATCGGCATGACTTTTGCATAATTTACCTATCCCATGCTTATTATTAAGCATTCACCAACCATTCATCAACACAAATTTCCATCACAAATCAAACTAATACCAAATTTATCCATCAAACCAAATTTTAATAATTTGTGGAAATCAAGGACACAACCATGCTTATATTAAGCATTCACCAATCATTCAACAACACAAATTTCTATCATAAACCAAACTAATATATACCAAATTTATCATCAAACCAAATTCCAATAATTTATGGAAATCAAATACAAAGTACAAAAGAGAAAAATGATAAGTTAGATTATATTACCGTTCTTCCACTACGCTTTCAATCTACCGTGCAATGACTGAGGAGTTTGTAACCACTTCTCTGTAGATAGAATAGAAACTCATTAGTTTACGTATGTTAATTGTTTGTAATTAGGATTGCAAAATATATATAATGAGCTAAAAAGATGAAGATGTAGGTTGAGTATATTACGGGTTCACAAATGAAAGGTATTCAGCCCCGTACGACTTCAATCCGGTGAACCCATTTAGTGATTTCCCTCTACAAAGACAACCATGTTATTATTAAGCATTCACCAATTATTCAAAACACAAATTCCATCATAAACCAAACTAATATATACCAAATTTATTCCTTATTTGTAGTTAGGTTAATTGTAAATTTACAGAGTGAAGAGAATGAAGAGATAAGTTAAAGTATATTACCGGTTCCTAAAGGAATTGTTTTCAGCCCCTCTTCTCAATCGGGCATGCGAGACGTGTAGCAGTACCAATCTCTACAGAGGCAACGCAAACGCAAAATAAGTATCAATTGAGGGCGCAACACTATTGCTAACAATGTTTATAATTTGCTTATAATTATAAGCACAAAATGCTCAAACATTGTTCCAACCCATATATAAGCATAATAAATCTAGCCCATATAAGCTAACCTAACTAACTATACTTAAAAAAGGGCAACAACAGTAAAAATATTCACTCAGACATTTCATCAAACACCTTGTGTTCATACATAATTTGATTAGTTTAACAACCAAATCTTTCAAAGATTTGACACACACAATAAATATCAGCATCCACAATCATAATGTGACACAAATCTACCAATTGTAACAACACATTTGTAATTTTTTAGTCAAAACCGAATTGGGCTTGTTTTACCCGGTATATTGTAGCTGCGGTTCTTGGTTGCAGCAACAACTTCCGATGACAACCACGCACGACCGGCGTCGGCGGCGTGACGACGGCGAAGGCGGGAGGAGGGCGACGGACGTCGGAGCGGCGGTGGTGTGGTGGCTGTCGAGATTGGTACTGAAATCGCCCGTTACAGAGAAGAGAAGAGGGGTTAGGGTTGTAACAGCGTAACGGAGTCGGGGCTGGGTGGGGGTGTTTATTAAGCGACCTATTTCGGCGGTTGTTACTAAAAACCGCCAAAATAGGTCCTCGTAATTTTTTTAATTAAAAAAATAACCTATATTTCGGCGGTTCCTAGTAGCAACCGCCGAAATAGACTACCAAATATATCTATTTCGGCGGTTGTAACTAGGAACCGCCGAAATAGATGTTATTTGTTTAATTAAAAAAATTACGGGGCGCCGAAATAGGTCATTTTTGTACTAGTGGTCCTTCCTCTGCTATGCTTCTGTTCACTTTCCTAGGGCACTTCTTCTCTCCAGGCACTGACACTAGTTTGTTCATCATTTTGTCCTGCAAAAAAGAGGAAATAAAATGGAAAAGAAAGGGGAGAGAATATGATAAGTAAAGAGGGGGAAACGATTAAGCAATTACTAGTACAACCCGTTTATCCTTGGAAATGGAAATTAGGTTTGAAAACTAATTTTGAGAGAGGGTTTGAAAAATCATTATTTTTTTGAAATCGGTTTTTGAAAAGGTTTTGAATATTGGTTTTGATTTTGAAGAAAAGGGGTTTAGGTTTCAAAACTCTCGAATGGTAGCAAGTAAAACAGTTTTAACACAAGTGAGAATTCCGAACGTTTTAAAACAGATTGGTTTGAGAAAAAGGTTTGCACACATGTATTGCATATAGTAAATCGTGGCTATATATGATGTGGAGCTGAGTGCGAATGATTGGGATAATCACCTTCCAGACTAGTCACACGAGTCACGGCCGGTGACTATCACAATATACTCACTTTCGGGAAACTTGGGGAAGTACTACATAGGAACGGGTCTCCCATCGTCTGCACGATAAGGTGTGTCTAAAGTCCAAATTATTCGCTGGCTATGCTATGTCATGTATGGGTATCCGTAAATACGGGATCCGCAATGAATTTGTAGCGCGACATTGGGCTTTAAAGACACCCGTGGTGCAGAGGAATCATGGAGAACTGAGCCCATGTAATCTTCAGGGTAAGGCAAAGGGTGGTCAGACAGACGGCATACAAGGGGGTGACTACCCATAAGCCCATCTTAGACACCGGATAAGGCAGCTAGACACTGAAGGCTCATGGCTCACTATATGCTGGCTTAGACTCGGGTAATGGAGGATATTTTGGATCATGAGCTTCGAGGCGTTGGTCTTGGACCGTATTACCTCGTGGGTTAAATCCTTCTAGGAAGGACCCAACTCATGGGGAATCAACCGTGGACCGGATGGGGATCCCGTGACATATGGATGAAGCAGGTGACACAGAGGAATGCATGTCTTACCTGATGCAACAATGGGTTGACTCCTTCTAGGAAGGCCCCATTTACAAAAGCAATAAATAAGCAATAACAATCAAGATATTATGTCATGCATGAAGAGCGGTAAACATAAGACAGTAAACACACAACAATAAACACACAAAAGTGAAGCATGTAAATGGTAAAGCACACATGTGGCACTCAAAGCCAATCTCGAACTCTGAACTCTCATCTTAACTATCCTCTTAAACACACTATAAGTGTGGAGTATAGTAGTCCTAGTGGCTTTAGAATGAATCTCTTGAAGATTTTGAAAGAAGTTGGGGAATCCTAACAATTTTGGATGGAGTTCAGTCTTCCTTGACCAAGTTTATGAGAAAAACTTACTCAAGTTGTCCCCAGCAGAGTCTCCATTCTATGGAGGGTGATTTTTCGGTATGAGGGGGGGTCAATCTAAATATGGTCTGACTAAAAGCCTAGATCCTAGAAACTGCCATTCTGTGGAGGGTGAAGACCCGTTATTTATAGCATCCCTCAAATACCTATTATATCATCTGTCTTTCCCAGAAAGCATAAGGGGATGCTAGTGAGCACTACACCCGCTCTCAATGGGCTCCACATGGACTTATGCCTCTATAAGGCGGAATTGACTAGAGTCGCCACCTAGTTTGACCTATGGAACTAGGAAGGGAGGAGAAGAGTTCTAAGAACCGCTGGTTGACTTTGAGATTGTTGCCTATGAATAAGACTTAACTGGTCATTTGTAGAGATTCTATTGTGGGTTCGCACTGGGTTACACCCCTTATAAGTGGCAACGACCACGACTTCGGATTGGTGCCCGAGAAAACCTCGGTCTCCAATTGTCAGATTGCCTTCTTTCAAAACCTTATTAGAGAGATTCAATTAAAGCCAAGGGATAGGATTTGAGTGGGAGTGAGGGAAGGATGATTTAGAAGAGTTGAAGAGTCTTGGAGTTGGTTTGGTTGAAGTGTTGAGAGGTTTTGATTGTTTTGAGGGGTTTGAGGTTGTTTTGGCTTTCACGGGATTAAGAGGATGATGGAAGTTTTGAGGAGTAAAAGGGCATTTTGGTCATTTTTGGTGGAGTTAAGGGGTGTTTGGATCATCTGGCGGAATTGAGGAGTTTTTTTGTGTTTGTGAAGCCCGGATTTCTAAATGGTCGGGTTCTTGAGGTGTTTTAGGAAGTTGAAGGTGTTGAAGAGGAATTCGGGTTTTCAGGACGATCGAGTATGGAAGAGGATACTTGGCTCGCAGGTGTTCGGGTTTTGAAGATGTTTCAGGTTTCTGATGACTAAGGTTGTTCGGGAGTATTAAGGAATTGGAGGTCCTATGTGACTTGGAGTTGGTTCAGAGGAGGATTGAGAAATGTTTATGGTATCTGAGGTTGTATGTGAAGGGTTGGATTGGTTTATTTAACATTGTCTCTCTTAAAGTTTTTAAAACCGAAAAAAAAAAATTGTTTTTGTTGTAAAAGGGCGGATAATCCCGAGGGATTACCCTATGTACCCCCTCAAACACGACACTTAATTAATGTAAGTGCCGAGGCTCGAAAGATGGGGCAATGAATTTATGTTGAAAAATAGGATTCAGAGAGAAACGCCATGAATGAGATGTTCTCGGTCGAACCCTAATAACGTCTCTAACTCCCGGGTTTTAAAACGTTAAAAATCAAAAACATTGAAATCGAGCGGAAGGGAGTTAGACGATTCAAAAATCCCGGCTGCAACTAGGAAGGTCGTTACTTCCCTAGCACCCCGCCTTGTAAAAATCTAGGCTGCAATTAGGGGAGGTTAGTCACCCTAATGCCCCGCCTAAAGAGATCCAGACTGCGACAAGGGAGGTTATGACCCCAGTGCCGCGCCTCGGATTTTTATTTTGGGAAGGGAGACAAGTGATGTTCTAACCATGGAGGAAATGTTTTGAAGGGGTTAGACATTTCTTGCTCCCCGAAAACGGTTTATTTGAGTTAAAAACTGAGTTGGAAAACTTTTGAAGTTGTTCGGAATTCTCTGTAAAGAAACACTGATTTTGAGAAATGTTTTAGGAGAAAACTTTCTATATATGTGAGAAGAACTTTCTGCATTTGAGAAAAGTTTTCTGTGATGTGAGAAGAGTTTTTCCTTTTAAAATTTCCATAAAATGGTTTCTTGGAAAACTTGATGAAATTTGAATAAAGTAATTGTTTGAAACTTTGAGAAAAAAAGATTTTTAAGGTTAAAGCTGAAAAAAACGAGAGATGTTTTTGGACTTTTGAATGAGATTTACAAGTTGAGTTTGAATTGGATGAAATGAATCAGGATTTGAGTTTAAGTTGAATTGAGCTGAATGAATTGGGTTTGAACGGATTGGGTCAAGGTTAGACCAAGTCAAAGTGGGATCAAGTCAAACTGGGGTCAAGGTCAAAGCTCAGGTTGGTCAAAGGTCAAAGCTCAGGTTGGTTAAAGGTTCGGGTCAAGTCTCAGGTGGTCAAAGGTCAAAGTTTGGGTGGTCAAAGGTTTGGGTCAAGGTTCAGGTGGTCAAAGGTCAAAGTTCAGGTGGTCAAAGGTCAAGGTTCAGGTGGTCAAAGGTTTGGGTCAAGGTTCAGGGGGTCAAAGGTTTGGGTCAAGGTTCAGGTGGTCAAAGGTTCGGGTCATGGTTTAGGTGGTCAAAGGTTTGGGTCAAGGTTCAGGTCAAAGTTCTGGTCAAAGTTCGGATGGTCAAGGCTTGGGACTTGGATTTTTTTTTTGTGGACTTAGGTTATTTTTGTGAACTCGGATTGGATTAAAGTTGGATAACACTTTATGGGTGAGTTTCTTTTTGAGATTTGGGTTGGACTTGAAGTGTTGGGCTAAAGGGTTGATTTGTGGACTTGGGTCTATTTTGGACTCTGGGCCATGGGCTTTGAGTTTTGGGCCGTGGGTGATGGGCCGATGTGGGCTTGAGTCTCTGAGTCTGGCCTGAGTTTGGGCTTTGGGCCGAATTTGGGTAACGGGCCGATGTGGGCTATGGGTCTGGGCTGAGTTTGGGCTTTGTGCCGGGTTTGGGTAATGGGCCGACGTGGGCTATGGGCCTGGGCCGAGGTTGGGCCTGAGGTTGGTTTGGGCCATGGGCCGATGTAGGCTATGGGATTGGGCCGAGTTTGGGCCTTGGGTTGGTTTGGGCCAAACTGAGAAGTGGAATTGGGCCCAGATCATGGGTAATGGGCATGGGCCGAGTTTGGGCTTTGGACTGGACCAGGCTTGGGTAATGGGCCGTGGTCTTTGGACTGGGCCAGGCTTGGGTAATGAACCGTGGGCTTTGGACTGGGCCAGGCTTGGGTAATGGGTCGTGGTCTTTGGACTGGGCCAGGCTTGGGTAATGAACCGTGGGCTTTGGACTGGGCCAGACTTGGGTAATGGGCCGTGGGCTTTGGAATGGACCGAGAAATGGGCATTGTGTAGCCGGGCCAAAATGAGATATGGGTATAGCATAAGTCAGAATTGGATTGAGAGGTTGAGTTGGGTCATGGGCTTATTATGAAATTGAGCCAAGTTTGCTTTGGGCTTCAAGAGTGGATTTCCAATAAATGGGCCGATTGAGAGCTTAGTTGAAACTAAAGGCTAAAGGACTTAAATCATATCTGAATGAAAATTAATTGGATTTACAAATGGATTGGATTTTTGTTGATTGTACATTTTATTCTGAAATTAGGGGATGATTTGGAAAGTTTTAGGGAAACGGGTATTCCTCACATGGACCGTGTCTAGGACCCGTATGCATTGAGGATACCCCGAACCTAGAGCTTTCTAATATGGACCTCAAAGGTCCATTAAGAGGGCAACCTAATTGGCTTTCTAGGGTCACCTGTTCCAGCCCGTTTGGCTGTTATGGACTGAGTCTGAAGAGAATTGGATTTGGGCCGACGTTTATGCTAGCCCAAACAGAATCGGTCCATTGCAAAGAAAATGGAATCAACATAAACGAATAGGTAGCCATGAGTTTCAGAGACTACATGAATAAATAACATGTGTGGGCATGGATTTCAGAAGCCATCAGAATACAACAAATATATGCAAAAATGAATTTCAGAACCTGTCTAAGTAAAGTAAATTATACACATGTAGACATGAATTCCAAGAAGCTTAAGTTATACACGTCTTAAAGAGAATTTCAGAAGCAGTATGAGTAATACACACATGAAAACGGATCCTGAAGCTGTCTAGATGTCAAACTCAGGTTTCATAATTTTATACTACTCTAGCGCTCCAAATCGAAAACAACAGTGGGTCTTAATGTGGGGTTGCTAATTGGTTGTTACCTCTCCCTATTATTTATCTTTCAGTGGCCATGCAAGGGTTCGCAAGCAAGAGAGCTAAACCAGCAGGAAAAAGTATACAGAAAACAAAGCAAAGCATGTAAAACTGGAGCGAGCTCTGAAATGAACAATCAACTAAAACTCCACTTAGTCTAGTCTAATCTGAAATAAGTAAACATGCTCGCATGGATTTGGTTTAACCCAACTAGGGATGCAGTGTAGCTTCTTTTCCCAAATAAGAAACAGAGAACAAATTCAACAGAGAACAGACATGGGTTTCAACATACAAACATGCATCAACCATCATATTTGACAGGCTTTCAGTTCAGAGTGAAATACCAGGAATGGAGATATGGACTCCCTGCAAGACAATGACCATAAAATCGAAACAAAAGCAAAACAGCAAAAATCAAAAGTTAGTTCACACAGTTTCGAACAAAAATCTGATTGGCACAAAGGAAGGTTTAGAGATACAGACTTCACTCATGTAGATCAGAATTGCATGAAGTTTTGGACGCGTCTTCCCTGAGTCGTAAGCTTACACACCAACACCATCCAGAAACACTTAATAGCAGAGGAGTATATTTACAAAGGGGAAGATATACAAACGAGCAATATAAAAGGTAGATTACCAATCTTCCTGCTCAAATCAAGAACAAACAAGCAACCGGACAGATTCTTCTCTAATAACCAGAGCCTTAGGTCAAAAGGATTCAAGAGCGATATCACCACAGCAGGAGAAAATTTGTTTCAGAGAGTGATAGTAACACAACAACGGATTTGGTATTCGAATAACACACATGAGGCAGAAGGGAAGAAAACCATAAACAGAGAATACATTAACCTCTCTAATATCAGAATGCAATTTGGTAACAGATTAAAACCCAGCTCGGGTTCTGCTGAGATCAACAAGGAAAGAGACAATGGAACTGGTACCGCGCCCAACTGAAGTTCGCGGCTGATTTTTCACGAAGGAAGTAGAATATCCGATGTTTCAGAAAGGGTTAATTAGAATCAAAACGATTAGTGAGCAATAATCAGATGGTAACTCAACCTTACATAATCCCCAGAGCAAACAATAATCTATCCATTAAGCGTTAGTGTAACCGACAAGAAGAAGAGTACTAGGACTGGAGATGACCAGTTTCGCCAAGTTACAAAGCAAGAAAGGAAAGCATAAGTGTTGGGACATCAGAGTGTTGCAGAGATAGCCAATCACCTCGACAGAGTCAATCATCCTTAGTCAGACACAAAGAGTGAGCCACTTCTATGGAGTCCGCGCAACTAAGGAGGCTTCACAGACTCTCCCGTGCTGTTGCGAATAATAAGGAGTCAACTCAGGAATGCCTCAACGCCACAACGGTCATAAAGTCCTCCCTTAAACACCCGAAGTTCACGGCCCAAGTAAGAAGACCACTCAAAGACGTTGGACGTTGCTCAACTAAGTTAGTTCCGGTATTTTCGGAACTAACTCCCTCGACCTACCAGTTGTAATGCTAGTATAAATAGGTTGTGTAATAGCTAGTTTAAGTGTGCTTTCATTGAGATATATTTCAGAGTTTAGAGAGAGAAGAGAACTGCTTTGTAAGCGAAAGAGAGAGAATACGTACTAAGTTAGTTAGTGCATCTAGATAGACTCTGCCTAGGAAGATCCTAGTTTCGCTACGCTTACCATCGATCTGATCAGAAAGTGTATTGGGTGAGTGAGTGAAAAACCGCTAAGTAGATCCCTTCTACTTAGTGGGCATTTGTAAGTTGTTTTATTTGACCAGGAAATGAAATAGCTTATTTGTGTATCTTGCTGAGTTCCACAGAGTCCTTCTATCTTTCTAGCATCATTTTCATTATTACTTCAAAGTCTTCCGCACCCTTAGTTTAAATAATTCGATTGAGTGCCTCTACATCACAGAGTGTTTCTCACCCACAAAGACTGATTGAGTCAAACCAACTCTTAGACTCACACCTTTGGTTGGTTTGAGTTAGCCACCCGATCCTACACGTGGTATCAGAGCCTTGCTTAGGCTAACCGTCAATCAACGAAGCAATGACAGACCTCTTCGCCAATCACAATAACAAAATGCACTTTGAGCACCCCAGACTCACCTCCACCAACTACGACCATTGGAAAAACGAGATCGAGCAACACATTGAGTCAGTCAACTCTGAGCTTTGGGAGATAGTCACTAGAGGAGATCTTGCAGTCAATCCAGATCGATCAACATGGACTGCTGCAGATCGCAAAAGGTACGAGCTGAATCGACAAGCATCACGCGCAATATACACTTGCCTGTCCATCCCAGAACAAAGGAGAGTCAACCACTGTAAGTCCGCAAACGAGATATGGACACTCCTTCAAGCTACTCACGAAGGAGTCACTGAACTCAAGAAATGCAAAGCTCAAGAACTTCGAATGGACTATGAAAATTTTCTGCAAAAGCCCGGTGAGTCTCTGGAAGAAGTGCTTGATCGTTTCTATTTACTAACTACTACTATGCAGGAAGTTAACATCTTACCGGATAGAGAGAGTGTCTTGCACAAGTTGCTGGACAGTCTCCGAGAAGAATGGGCAGAAACGGTAATCTCCACCAAAGCATGCAAGGATCTATCCAAATGGAGTCAAGACCTAGGTTCCTATCTACAATCCGTAGATAAATACAAGAAGAATGTTCGAAAGAAATGTGGTAATGCATCTTCTTCCTCTTCTAGTAAGATTACTACTTTGAATGACCAAGCCTTGCAGGTCAATTCGACTCAGTACACTCAAGAAGGAGCCTATGTCGCTGATACTCAAATCAGACAAGCTAAGGCTGAGCTGGTGGATATTATTGTTGAAGAAAGTGAGGCTGAAACTATGGAAGACTTTGTCTTCATAGTCAAGAACTTCCGGAAATTCATGCGTAACCAACCAAATCGACAGAGTCGGTCGTCTCAAACCTCCAAACAAGTCTTCAACTGTCACATGTTTCAACTGCAATAAATCTGGTCACTTCAAGAAGGACTGTCCCTTACTCAAGAACCAGTATGGAAAATCTCAAGGGAGATCGCTGATGGCAGCCGTTGGCTGGGGTGATTCAGACTCCGACGATCCAGACACAGAGTCCAGCGGCTTGGTATGTCTCATGGCACATGATACGACGGAGTCCATGATCCCACAATGAGGTAACTCGTTCTCACCTTGAAACAGATCTTTACCGTATTTCTCCTATGGGATTTATGACTTTAATTGCTAAAATTGTCTCCGAGACTAACTCTCTCAAAGCAAGTCTCACCAGCAAAATAACCGAGTTATCTGAGGAACTCGAAATCTCAAGGTCTTATGTATGCCCTGAGAGATGAAGCTGAGGAACACAAGACCATCTCTTGCTCTCTTAGACTAGATCTTCAAGAATCAAGGCGTCATGTTGATTCCCTTCAAAAGGAACTCCATGATACCTTAGAACGAACTCAATCTAGCCAGGGCGATCAGAAAGAGTCTCTCACCCTCGACTCTCTCAAGCAAGACCTCACCATCTTTACTGATAAGTGTTGTTCTCTTCAAAATGATCTAAATGCCTCTGAATCCAAAAACATATCTCTGAACACCACTATCAAAAACCTCACTCAAAAATTGAAAGAAAAGGAGCATGCTCTCTCTCTCAAGCCAGTCAAATTTATCAAACAAGTCACCTCCTCCGAACTACCTGAGTGGGCCAACTCCAAGATCAAGGAAGTTAGCCAAGATCGAGATGATCTTCGCTCTAAAGTAGAACAACTCTCTCAAGAGATTGTGAATCTACAATCCGGAGTTCGATCCACTCAATCCAAGCCCAAGTGGCACAAGGGTAAGTTCGATATCCCAAAGAATATTCCAAGTCCACAACAGAGCCAAACGATATCAAGAAAAGGAGAAGTTTGACTCCTGGTGGAAAGGACAACAGAAATACGTCAATCTTCCTCCAACCAAAATTTGTGGCTACTGCGGGAGTCTTGGACATAGGGACAGTGCATGTGATAAATTGAATAAAGATCTCTCGTTTAATGTCAAACGTGTTAAATTGATACTTGCAGCACGAGAAGAATTGAAAAGATCTGGCTCGAAAAGGGAACCCAAGTACATCTGGGTTCCCAAATCTAACAAATGATCTTTATTTTGTAGGTGAAGGCGAATGGAGACAGCTGGTACTTGGACAGTGGATGCTCCCGTCACATGACTGGAGATCCAAATCAATTCAATTCGCTTTCATCCTACCAAGGAGGTAAGGTTACTTTTGGAAACAACAACCAGGGTGAAATCGTGGGAGTTGGCTCTGTAGGTAACCCCTCAAAATTTAAAATTGATGGAGTCCATCTGGTCACTGGACTTCAACATAGTTTATTAAGCATTTCTCAAATTTGTGATAGATTCAATTTGGTACTTTTCTCCTCTTCGGATTGTAAGGTTTATGATGAGCGTACAGGTTCCTTAAAAGCTGTGGGACGTAGAGAAGGAAATCTCTACAAAATGTGCTTAAACTCCATTAATCCAGATGATCAAGTCTGTCTCAACGTGCATTCCAAAAACTCATTGCTGTGGCACTCCAGACTTGGTCACGCAAATCACAGGCTGTTGAACAAACTCAAAAGCAAGGACTTGGTGATTGGTTTACCCACACAAACTTTGACACAGACTCTGTCTGTGAAGCATGCGTAAAAGGTAAACACACCCGGTCTTCCTTCAAAAGTAAGTCGACTCTCTACTAGCTCTCCGTTAGAATTGCTCCACATGGATCTTGTCGGTCCCATGCGTACACAAAGCAGAAGTGGTAAGAGGTATTCTGGTCATAGTCGATGACTATTCTAGGTGGACTTGGGTCATTTTTCTATCTACTAAGGATGAAACTTTTACGGAGTTCGTCAAACTCCATAAAATGCTTATCAACAAATTTTCGTTTACCTTGAAAACCCTGAGAACACCAGGGTACTGAATTTTGCAACAAGTCGTTTGATGAGTTTTGCAGGGACAACGGAGTTGATCACCAAATCTCATCCGCACGCACTCCGGAACAAAACGGAGTGGTTGAACGAAAGAATAGAACTTTGGTAGAAATGGCACGCACCATGCTCATTGACAGTCAACTCACTCCATCATACTGGGCAGAAGCTGTTAACACAGCTTGCTATGTGTTAAATCGTGCGCTGATTCATCCATTCCTTCACAAGACACCCTATGAACTACTCCGTCAACGTAAACCAAGTCTCATTCATCTCAGGCGTTTCGGATGTAAGTGCTTTATCCACAATAATGGTAAGGACAACTTGGGTAAGTTCTCTCCTAAAAGTGATGAAGGTATTTTTCTTGGCTACTCTTCTAAAAGCAAAGCTTATCGTGTTATCAATCTGAGGACTCAATGTTTAGAAGAGAGTCCCCATGTCAAGTTCGATGAGTCCCACAATGTTGGCTCATCTTCTGATCAACTTGACTTTGCTCCCGACGATTTCCTTACTGATCCACACTTCATCACTGTCCCCATAGGAAGACTCCCCGATTCCCAATCCATCACACCTAATGACTCTCCGGAAAACAAAAACAATACATCAGACTCTACTGACTCTGACAATAACCCTGAGACACCTTACCACAAAACTTGAACTTTGACTCCTCTGACAAAGACACACCCCCTCCTGCTTCACGTCGACAGTTCCAACAAAAATCAGCCCACCCTCCTGAAAACATCATAACAGACCCAAACTCAGGTGTTCAAACACGCCTCCAAGCTATGCAAAACCTCTGTGCCTTTGGTGCTTTTCTCTCCAGCACTGAACCAAGAAATGTCAAAGAAGCACTCCTTGATAGTGATTGGGTCATTGCAATGCAGGAGGAACTAAATTCTCTCCAAAGACATGCCTCTGGGAGTTAGTTCCTCGACCCACACATCAACAAACAATTGGTACTCGTTGGGTCTTTCGTAATAAACTTGATGATGCAGGACAAGTTTTCAGGAATAAAGCTCGATTGGTCGTCCAGGGCTACAATCAAGAAGAAGGGATTGACTATGATGAAACCTTCGCACCCGTAGCTCGTCTTGAAGCAATTCGCATGTTAATTGCGTTTGCTGCATTCAAAGGTTTCACATTATATCAAATGGATGTCAAGACAGCCTTCCTCCATGGCTATATTGATAGAGAAGTCTACGTCGAGCAACCTCCAGGGTTCACAGACTCCGTCCATCCCGACTACGTCTACAAACTGTGTAAGGCCCTTTACGGACTGAAACAGGCTCCGCGCGCCTGGTATGAAAGACTGTCTACATATCTATTGCAAAATGGTTTCTCTCGAGGTAACGTAGATAAAACACTCTTCATTCTTCACTCATCGCATGACTTACTTCTAGTACAGATTTATGTTGATGATATCATTTATGGCTCTACAAGTAACACCCTCTGTGACCATTTTGCTAACCTCATGAAGCAAGAGTTTTCCATGAATGAGTTAGGTGAGCTCAAGTTCTTCTTAGGATTACAAATTCAACAAGAAAAGGAAGGGATCAAGATCCATCAACAAAAGTACATCAAGGAACTCCTTGACAAGTACAACCTCAAAAATGCCAAGAGTATGTCCACACCAAGATGTACATCTGCCAAACTTCATCTTGACGATGACGGAGTCGGTGTCAATGCCACAGAATATAGAGGAATGATAGGGTCCCTCTTGTACCGACTGCCAGTCGCCCCGACATTCTTCACGCAGTCTGTCTCTATGCTCGCTTCCAAGCAGCACCAAAGCAGTCTCACCTCAAAGCAGTCAAGCGTATCTTCCGTTATCTTAAAGGTACAAGTACACTCTATCTATGGTATCCACGATCTCCTACTTTTACTTTATCTGGATATAGTGACTCTGATTGGGCTGGTTTCTCCAAGATCGAAAGAGTACTTCAGGTAATGCCAGTTCTTGGGTCTTTGCCTTGTTTCATGGTCCTCCAAAAAACAGAACTCCGTAGCACTCTCTACAGCGGAGGCAGAGTATGTCTCTGTTGTAGCCTGTTGCTCCCAACTCCTTTGGATGAAACAACAACTTCAAGACTATCATGTCACCCAAGAACAAATCCCAATCTTTTGTGACAACAAAAGCACAATCAAAATATCCGAAAACCCAGTCCAACACTCAAGAACGTGTCGAGAAAAAGCTCATCAAACTTGACTTTGTGCCCACAGAAGATCAACTTACAGATATCTTTACTAAACCCTTGTCTACAGCACGATTTGAAGCATTGCGATCAGCAATCGGGTTGACTCCGTCTACCTAGACGGTCGCATCTCCTTGCCCCTACCGCAATCTTCAGCAGGTACTCCCTCATGTCTCATCAAGTCTGTCTTTGTTTGCACTTAAATTTGTGAAATGTGTTTTACTGCTTAGAACGTCTATAATTCTGGCGCTACACACCCACGTCATCTATCCAAACCAACCCCGCCTAAATCCTCGTCGTTAATCTCGCTAACCCTCGTTCCCTTTTATTTTCTCACCTGACACACGCCATCCCTGCAACTTCCGCAGACATTCCAGCCTTTATATCCATCACCACGTCTACTCCATCTCTCTCACTTCATCCCCTTTACACCCAAGTATACTACAATCTCCAAATGGCAGGCATTAATCTCAACGGTATCAATATCCCGGCCGATATTTTCCAAGATCCCATCCGCCTTCAGGCGTACCTCCAATCAATGGCCAACCCGAATCCATCTCCACTCACCACCACCACCACCACTCACTCTCCCACTAAAACCACTGCTACCTCATCCCCCACACACTCCACCACACCACCACCAACCACCCGCATACATCCCCCAATCAAACACCACCCTCTGCCGCAAAAACTGACATTCTTGAAACAGATGTTGAGGAAGTCACCCCGCTCCAAACCCTGCCACCATCCCCACCACCACAAGATCAAAACCCTACTGCCGACACCCAAGCTACTGATCAACCGCAAGCCCCACCCAACAAATCTCCAACACCAACCCCACCCGCATCTCCCGAAAAATCCGCAACACCTCCAAAATCTCCTAAACCTAAATCCCGCAAGAGAAAAGCTCAAACCTCCACTCGACCCACAACCAAAAGAGTTCTTCGTTCTTCTGTCAAGGCCCAACCAGTCTCCTCTGGTTCCGACGAATCTTCACCGGTACAAGAATTTCCCACCGTCAGTCACGATACATCTACTGGCGCCACCTCAACCAGGGACCAGAAACCTCCCAAGCCGCACCGAAGATGTGCGAAGATAGACCCCTTCAACCAGCGCTACATGCTCGGTGACCCTGCTTCAGAACGAAATATCGTCAGGGGAGTACTTCCAGAAATTCCCAGGGTCCCTCAAAATAAGATTTACCGCTTTTTCTCCTCAAAGAAAAAAGTGGGCTCCACAATACCCCGAGGTGATCTTTCCATCCTCCACCAACTCCTGCACATACTTGTCATAAAAAACATTGTCCCCCAAAAAAGAAGGAAATCTCATGGTCAACTGCTTGGACCTCACCATAATGTACTGCATAATCAACCGTCATTCCATTAATCTGGCCGACATCATTCTCCATCACTTAGCCCAGTCTGTCGACACCCCGAAACACTCCTGGGGTATGTGTTCTGGCTGCCTCGAATTCTCAAATTCTTTCAGGTACCCCTGGCGACATCGACGCCAGAGTCCATCGAAGAGGCAGACACCATCAACCTCCGCTATCTGAATCGGCTGACATCTATCGACAAATCCAAGCTGCTGCCCCCACCATCAACTCCAACGACGGTGGGAACTTCCACTTCTCAAGAGGCAGTCCCTCAAGCTTCTCTCCTACCCCTCCTGGAGAAAGTGGAACGACTCCTCGCGCAGGCAACAGAGTTGATTCAGGGCCAAACGTGGATGATGGACAGACTCGCTGGGATCGAGACGACTGTGACGGCCTTGCAAGAACAACTCCTCGATATCCAAGCCTCTCTGACCCCAACCCCTTAGCCATGACGTGTGTGTGTGTAGTGTTAGGACTTAGGCTGTTTTTAAGTTCTAAACACTTTTTGCTGGTTTGTGTGTGAATTTTTGGACTAACTCTTTCGTGACTTTGGGCTTCCCTCTGATGACAGCAAAAGGGGGAAGCGGTGAATCCCGTCTGGTGTACGGGTGACTCTGTTGTTGCTTTAAACTGCTTTCGGATTCTTGCTGCTGGACCGTGTGGTCTAGTACTATAACTGCTTTATATAATATGCCTTATCATGCCTGTTACACTGCCTATTCATTATTCGCTTGCCTGGAGTCCCTCTACGATTAAGGGGGAACCTAAATGGAGTCTTTGAACTCAATTACTACTGCTGCTATTAAGGGGGAACTTTGACAGGGTCGGTTCCCCTAGTTCTTTGTGTTTCTATTTTAGGATTGACTCCATCGGGATTCACGGAGGTTTGCTATCATCAGCAACAAGGGGGAAACTGTTGGGACATCAGAGTGTTGTAGAGATAGCCAATCACCTCGACAGAGTCAATCATCCTTAGTCAGACACAAAGAGTGAGCCACTTCAATGGAGTCCGCGCAACTAAGGAGGCTTCAAAGACTCTCCCGTGTTGTTGTGAATAATAAGGAGTCAACTCAGGAATGCCTCAACGCCACAACGGTCATAAAGTCCTCCCTTAAACACCCAAAGTTCACGGCCCAAGTAAGAAGACCACTCAAAGACGTTGGACGTTGCTCAACTAAGTTAGTTCCGGTATTTTCGGAACTAACTCCCTCGACCTACCAGTTGTAATGCTAGTATAAATAGGTTGTGTAATAGCTAGTTTTAAGTGTGCTTTCATTGAGATATATTTCAGAGTTTAGAGAGAGAGAGAACTACTTTGTAAGCGATAAAGAGAAAGAATACGTACCAAGTTAGTTAGTGCATCTAGATAGACTCTGCCTAGGAAGATCCTAGTTTTGCTACGCTTACCATCGATCTGATCAGAAAGTGTATTGGGTGAGTGAGTGAAAAACCGCTAAGTAGATCCCTTCTACTTAGTGGGCATTTGTAAGTTGTTTTATTTTACCAGGAAATGAAATAGCTTATTTGTGTATCTTGCTGAGTTCCACAGAGTCCTTCTATCTTTCTAGCATCATTTCATTTCGATTACTTCAAAGTCTTCCGCACCCTTAGTTTAAACAATTTGATTAAGTGCCTCTACATCACAGAGTGTTTCTCACCCACAAAGACTGATTGAGTCAAACCAACTCTTAGACTCACACCTTTGGTTGGTTTGAGTTAGCCACCCGATCCTACAATAAGCTCAAACAGATATTCCAAACTCGTTTCAGATCGGGCACTGACATCGTAAGTATTCCCAGCAGACAAAATATACAGTGTGAGAACCAAACAGTAGAGTAAGACGACAGTAGCAAGAGGTAATGCGGGTCGAGGGACGGGACCCTGGGCCGCTATCATAAGGGCGTAACGTACGAAAACCAAAGATGAAATGGAACTCGAAAGTGCCCAGATTTTCACCCTGTCCGTGGACTTCAAGGTCCATACCAGGCTTAAAATCCTTCAAGACTTGCACGAGAGCCAACTATCAGTAAAAAGAAGACAGAATGAACTGAAACCAAACAACGATGAAATTGGAACCCAAACAACATCCCGATAATCTTATCATATCATGAAATTCGAAATGGCATCGCAAAATCGCTACAAATGGGTTTCACTTCTCACAAGACCAGAGACATGCAAGACCGGGGTTTGAAGACGAGAACTCTTCCTCAAACCGAAAACCGAGAGAAGCAGCTTACTATGCACGGCGAAGTGGAGAGGGAGGGCGAATTTGAAGTATAGTTTTCCGGCGAGAAGCAAATGGCGGAAAAGTAAGGTGTTGGTGATAGTGGTGAGATGATTTCTGACGGGGATGAAGAAAATGAATGGCTTTGGTGGATGATACTGCCTTTCACGGTGATTCGAAGCGGGAGAGGACGAGAAAGGTGGAAAATGATTTCGTAGTGGCGATTCCGGTGGAAGGATGAAGGCGAGATGGGATTTTTAAGGGAGTTAGGCAACCGTCCAACTTCTTCAGGTTTGAATACTGAGGAACAATCGAGAGAGTGTTGGGGGGAGTAATCGGCTCTTTCAAAAACCATGCCCATATGCAGGGTTGTAATCGGCTCTTTAAAAAAAAATGCCCATACTGTAGGGTTTTCTTGTAAACGTGGGCTTACCGAGACTGGAGTGGACCGACACAAACAACAACAAAAAAGGAAAATAAAATGAGTTCTGCCCATACACAGGTAAATAAAAAAAATGAGTTCTGCCCCCTACATGGTTTCGTACTCGGGACCTCCACGCATTCCCTCCTACGCCTTATCCGGCTGAGATGCGACAATACTTAGTACATAATGGCAACGACCAAAACAAAAGCTATGTCGTGGGCTAAAATAAAATTAAAAACACTCCACCCCCCTCGCCAGGGATCGAACCCACGATTGACTAGTTGCATGGCGAGTATCTTGACCAACTACACTGGGTAGAATTTCAGTATATTCATGGGAGAGATAATACAAAACCTCTAAATTTGACTGGATAACTTTTTTTTTTCAAAAGCTACGAATCCAAAAGAAAGTATCTACAATAAAAAGAGATGATTAATCTAATGTATGAAATTATGGAATCTAAAAAAGGTTCAAAACATAACGAGGTATAAATAAATAGAAGAGCACATGCACATGAAGCAATAAAATAATGTCCACAAAATGATGATGCAAACGCATAAAATAAAATAAACAAAATAATGACGGAAATGATGGTGATAAAAATAATGAGAAAATCAACCGGAAATAATAAGTAATAATGATAAGAAAGTAAGAAAAGCATGAATCAAACGAGTGCATAAAATAATGTAAGGTAATAACAAAAAGGTGAAATATTTTTAAAAACAAAATCAATAACATAAGTATACAAAATGAAGTCAGTTAAAAAAACAGATCACAATAAAATAAATAAAAATAAAATAAATAAAAAGAAGGCTCGTGCTCCTTTTCCATAGGAATGTGAGATTTAAATGTCGGAGAAAAAGAAATTCCTTTGGTTGAAAACGGGGACGACCACCCTGTTTCTAGAAGCATCTTTATTCTTGTATTTTGGTTTCGGTTCAAAACGGGTGAGAATTTTTGGTGTCTACAGATGGCTCTCCTTGATCCAATTCTGCAATGGAAGGCTTGCAGAGTTGGATCAAGGTTGACGGGGCGCCTAAAATTCTCACTAAGGTGTTATGCGTGCGCCGAGATGCGGTTGCAAGTGGAATACTGTATGAATGCAATGGGAAGATTACACGATAACGAGACGCATGAGGACTTAAAATATTTAAAAAATTTGAATTATTATTCTCTTAACTACTTGGTATTTTTAATATTTTATATTTTTATTAATTTTATAATTATATATTTAGTATTTTTAATTTTATAAAATTTTAACCTATATATTAATAAACTGATAAATTTTTATTATTTTATACTGTTTTTAATATATTTTAATAAATGTTGTGGTATCTTGTAAAATTAAAAATAATTATGTGGTATACCGTGAACAATGTTTTTATTAACAAGTAGGGGTATTTTAGTTTTAAAAAATTTTGGGTTAGTAATTTTTGGTACTTTTTTGTGGTATCTGAAAAACTGTTTTAAAAACTGTGGTATTTTATAAATTAACAAACTTTTTGGGTATTTCGTGAATTTTCCCAAATACAAAATTCTAAGCCCATTAACTTATGAATGATGTAAAATAGAAAATGTAAGTCATAGAATATTTATTTTGAATTCTGCACCGTACGGATATGATATAAATCTAGTATTTTAATTTCATTTAGTAAAGCTATATTAACATACGGTGTTCTAAGGAATTAAAGTGACTTTTTATAATATTTTTTACACATTTAACAATATATTTTTTATAATAAATATAAAATAAGTCACTAATTATGTATAACTATTCATGTGACTACATACACATATACATACGACTAATAATTTCTTAATTTCTTAATTTATTAATATGTGTCGTTTTCATATGTATGCAAAAAAGTGAGTATACATCAATTCAAATACAAATAATTTAATCAAACTGGATTAACTTAAAGAAGTTAGATTAATATGAAAATATTAAATCAAATAATTTGTATTATCTACAAAAATGTAATTGTAAAAAATAGAATATATATATATATATATATATATAATATATATATATATAATAGAACAAGCATAATGCAGTTACGGCCTGGACGTTCAATTGCATCACCTAACGACCCTAAACCGTAAACTAAAATTTTGTCAGTTCAGTGGCAATATTATAAAGTATAGAGTTAGTTTTAAAAATATTGCTCTAGAAACCACACACCTTAAAATCACCATACGACGATAAAACATCAAAGGCTTATTCTAGGGTTTGTAGTGAAGCGTTTAGGGTTGTTGTTGAGACAGTGACGACATTAGAATGAGTTAAAAAAGGATTATCCTACACCACATACACTAAAAACCACCGTAGGAAAGTTAAAATACCTAAGACTTATTTTAGGGTTTGAAGTGAAGGGTTTATGGTCGTTAGTCTAAAAACATTTATAGTATTTAGGTTTATCAATCAATCAAGCTCTATAAACTGATAAATGCTAAGAAAATATTCTTATGCACAATTATAGATAAGAACAATGAAAGGGAAAGATATATAACAATTAGTGTCATTTTTTCTATGATAATGATGGTAACGAATGTAGAAGGTTATGTACATGTTTCTAATCATCAGTAAGTTATTGTCGATACGTAAAAATCAAGGTTAATGATTATGTTAAAAAGAACCCAACAACTTAGTTTATCGTTTCCAAACGTTTTTATAGTCTTCAGGTATATCAATAAGTCAAGCTCTGTTAACTAATAAATGCTAAGAAATATTCTTATACACGATTATTTGATAAGAACGGCTAAAGAAAAAGATATATAATACTTAGTGTCATCTTTTTCATAATAGTGATAGAAATGATTATAGAAGGTTGTGTACAAGTTTTTTAATCATCACTGAAAACATATAAGTTATCGTGAATACGTAAAAATCAAAGTTATGACTACGTAAAATCAAATTCAACAACTCAGTTTATCATTCTCAAACGTTCATAGTCTTCAAGCTTATCAATCAGCCAAGCTCTATAAACTGATAAATGCTAAGAAAAATATTTTTATACACGATGATTCGATGAGAGCGGCCAAAGGAAAAGATATATAACAATTAGTGTCATCTTTTTCATAATAGTGATGGAAACAATTATAGAAGTTTATATACGTGTTTCTTATCATCAGTGGAAACGTATATGAGTTATTGTGGTTACGTAAAATCCAAGGTTAACGAATACGTAAAATCAAATCCAACAACCCAGTTCATTGTTTCTAAACATTTATAGTCTTCAGGTTTTTCAATAAGTCAAGCTTTGTAACCTGACAAAAGATAAGAAAATATTTTTATACACCATGATTCGATAAGAATGGTCAAAGGAAAAGATATATAACACTTAGTCTCATCGTTTTTATAATAGTGATGGAAACGATTGTAGAAGGTAGTGTAGATGTTTATAATCATCAATGGAAACATTTATAAGTTATCGTAGACACGTAAAAACCAAGATTAATGAATACATAAAATCGATCCAACAACTCAATTTATCATTTCCAAACATTTATAGCCTTGAGATTTATCAGTCAGCTAAGCTCCGTAAACTGATAAACGGTAAGAAAATATTCGTATACACAATGATTCAATAAGAACAACCAAAGGAAAAAATATATATCAGTTAGTATCATCTTTTTGAAAATAGTGATGAAAACGATTATAGAGGATGTGTATACATGTCTAATCATCAGTGGAAACGTTTATAAATTATCGTAGATACGTAAACCCAAGGTAAAATGAATATGTAAATTTGTCTCCAACAACTCAGTTTTATCATATATTTATTAGTCAGTCAAGCTCTGTATACTAATAATGTTATAAAAATATTCTTATATACTATGCTTCAATAATAACAACCTAGGAAACGACATATAAAAGCTAGTGTCTTCTTTATTCTTTCTATAAAAGTGATGGAAACAATTATAGAGATTGTGTACATGTTTCTAATCGTCAGTGGAAATGTTTATAAATAATGGATACGTAAAAACCCAAGGTTAATGATATATTTAGGGTATGTTTACTTCGAGGTGAGGAAATGAAATGGAATCAGGAAAGAAATTTCCCGGAATCAAGAAGTGTTTGGTTCTAATGAAAACGGAATAGAATTTTCAATGATTGCTTTTGCTGTTGTTTGGTTCTAAAGAGAGAAGTCTTAATACTTATTTAATTATAGATAATATATATTAATATTTATATAAATTATATGTAGCATATATTGGGGACAACCATGCTTCTTGTAAATGTGTTGAATTATGAGTTTTATTTGCTATGATATTTTGACACTGATGTGCTAGTGCTTTGGTTCTTATGATTCAAAAGCGTAAGTGATGGATTGGCATGGCAAAGGTAAAGTAATATTGATATGGAATTGTGTGATGAAAATTGTTATGGGTTTAGGGTTTAGGTTTAGGGGTTCAATTTCTCGATTCAGGCTAAATTACCAAAAAGCACAAAAAGTTATTTTGTGTCCTTAAATATTAGTTTTTATTCTTGGTTAGTTACTAATGTGCTGGAAGTATTTATTTATTCTCAATCCAGATTAGATCATCCATTTGAACAGATTTTCCACTCAACATTTAATATATACATCCTCCTTAATGCCTTAAAACATAAAAAATGTCATTAATGGCCTTTAAGTCATATTTTGACCGTTGGTCTTCTTTTAATTGTTTTGAAACACCTTCTCTCTCTTAATAAATCTAGGAAGATCAATATTCAAGTTCCCTCCCCTTTTGCCGAATCAAATCCTCTTTAAACCTTAATTGTCATTATAACCTTGGACTTATTTTTGACTTTGGCATTCTTTTTCTAATTTTACAAAACTCGTCTCTATTAAATAAGACTTTAGATTCAATATTCAAATAGATTACAATATCTTACTTTCATTACTAAATTAAACTTCCTTCATGCCTTAATTGCCATAATTACCTTTGAATTTCCTTTCTCTATCCTTCAGCGATTCATTACTCCTCATTAAATCTTTGGATCCGTTATTCTAAATTACTTTCTTCTTTTGAATCAGCTTTCACCCGGTTAAGCTTTCCAACTTACTTAAACTGTTTCAAACTCTTCAAAATTACCTGGCCATTCTCTCACCTCATTGCACTATATAAAGGGATGTAAACCGATACGTTTTATCACCACCACCAATCCTCCCATTCTAGTTGATTAGTCAGAGCTGGCTCGGGAACTCTCTAGTAGGTGTTACCATCAATTCCTTCCGCCGTTTAATGCATAAGTTCTGAGGAAACCTGGCAGGGCGCTATTTGTTCATGTTAAGAATCGGGTTGGCCTAGTAAACCATAGAACAAGTTTGTGGGTTTGATCTCCATAAGGTAACCTAGACATCTAGTTGTTCTTGGGGACAACCATGCTTCCTGTAAATGTGTTGAATTATGCGTTTTATTTGCTATGATATTTTAACACTGATGTGCTAGTGCTTTGGTTCTTATGATTCAAAAGCGTAAGTGATGGATTGGCATGGCAAAGGTAAAGTAATATTGATATGGAATTGTGTGATGAAAATTGTTATGGGTTTAGGGTTTAGGGGTTTAGGGTTTAGGAGTTTATGGTTTAGGGGTTTAGGGGTTCAATTTCTCGATTCGGGCTAAATTACCAAAAAAGCACAAAAAGTTACTTTACATCCTTAAATATAAGTTTTTATTCTTGGTTAGTTACTAATGTGCTGGAAGTATTTATTTACTCTCAATCTAGATTAGATCATCCATTTGAACAGATTTTCCACTCAACATTTAATATATACATCCTCCTTAATGCCTTAAAACATAAAAAATGTCATTAATGGCCGTAAAGTCATATTTTGACCGTCGGTCATCTTTTAATTGTTTTCAAACACCTTATCTCTCTTAATAAATCTAGGGTGTAGGGTGTATGGTGTAGGGTTTAGGGTTTGCTCTTGTTTGGTTCTAAAGAGAGAAGTCTTAATAGTTATTTAATTATAGATAATATATATTAATATTTATATAAATTATATGTAGCACATATTGGGGGTAACCATGCTTCCTGTAAATGTGTTGAATTATGCGTTTTATTTGCTATGATATTTTGGCACTGATGTGTTAGTGCTTTGGTTCTTATGATTCAAAAGCGTAAGTGATGGATTGGCATGACAAAGGTAAAGTAATATTGATATGGAATTATGTGATGAAACTTGTTATGGGTTTAGGGTTTAGGGTTTAGGGGTTCAATTTCTCAATTTGGGCTAAATTACCAAAAAGCACAAAAAGTTACTTTGCGTCCTTAAATATATGTTTTTATTCTTGGTTAGTTAGTAATGTGCTAGAAATATTTATTTACTCTCAATCCAGATTAGACCATCCATTTGAACAGATTTTTCACTCAACATTTAATATACACATCCTCCTTAATGCCTTAAAACATAAAAAAAATGTCATTAATGGCCTTAAAGTCATATTTTGACCGTTGGTCTTCTTTTAATTATTTTGAAACACCTTCTCTCTCTCTTAATAAATCTAGGAAGATCAATATTCAAGTTCCCTCCCCCTTTTGCCGAATCAAATCCTCTTTAAACCTTAATTGTCATTATAACCTTGGACTTATTTTTGACTTTGGCATTCTTTTTCTAATTTTACAAAACTCATGTCTTTTAAATAATACTTTAGATTCAATATTCAAATAGTTACAACCTCTTCCTTCCATTACTAAATTAAACTTCCTTCATGCCTTAATTGCCATAATTACCTTTGAATTTCCTTTGTCTATCCTTCAGCGATTCATTACTCCTCATTAAATCTTTGGATCTGTTATTCTAAATTACTTTCTTCTTTTGAATCAGCCTTCACCCGGTTAAGCTTTCCAACTTACTTAAACTGTTTCAAACTCTTCAAAATTACCTGGCCATTCTCTCACCTCATTGCACTATATAAAGGGATGTAAACCGATACGTTTTCTCACACACCTCAATCCTTCTCCATTCTAGTTGATTAGTAATTAGAGCTGGCTCGGGAACTCTTCTAGTAGGTGTCACCATCAATTCCTTCCTTTTTAATGCATAAGTTCTGAGGAAACCTTGCAGGGCGCTATTTGTTCGTGCTAAGAATCGGGATGGCCTAGTAAACCATAGAACAAGTTTGTGGGTTTGATCTCGATAAGTTAACCTAGACATCTAGTTGTTCTTGGGGAAAACCATGCTTCCTGCAAATGTGTTGAATTATGCGTTTTATTTGCTATGATATTTTGACACTGATGTGCTAGTGCTTTGGTTCTTATGATTCAAAAGCGTAAGTGATGGATTGGCATGGCAAAGGTAAAGTAATATTGATATGGAATTGTGTGATGAAATTGTTATGGGTTTAGGGGTTTAGGGTTTAGGGTTTAGGGGTTTAGGGGTTCAATTTCTCGATTCGGGCTAAATTACCAAAAAGCACAAAAAGTTACTTTGCGTCCTTAAATATAAGTTTTTATTCTTGGTTAGTTACTAATGTGCTGGAAGTATTTATTTACTCTCAATCTAGATTAGATCATCCATTTGAATAGATTTTCCACTCAACATTTAATATATACATCCTCCTTAATGCCTTAAAACATAAAAAATGTCATTAATGGCCTTAAAGTCATATTTTGACCGTCGGTCTTCTTTTAATTGTTTTCAAACACCTTCTCTCTCTTAATAAATCTAGGGTTTAGGTTTAGGTTTAGGGTGTAGGGTGTAGGGTGTAGGGTTTAGGGTTTAGGGTTTGCTGTTGTTTGGTTCTAAAGGGAGAAGTCTTAATAGTTATTTAATTATAGATAATATATATTAATATTTATATAAATTATATGTAGCATATATTGGGGGCAACCATGCTTCCTGTAAATGTGTTGAATTATGCGTTTTATTTGCTATGATATTTTGACACTGATGTGCTAGTGATTTGGTTCTTATGAACCCCTAAACCCATAAGAACCAAAGCACTAGCACATCAGTGTCAAAATATCATAGCAAATAAAACGCATAATTCAACACATTTGCAGGAATCATGGTTTTCCCCAAGAACAACTAGATGTCTAGGTTACCTTATCGAGATCAAACCCACAAACTTGTTCTATGGTTTACTAGGCCATCCCGATTCTTAGCACGAACAAATAGCGCCCTGCCAGGTTTCCTCATAACTTGTGCATTAAAAAGGAAGGAATTGATGGTGACACCTACTAGAAGAGTTCCCGAGCCAGCTCTGATTACTAATCAACTAGAATGGAGAAGGATTGAGGTGTGTGAGAAAACGTATCGGTTTACATCCCTTTATATAGTGCAATGAGGTGAGAGAATGGCCAGGTAATTTTGAAGAGTTTGAAACAGTTTAAGTAAGTTGGAAAGCTTAACCGGGTGAAGGCTGATTCAAAAGAAGAAAGTAATTTAGAATAACGGATCCAAAGATTTAATGAGGAGTAATGAATCGTTGAAGGATAGACAAAGGAAATTCAAAGGTAATTATGGCAATTAAGGCAAGAAGGAAGTTTAATTTAGTAATGGAAGGAAGAGGTTGTAATTCTATTTGAATATTGAATCTAAAGTCTTATTTAAAAGAGACGAGTTTTGTAAAATTAGAAAAAGAATGCCAAAGTCAAAAATAAGTCCAAGGTTATAATGACAATTAAGGTTTAAAGAGGATTTGATTCGGCAAAAGGGGTAGGGAACTTGAATATTGATCTTCCTAGATTTATTAAGAGATAGAGAAGGTGTTTCAAAACAATAAAAGAAGACCAACGGTCAAATATGACTTTAAGACATTAATGACATTTTTTTTATGTTTTAAGGCATTAAGGAGGATGTATATATTAAATGTTGAGTGAAAAATCTGTTCAAATGGATGATCTAATCTGGATTGAAAGTAAATAAATACTTCAAGCACATTAGTAACTAACCAAGAATAAAAACTTATATTTAAGGACGCAAAGTAACTTTTTGTGCTTTTTGGTAATTTAGCCCGAATCGAGAAATTGAACCCCTAAACCCATAACAATTTTCATCACACAATTCCATATCAATATTACTTTACCTTTGCCATGCCAATCCATCACTTACACTTTTGAATCATAAGAACCAAAGCACTAGCACATCAGTGTCAAAATATCATAGCAAATAAAACGCATAATTCAACACATTTACAGGAAGCATGGTTGTCCCCAATATATGCTACATATGATTTATATAAATATTAATATATATTATCTATAATTAAATAAGTATTAAGACTTCTCTCTTTAGAACCAAACAACAGCAAAAGCAATCATTGAAAATTCTATTCCGTTTTCATTAGAACCAAACAGACTTCTTGATTCCGGGAAATTTCTTTCCTGATTCCATTTCATTTCCTCACCTCGAAGTAAACACACCCTAAATATATCATTAACCTTGGGTTTTTACGTATCCATTATTTATAAACATTTCCACTCACGATTAGAAACATGTACACAATCTCTATAATTGTTTCCATCACTTTTATAGAAAGAATAAAGAAGACACTAGCTTTTATATGTCGTTTCCTAGGTTGTTCTTATTGAAGCATAGTATATAAGAATATTTTTATAACATTATTAGTATTCATAGCTTGACTGACTAATAAATATATGATAAAACTGAGTTGTTGAAGACAAATTTACATATTCATTTTACCAAGGGTTTACGTATCTACGATAATTTATAAACGTTTCCACTGATGATTAGACATGTATACACATTCTCTATAATCGTTTTCATCACTATTTTCAAAAATATGATACTAACTAATATATATTTTTTCCTTTGGTTGTTCTTATTGAATCATTGTGTATACGAATATTTTCTTACCATTTATCAGTTTACGGAGCTTAGTTGACTGATAAATCTCAAGGCTATAAATGTTTGGAAATGATAAATTGAGTTGTTGGATCGATTTTATGTATTCATTAATCTTGGTTTTTACGTGTCTACGATAACTTATAAATGTTTCCATTGATGATTATAAACATCTACACTACCTTCTACAATCGTTTCCATCACTATTATAAAAACGATGAGACTAAGTGTTATATATCTTTTCCTTTGACCATTCTTATCGAATCATGGTGTATAAAAATATTTTCTTAGCTTTTGTCAGGTTACAAAGCTTGACTTAATGAAAAACCTGAAGACTATAAACGTTTAGAAACGATGAACTGAGTTGTTGGATTTGATTTTACGTATTCGTTAACCTTGGATTTTACGTAACCACAATAACCCATATACGTTTCCACTGATGATAAGAAACACGTATATAAACTTCTATAATTGTTTACATCACTATTATGAAAAATATGACACTAATTGTTATATATCTTTTCCTTTGACCGCTCTCATCGAATCATCGTGTATAAAAATATTTTTCTTAGCATTTATCAGTTTATAGAGCTTGGCTGATTGATAAGGTTGAAGACTATGATCGTTTGAGAACGATAAACTGAGTTGTTGACTTTGATTTTACGTAGTCATAACTTTGATTTTTACGTATTCACGATAACTTATATGTTTTCAGTGATGATTAAAAAACTTGTACACAACCTTCTATAATCATTTCTATCACTATTATGAAAAAGATGACACTAAGTATTATATATCTTTTTCTTTAGCCGTTCTTATCAAATAATCGTGTATAAGAATATTTCTTAGCATTTATTAGTTAACAAAGCTTGACTTATTGATAAACCTGAAGACTATAAAAATGTTTGGAAACGATAAACTAAGTTGTTGGGTTCTTTTTAACGTAATCATTAACCTTGATTTTTACGTATCGACAATAACTTACTGATGATTAGAAACATGTACATAACCTTCTACATTTGTTACCATCATTATCATAGAAAAAATGACACTAATTGTTATATATCTTTCCCTTTCATTGTTCTTATCTATAATAGTGCATAAGAATATTTTCTTAGCATTTATCAGTTTATAGAGCTTGATTGATTGATAAACCTGAAGACTATAAATGTTTTGAGGCTAACGACCATAAACCCTTCACTTCAAACCCTAAAATAAGTCTTAGGTATTTTAACTTTCCTACAGTGGTTTTTAGTGTATGTGGTGTAGGATAATCCTTTTTTAACTCATTCTAATGTCGTCACTGTCTCGACAACAACCCTAAACGCTTCACTACAAACCCTAGAATAAGCCTTTGATGTTTTATCGTCCTATGGTGATTTTAAGGTGTGTGGTTTCTAGAGCAATATTTTTATAACTAACTCTATACTTTATAATATTGCCACTGAACTAACAAAATTTTAGTTTACGGTTTAGGGTCGTTAGGTGATGCAATTGAACGTCCAGGCCGTAACTGCATTATGCTTGTTCTATTATATATATATTCTATTTTTTACAATTACATTTTTGTAGATAATACAAATTATTTGATTTAATATTTTCATATTAATCTAACTTCTTTAAGTTTATCAAGTTTGATTAAATTATTTGTATTTGAATTGATGTATACTCACTTTTTTGCATACATATGAAAACGACACATATTAATAAATTAAGAAATTAAGAAATTATTAGTCGTATGTATATGTGTATGTAGTCACATGAATAGTTATACATAATTAGTGACTTATTTTATATTTATTATAAAAAATATATTGTTAAATGTGTAAAAAAATATTATAAAAAAGTCACTTTAATTCCTTAGAACACTGTATGTAGCTTTACTAAATGAAATTAAAATCCTAGTGAAACACCCCTAAACAATTAAACACATAAAATCGTAAACGCGAGAAGATTATCCGGGAATAACGTGTTACATAATTCGGACATATGATAGCGTATGACAATTAAATTTAGTGCGGGCATATATACATGTCCGAAAACATAACAACGCGAGAAGATTATCTCAGAGAATTTGTCTAGGTGAGCTTGAGTCTGATGTTGAGTTAAAGAACTTGTAAAACCCACCTTACTGAGTTGTATTCACCTGGAAGAAGAAAAAAAAGATAGAAAGGAAATGCAAAAGTTTCAGTTCTTTCCTTTCAGTTCCTGCAATCTCGGTTTCTGATATAAAATCTTGCTAACCCGTGAGGCTAAGAGTAAACAAACTGGGAGGCTTGAGGAAGAAACGGATAGCAACCTAAGAAGGATAGAGGAAAGTAAAGCCAGGAGTTTTACGTTTCAGTCTTCTACTCCATTTTTCAGTTTCTAGTTTAGTATGAGGATTCCTGTAACATTAGCAATGCTGTTGTGGGCCTGTTCCAAGGATAAAGCTGTGTTGAACCACCTAATTAAGGAATTAGATAATTTAGGAAAAGAAACCAGAAAGATCAGGTTAGTAAGCAACAGAAAAGCAATGTAACAGTTCATAATGCCTGGTTTTATTTTGCTTTCAGTTTTGTGTCAAACTTCTCAGAGGGGTGTCCCTGGTTGATTTGGAATTGTTTTAAAGATAAGACCATACCAAGGTAAGTACCTATAGGACTAGACAATCTAGGGAAAACCAAGTCACATACAAAAACAGAAGTAAGAGATAACGAATGAGACAACAGTTTTCTGTTTTAGTCAATTTTTAGTTTCTGAAATTCTTGATTTCAGTTTAAACCCGTTGCAGTAGAAGTAACAGTATTGACTTGGGTTTGTTTTGAGGATGAAATCATACTAAAACTCTTAACTCAGCAGTTAAACACCTGGGGGAAAACTGAAATGAGATTGAAAAGCAAGAATGAAACAGAAGAAAGAAACATCAGTTTCAGTTTCTGAAATGTGGTGTTTTCTGTATATCAATTCCTCAGGGGTATAACCAATGTTGTTGTGGGCTCTCTTGAGGATAGACCCATATGAAGACACCCACTTAAAAAGCTAAATAATTTTGGGGAAAGAGAACTGAAAGATCAGATGATTAAGCCACAGTTCCTAGTTCCTGTGTTACAGTTTTATTTTCAGTTTCATGCTTCTGTATAACTGTACTGCAAGTGGATTAAGGTGGTTGTATTGGCCTAAAAACAAAATGAACGCAGAACCTAACTAACGTACCCAGGTAAGTCTGTTAACATTTTGGGAAGGTTAGGGATCAATGTAATACAAGGGAGAGTAGTAAACTGAAGTGGTGTATCAGTTCCTCCAACATTCTTCAGTTCAGTTTAAAGAAGTTCGGTAGTGTCATTAATATTGTTTGGGGATTATTTTAAGTTCAGGATCTAACTAAAACACTCAACTTAAATTTGAACACCTAGGGAAGGATAGGTATTGATGTAATACAACAGAGGGAAAGTATACTGAAGGAGACGCTTCAAGTTGCTGCAACAATACCGGTTCTGTATGAGAGGTTTTCAGAGGGGTTATCCTTATGATTTTGAGTGGGTTTGGAGTCTAAAATCTCGATAAAACATTTGAGTAAGTAGAGGGGGTACTTGGGACAGATAAAAAGGCAGATTAATAACAAACAGAAAAGAAATAGAAGAAAGATAGAGGGTAAATCAGGTTATATCTTCAGTTCTGCGGTTAGATGTTTCAGTATGAGAATGGTGTGATTAACAGAGCTGTCCAGGTTGTGTTATGAGTTTAAAATGTTGCTGGAACATTTAGCTAAGTGTGTAGACACTTAGGGAGAAGTTTGGAAGTCAATTAACTACAAACTAAAGGAAAGAATGGAGAAGTAGTGCACTGCTCTTGATTTCAGATGTTCATTGAGAAGTTGTTTCTGTACAACTCGATTACAGAGAGTTATGAGGGGTTGTAGTGAACTGCTAATAAATCTAGAATACCTCTAATCTACCTAAGAAAGTTGGTAAATACCGTGAGAAAGGAATCAAACCTCAGTTGAGCTATCTAGACACAAGGACCAAGAAGAATTGTGGAGATCGTTTTTTTTCAGATTTCTGTTTCTGTAAATGAAATACATCGGTGAGCTTAATGGGGTTATCTAGGTAGTTCTGAGTTTTAAACATAACTAGAACCCGTAATTAAGTAATTGAGTACTTTGGGTAAACTGAAAGTCAGGCTAAGTAACAGTTAAGAAAGATAGGAGTTAAGCCTTACCAGTTTCTGTTCCAGATCTTCTTTCTTTTTTTCAGTCTTATGTGGTTCTGTATGATGAGCCTAGGGATGATCACGGTGTGTTTTACTTGGCTTTGAGGTTAAAGTACTTCCTAATACACCTAGCCAGTTGGGTGAAAACTTTGAGGGGAATCTGAAGACAAGTTGATAAGCTAAATCAAAGACAGAAGAGAAGATACACAGATTCTGGTTTCAGATTTTTGTTATGCGGGGTTGTTTCTGTATAACTGGTTACAGATTTGGTAAGAGGGTGGTAGTGGTCTAAAAATGAATACCTAAAACACCCTATCATACCATAGTAAGTTATAAGTACCTAGGGGAAAATAGAAGCCAGAATAATTAACTTCAAACAAGAATCAAACAGATAATGCACCGATGCTGTTCAACTTCTTTCCTGTGATTATTACCTCTGTATAACTAATTTACATGGGTACTGTGAGTGTGATGTTGGGTTGATAATGAACCAAAAACCCTCCTAATTCATCTAGCTAAACCTAGGGAGCATCTGGGGAAGTTTAGACACCGTTAGATACGTTAAAAGTGTGATAAGATAAGATTATACGCTAGAACTTTATTTCAGTTTTGAAACATTTAAGACTGCAGTAAGAGAGTTCTAGAAGTGATTAAGCGAGTGTTATTGTGTAAATAATAAGCTTAGAACATAGTGCTAGTAAGGATGGAATACATCTTAGACAAATAAAAGTTCCATCTTAGACAAACTTTTACAAGTAGGGCTTATAACACTCTAAACTTAGCTAGAGAGAAGGACAACGTTAACGTGTGAGGCAGTTGAAATGACAAAGAGTTAAATTAAGTCTAAGGTTAGTATTTGGGGAAGTTCTAAGGGTTAATATGACACTAACTTCTTTAAATATTCATTATGGAGCTTCACACACTAACATAGAATAATTAGGGTGAATGTCACAACGTTTGCACATGAAATCAAAAAAAAAAACTGACAGTTGTTTCTAATTAACATTAGGGCCGAACGAGCGCCAATCGGAGGCCCCGTCAGGGTGAGACAACTTGCTTTGAAGAAGGTATGACATGTTGTTCGTATAGGTGCCGTGTTACACGGCTTGTTTGAGTGTGCCTTGTGCGAAAAATGATATAAGATTAAAGCATGAAATTGGATTGCTTGCTCATCTTGCTTATATGATTGCTATATCATGGTTGTATTATTTGTGCGCACACAGTAGTTTAGTCCCTTCTCTTTATGGAACTTGAGATGAAACACGACGAACTACGCAAACAAAACAAAACAACTAAACAAGAAGAAAACTCCTCTTAAATATAGAGGACTTCTAATGAACCCCACTATGGTGTGAACTTACAATGATAATGAAAAGTAAAATACCTATTGGTGGAACAATCCTGAAGCTAGAGATGACCCCGCTTCCTCGACGCACGACGCCAGGAATGGAGGATTAGCTATAGAGAAGAGTTCTTCACTTGTGGTGATAAGCGGAACTCACAAATAATCCTTAAGAAACAAGGATAGATTAGCACCACATGATGATGGTCACGGGATGTGAAACCATACCCCAGACCCGAGTGCAAGAAAGAGAAAAGAAAATATACATTTAGAAACAAGATTAAATACCCCTGAACATTTAACGCATAAATCATAACGGTTTTATAATTCGGACATAAAATAACATACGAAAAATTAAATCTAGTATATATACATATGTCCGAACGCGTGACGACGTTACATACTAATAAAGTCGCGTACTATATATAGTACTAATGCGAAACTACATGGGCGTAACGTTACGATATCGTAACGTTGTATAAAAATGGTAACGTCGCGTAACCTTTGTAACAAATAAATAAATAATTATAACGTGGTGTATTATATGATATACAAGTACACTTATACACAAAAAAGGGGGAGAAGAAGAAAAAGGAGCAAAAAGACGCTCCCGTGAGGTTTGAACCCGAGACCTCCCGTACCTTCCCGGAATGCTTAACCGGGTGAGCTGCGTGCAAATTCAGCTACTTACTCATACAAGTTAATACTAGTACTAGAATTAAACGGGTACTACAGAAAGAAACAACAACTGCTGCGCAACGATCTTCTTCTTCCTCGGTGGAACTTCCGATTCGAACAAAAAATGTGTAACCAAGGAATCCAAATGCTATATCGACAGGAGTTTGGTTATTCTAACACCAGTCCCTTGTATCTTGGGGTTGATTTCACTAAATACCCAAATAAAATTCTGCCTGAAAACAAAAAGAAATCCAACTGAGACAAACATGCTATTAGCAAATTCTGAGTTTTCAAACAGACCGGAATAATGCCGTCTGAAGTTGGACTGCACAAACTCTCATAATGGCCTTGTAATTTGAGACCACTAAACTCTTAATCCCTCCTGAAACTTGTGCCCTCAGTCACTCCTTAAGGTCACCAGAATCAAAAAGAAAACAGGGTCGAGAATCTGGTTGTCGACTACCTGAAACAGAAGTGGGATGTCTCTGGGTCAGTACAAAAAAGAAATCCAAATTAGCCTGCAACCACTACCTGCACCATCTCGATTCCAGTAGAGCAACTCAATGAAGAGTACATCAGTGTGCTCTTTTGAAAATCCCACGTAGCAGTGAGCCTTTCACAAACTCCCGAGAAATGTTTTACTTAAAACTCCCACCCATTAGCAACTAAGTGGCTCTGCATTCTTCAATCTCTGTCGCTGCTCTATGGTGAATGCCCGTGCTCCATCATTTCTCCCATACTAATTTCCACGAGACACTTCATTGGAACTTTATCCCACTGTTAGTTAGTTGGTTTTCTCATTCAGTCTTCCTTGTCCTGCGCCACCTGAACAACTCTCCTCCTCAGTCATTTTTATCTTCATGCTTGCATGCCCACGCAAGTAGCAACTCCAGGGTTTCTCTACTGTCTCTTGTTTTCCTTTGCCATGCGAGAAGGTAAGCCAAACTCAGGAGTGTACTCCTGTCTCAACTGACTTCCTTCTTCCCCTGATCAAACACTCACTGTTTTACCTTGTTGTTTTTGTCGAAAGGGAACTGCAACATCATTCACGAAACCTTCCTTGTAAGATCGATGAACCCAAGCACCTTGTTCCTTGCGGTCTGATTGGTCTGATGTTCAAGCTCTAGGAAAGCAAGGGAAAACTAAATCTGTCCAGACAGGGAAGTAACAGGTAAAAATGTAGCAAAGGTCCCCTCTCTGATTAAGTCTGTCTGAGTTTCCATGCACCGCCTTTCTAAACTTTACTGTTATCATGCAAGAACACTGCATGCCACCTACTGCTAGAGTCCTGAGGAAAACTGAAGCTAGAACCTCTCCAAGAAACTACCGAGGTAAAATCATGAAACAAAAAAAAACAGCATGGGTAGATTAGTTCTTTTTAGCTTGGTTTTCTGTTTCAAACCAACCCTCTAAACTTTCTGTTTTTATCTCGCAAGAACTCCACTTGCTAACTGAGGGTAGAGCTTTGGAAATTCTGAGACAAATCCTCTCCAAGAACTCTTAAAGGTGAGACTCTTGGAAACTGTTCCTTTTCCTTTTTAACAGCAGTTCTGCAACATTCCCTTCTCTGTCTAATAAATGCCCGAAGTGATATAGATGTAGTGTGGGTTAATAATGAACTTGAGGGAAAGATAAAAACCTTACTAACTTGGTAGACTCGTGAGGATGTTGATGAAGGAAAAAGAAGAAAAAGAAATAGTTGTGCAGAAACTGGAAAAAAAAAGAAAAATGAAAACAATCAGTTCTGTAACATCAGTTTTTGAGAGGTTATATCTGTTCATGTTTTCTGATCCTGCAACATGTACCGATTTTGCATAAATTATTTTCAGAGGGGTCGTGCTTGTTGTCCTGGGTGAGTGGAGGTTTAGATCTTGGTAAAACACTAACTAAGTGACTAGACAAACTAAGGGAAAACCAGAAGCCCAGTTTGTGAACAAAGAAAAGTAATAGAACAGCGAACAAAATAAGAGAAAACATCAGTTTATGATTTTAGTTTCAGTTCCAGAAGTTTGTGTTCTGTATAACTCGGTTACAGAGTGGATAGAGAGTTGTAATGGGTTGTTCCTGAGTTTAAAACATAGCTTGAGCTCGTGGGTAGACAAGTGAGTATTTAGGAGTAAATGGAAAGTTAGGTTAAGTAACAGAAAAAAGAAAACAATAAGAGAAAACTCACCAGTTTAGTTCCAGACTTGTAATCTCAGTTTTGCTGTGTAACAACTCTACAGAAGTCTAAATGGTGTGTTGTGAATTTGTTTTGGGGGATTAAACCTATGTTAAGACATTCAATCCAGTAGCTAGGTTATCGAGTGAGAGGAACAAAAGAAAAGAAACTGATCTGTAACAGAAGATAATCAAAGAAAGGGTAGCAGAAATCGATATTTCAGTTGGTGTTTTGTTTCCAGAAAGATTCTTTTCTGTGTACTTGAGTACAGAAACTGTATGAGTGTTTTATTTGGTAGATGATGGACTTAAAGCCTCGTTAATCCACTTAACTAAGGGTGTAAACAAGTAGGAAGAAGCTGGAAGTAAATTTCACCGCTAACAGATTAAATAAAGGAGTGATGCACCAGTTAGGTTTACAGTTCTTATCAGTTTGGCTTCTGTTCATGACTTCAGAGTTGCAGATTTTTGCTTCTGTCTAAACAATTTCCAGGGAGGATGCCTAGTCGACATTGGGGCCATTTAGATTTTAAAACTAGGTAATACAATCGAGGGCCTGAATTGGGTATAAGCAGAAAGAAGTCAAAGAGGGTATACCAGTTTTTTTTGGTTTCAGTTTTTCAGTCTTTTCTGTTCAGTATATTCAATACAGCGGTGAATGTAACAGAGTTACTCTAGGTTGTTTTGAGTTTGAATTATGGCTAGAGACCTTAGCTACATAGATGAGTGCTTGGGACAGATCAAAAGACAGGTCAATACTCAACAGAAAGAAAACGGGGTTGGAGCAGAAAGAAAACACTAACAGAGAATGTGCATCAGTTTCAGATTTTGGTGTCTCAGTTTCTTTCAGTCTTCTAGTTCTGTATCACTGTGTTACTAGGTTGTGTAAGTGTGATCCTAGCTTAATAATGAACTCAACTAGTAGCTAATGAACATAACTAGAGTACCAAAGCATGTGGAGAAAGCTATACATCGATTACTACAATAAAAGTGAAGTTAGATAAGGTTTTACAAGGACTTGTTTCAAAGTTTGAGACTTTTGGATTTCTGTATAATTGGGTTATAGTGGTATTCTAGGGCTATATTATCACTATACAAGGGTTAAAACCTTGCTCACCTATTTACCTAAGGGGGAAAACACAATAGATAAGTTATATCTATTTTAGGTAAACTTGTACATAACTAACACTTAAGGTGCTCTAAACCATAGCTAAGGAAAAAGTATTTAGTCAACGTGTCAAACAAGATATGAATATCCTAGGAGTGAGATAAGCCTAGGATTTATGCATGTGAAGTTCTAAGGCTTATTACAAACTAAGCATGTAACAACATACCTAGGGAGTAGCATACGATATAAAGTGTCGTCACATAAAATAATAAACTGACACATTGTTTGTAATTAACGCTAGGGCCGTAGAGAACTTCGACCAGGACTCCGTGTGTGAGACTACTTGCTTCTGATCCAGGTATGGACATGTGTGGTTCGTATGTTGCCGTGTTACACGGCTTGTGTGCTGTGTGCCTTGTGTGTGAAAATGACATAAGATCAAAGCATGAAATTGGATTGCTGTTTATCATGTTGTATGATTTCTATATCATTGTTGTATATATCATTGCGCGCACAAGTAGTTTAGTCCCTTTCTCATTTATGGACCTTGAGATGAACTACTACGAATTATGAAAACAAAGAAAACTATAAGGGGAACTCCTCTCTAAACCATTGAGGACTACCATGACACCCACTATGGTGTCTATTCATTAATGATAATGAAGAGAAATTCTCCTTTGGTGAGACATGACGAACCACGTAGACAAACAAAAGAACTATACAAAGAGACAAATCCTCTCTAACTTTAAAGGACCGCTAATGACACCCACTATGGTGTTGAGATTATAATGATAATGAAACGAAAAGTACTAACTGTGAAACATGAGAACAACCCGGGAAGACAACAGCTCGGGCCGCGCGGTATGGATGATCGGGAGTTGGTATCTGCATCAGATCCTTCGACCGTCTATGATGGAATATATTTTGGTGAAGCACATCCCGGAGTCTAGAGGTGACTTCCGCTTCCTCGACCCTGGGTGTCGGGAATGGGGGAGTGACAAGTTGGTGAAGCACATCCCGGAGTCCAGAGGTGACTTCCGCTTCCTTGACCCTGGGTGTCGGGAATGGGGGAGTGACAAATTGGTGAAGCTTATCCTGGAGTCTAGAGGTGACTTCCGCTTCCTCGACCCTGGGTGTCGGGAATGGGGGACTAGCTATGGAGGAGACGTCCTCCAACGTGCGGTGATAAAAGAATTCACAAGTAACCCTTGAAGAAACAAGGAATGATTAGCACCTACATAATAAAGTCTCGGGATCTAATCTATATCCCCTGACTCGGTGCCAGAGAATCGAGGAAAACATGTGTAATGAGACCAAGCGAATAAGAAAATTCACAAATGTGATCCTTTAAGAAACAAGGAATGAATAGCACCTACATAATGAAGTCTCGGATCTAACCTAATTCCCTGACTCGGTGCAAGAAAAGAAAGAAAACCTGTGTAATGAGAACGAGAAAACGATACGTAATCTCTTGAATGATCCCATAGTGAGGATCGACGGTATAATATACCTACGCACACGTTGTATCATGTACTTGATTGTTGTTGCTACATTAGCAGCTTTTGTGCTTGGTTGCTTATTAACATTGCTATGCTACTTGCAAGTTGTGCTTGGTTGCTTGCTGATATTGCTATGCTGCCGATGAGTGTGTATGATATTATGATGTACTGATGTGTGCTTTACTGCTAAATATAGCATGTAAATTGACTTAATAATATTCGACCAAGTAGTCGTGTGGCCCGGTAACATGCGGGCTTCACACGTTCATACTCAGCGTAGTTTGCTGAGTCCTTTACACCCAATGTTTTTTTCAGGTCTTGTGACAGACGATAACGGAGAGTAGACAAGGGTGACTACCATAGGGGTAGTCCACATGACAAGACTTTTAGTAGTATGCTTCCTATGTAGGGTTATGTTGTTTAAGTTATAACTAAACTGTAGATGTTCGGTACTTGGGTTGTACTTTATATTGTATTTGGATTTCGTTAAGTTGGACTTCCAGTCATACAGACCGTAACTTAGTATTAGTGATGTGGTCTGTCAACCACGTGGATGGTTGGCATCTGTAGCACCCGAATAGAGTTCGAAACCGCTGCGTAGACTTCTCCTGCTAACTTAGGCGCGTCGTATTATTATTGGACATTCTTTGGGGGTGTTACAGAAAGTGGTATCAGAGCGTAGTTGCGCTCTGATGACTGGAACAGAGAAGTACCGAGTATAGGAAAACCTAAATTTGAGAAACGGGGTTAAGGGTTAGTATTGTGAGGTACGACTTTGCTGATCTAAACCGCTTGCAAGGGCGATAATGACTTGCAGTGAGTTCTTGTGATTGTTTTAGACTAACAAATAACAATCTCAATGTCTGGACGTCGAGACGAGGCCGTGGCCACATGGAGCAGGATAGCATGGCTGCAGGCAGACCCTAGCGGAGATAGATAGCAGCAGCCCTTGGTCCATTGGCTTCCAGCCAGGAACCCAGCAGCCACCAACCTGCCCCACAGCCCCACACACCCGGGAGACAAAACTGGTGAAGAGCTTAGCTACCTTCGACCAGCTGAGTTCCGAGAGAGACGGACCCCCCTACTAGAGAGCTACATCAGCCTCCTAGAGACCGCCTTCGAGACTTGAATGTTCCAGCAGAGGCTAAGTCAGACTCGCAGCCTATTACCTACGAGAGTCAGAGCGATGGTGGAAACTTGTGAAGGATGCTTACCTAGCCGACCCCACATTGGATGGATGCTTACACTGTGTTGCTGAGGGCCAAGTACTACCCCGCCCACCTCCGGACCAAGAAGCGAGTTGAGCTAGACACCCTGAGGCAGACCGAGGGGATGACCGTAGACAAATACTACTCGACGTTCACTGCTTTACTTCGTGTACTTCCAGGCTTGGGATATTCAGATGAGATCTTAGTGGAGCGTTTCTACGGTGGACTGAATCACCGCATCAGATATGGCATGGGGCCCAGTCGTTACGCCACGATTCAGGTTGAACTTGAACTATGAATTGGAATTAATTACTATATTGTGAAGAGTTTCACTAAACCCTAGTATGCACAGGACTGCTATCATGCAGCATCCCAGGTCGAGATCACCGTTCAGATGCGGGATGAGGAATTCGCTAAGAAAAAGAAGGAGAAAGACGAGGACTCGGAGGACCATAAACAAAAGAGTGCGGACAAGAATAAGCGCTACCCGAACAAGAAACGAGGGAGATACCACGGGAACAAGCCTACGGAGGCACTTCAGCTGAGCCACCCGGCGATTTCGGCTAAGCCGCTACGCTCCTACCCACCTAAGGGTAAAATGAACCCAACTCTAATGCTAAGTACGGTTACAGTTGAAATGACCAATTGATAACTAACCAAACCACATATTCAGGGTCTGAAGCCGGCCCAAGCGAAAGGCCCGGGCGCCGATTTAAATGTAGACGATGCTCGAAGAACCACCCCGGAGTTGATTGCCAGGGCGAACCGGTAGAGTGCTTTTACTGCAAGAAGACTGGGCACAGGGCCTTTGAGTGCTTCGCGAACCCCGAGAGCAAGAGTTACAGGCCCGGCTATAGTGCGAGAGGCTAGTCCTAGAAGCCACATGAGATTAGAGGATAAAAGGAAAACTATGTACCCCTCTCTTTTCATCGATGTTTCGGCTTAGTGTAGGGTACGGGGGCGTACCCCTCTTTTAAGGGGGGTAAGCGCGTTTCGTTTTTGGATGTGTGTTGGTTTAGTACGATGTATTCCTACTACCACTCATGGTTGGTTGGTAGGTTTATGATGTTTTGGATGTGTGTTGATTTAGTATGATGTATTCCTACAACCACTCGTGGTTGGTTGGTAGGTTTGTGTGTTTGGATTGCGTGTGAAAATGTTATGTACGCTATGTATGAATGAATGTTGTGTGCCATGGGTTGCACTTTAGCGTATTATATGCTCTGTATGAATGAATATTGTGTGTGTCTTGGCTTGCACTTTAGCATGTGATGCACATTGCTAACTTCTTGGTTTACCATGAGAACTTGTGTGAAGCCACCGATGTGGCATGGTGCTTAGAAGCACTGAGCATTGTAGTGATGGACTCAATTCCTTGGGTATCGTGAATGAATGCGGGACTGGATCCCTAAGATTGCTAGGAGTGGAAAATATGAGTTAAGGAAGTAAGACTTCGGGACGAAGTCTCCTTTAAGGGGGGTAAGTTGAAATACCCCTGAACATTTAACGCATTAAATCATAACGCGTTTTATAATTCGGACATAAAATAACATACGAAAAAAAATTAAATCTAGTATATATACATATGTCCGAACGCGTGACGACGTTACATACTAATAAAGTCGCGTACTTATATATATGTACTAATGCGAAAACTACATGGGCGTAACGTTACGATATCGTAACGTTGTAATAAAAATGGTAACGTCGTGTAACCTTGTAACAAATAAATAAATAATTATAACGTGGTATATTATATGATATTACAAGTACAACTTATACACAAAAAAGGGGGAAGAAAGAAAAAGGAGCAAAAAGACGCTCCCGTTGAGGTTTGAACCCGAGACCTCCCGTACCTTCCCGGAATGCTTAACCGAGTGAGCTGCGTGCAAATTCAGCTACTTACTCACACAAGTTAATACTAGTACTAGAATTAAACGGGTACTACAGAAAGAAACAACAACTGCTGCGCGCAACGATCTTCTTCTTCCTCGGTGGAACTTCCGATTCGAACAAAAAAATGTGTAACCAAGGAATCCAAATGCTATATCGACAGGAGTTTGGTTATTCTAACGCCAGTCCCTTGTATCTTGGGGTTGATTTCACTAAATACCCAAATAAAATTCTGCCTGAAAACAAAAGAAAATCCAACTGAGACAAACATGCTATTAGCAAATTCTGAGTTTTCAAACAGACCGGGAATAATGCCGTCTGAAGTTGGACTGCACAAACTCTCATAATGGCCTTGTAATTTGAGACCACTAAACTCTTAATCCCTCCTGAAACTTGTGCCCTCAGTCACTCCTTTAAGGTCACCAGAATCAAAAAGAAAACAGGGTCGAGAATCTGGTTGTCGACTACCTGAAACAGAAGTGGGATGTCTCTGGGTCAGTTACAAAAAAGAAATCCAAATTAGCCTGCAACCACTACCTGCACCATCTCGATTCCAGTAGAGCAACTCAACTGAAGAGTACATCAGTGTGCTCTTTTGAAAACTCCCACGTAGCAGTGAGCCTTTCACAAACTCCCGAGAAATGTTTTACTTAAAACTCCCACCCATTAGCAACTAAGTGGCTCTGCATTCTTCAATCTCTGTCGCTGCTCTCTGGTGAATGCCCGTGCTCCATCATTTCTCCCATACTCTAATTTCCACGAGACACTTCATTGGAACTTTATCCCACTGTTAGTTAGTTGGTTTTCTCGCATTCAGTCTTCCTTGTCCTGCGCCACCTGAACAACTCTCCTCCTCAGTCATTTTTATCTTCATGCTTGCATGCCCACGCAAGTAGCAACTCCAGGGTTCTCTACTGTCTCTTGTTTTCCTTTGCCATGCGAGAAGGTAAGCCAAACTCAGGAGTGTACTCCTGTCTCAACTGACTTCCTTCTTCCCCTGATCAAACACTCACTGTTTCTACCTTGTTGTTTTTGTCGAAAGGGAACTGCAACATCATTCACGAAACCTTCCTTGTAAGATCGATGAACCCAAGCACCTTGTTCCTTGCGGTCTGATTGGTCTGATGTTCAAGCTCTAGGAAAGCAAGGGAAAACTAAATCTGTCCAGACAGGGAAGTAACAGGTAAAAATGTAGCAAAGGTCCCCTCTCTGATTAAGTCTGTCTGAGTTTCCATGCACCTGCCTTTCTAAACTTCTACTGTTATCATGCAAGAACACTGCATGCCACCTACTGCTAGAGTCCTGAGGAAAACTGAAGCTAGAACCTCTCCAAGAAACGCGAGGTAAAATCATGAAACAAAAAAAAACAGCATGGGTAGATTAGTTCTTTTTAGCTTGGTTTTCTGTTTCAACCTACCCCTAAACTTTCTGTTTGTACTCGCAAAACTCCACTTGCTAACTGAGGGTAGAGCTTTGAATTCTGAGACAAATCCTCTCCAAGAACTCTTAAAGGTGAGACTCTTGAAACTGTTCCTTTTCCTTTTTAACAGCAGTTCGCAACTTCCCTTCTCTGTCTAATAATGCCCGAAGTGATATAAGATTAGTGTGGGTTAATAATGAACTTGAGGGAAGATAAAACCTTACTAACTTGGTAGACTCGTGAGGATGTTGATGAAGAAAAAAAAGAAGAAGAAAAAGAAATAGTTGTGCAGAAACTGGAAAAAAAAAAGAAAAATGAAAACAATCAGTTCTGTAACATCAGTTTTTGAGAGGTTATATCTGTTCATGTTTTCTGATCCTGCAACATGTACCGATTTTGCATAAATTATTTTCAGAGGGGTCGTGCTTGTTGTCCTGGGTGAGTGGAGGTTTAGATCTTGGTAAAACACTAACTAAGTGACTAGACAAACTAAGGGAAAACCAGAAGCCCAGTTTGTGAACAAAGAAAAGTAATAGAACAGCGAACAAAATAAGAGAAAACATCAGTTTATGATTTTAGTTTCAGTTCCAGAAGTTTGTGTTCTGTATAACTCGGTTACAGAGTGGATAAGAGAGTTGTAATGGGTTGTTCCTGAGTTTAAAACATAGCTTGAGCTCGTGGGTAGACAAGTGAGTATTTAGGAGTAAATGGAAAGTTAGGTTAAGTAACAGAAAAGAAAGAAAACAATAAGAGAAAACTCACCAGTTTAGTTCCAGACTTGTAATCAGTTTTGCTGTGTAACAACTCTACAGAAGTCTAAATGGTGTGTTGTGAATTTGTTTTGGGGGATTAAACCTATGTTAAGACATTCAATCCAGTAGCTAGGTTATCGAGTGAGAGGAACAAAAGAAAAGAAACTGATCTGTAACAGAAGATAATCAAAGAAAGGGTAGCAGAAATCGATATTTCAGTTGGTGTTTTGTTTCCAGAAAGATTCTTTTCTGTGTACTTGAGTACAGAAACTGTATGAGTGTTTTATTTGGTTGATGATGGACATAAAGCCTCGTTAATCCACTTAACTAAGGGTGTAAACAAGTAGGAAGAAGCTGGAAGTAAATTTCACCGCTAACAAATTAAATAAAGGAGTGATGCACCAGTTAGGTTTACAGTTCTTATCAGTTTGGCTTCTGTTCATGACTTCAGAGTTGCAGATTTTTGCTTCTGTCTAAACAATTTCCAGGGAGGATGCCTAGTCGACATTGGGGCCATTTAGATTTTAAAACTAGGTAATACAATCGAGGGCCTGAATTGGGTATAAGCAGAAAGAAGTCAAAGAGGGTATACCAGTTTTTTTTGTTTCAGTTTTTCAGTCTTTTCTGTTCAGTATATTCAATACAGCGGTGAATGTAACAGAGTTACTCTAGGTTGTTTTGAGTTTGAATTATGGCTAGAGACCTTAGCTACATAGATGAGTGCTTGGGACAGATCAAAAGACAGGTCAATACTCAACAGAAAAGAAAACAGGGTTGGAGCAGAAAGAAAACACTAACAGAGAATGTGCATCAGTTTCAGATTTTGGTGTCTCAGTTTCTTTCAGTCTTCTAGTTCTGTATCACTGTGTTACTAGGTTGTGTAAGTGTGATCCTAGCTTAATAATGAACTCAACTAGTAGCTAATGAACATAACTAGAGTACCAAAGCATGTGGAGAAAGCTATACATCGATTACTACAATAAAAGTGAAGTTAGATAAGGTTTTACAAGGACTTGTGTTTCAAAGTTTGAGACTTTTGGATTTCTGTATAATTGGGTTATAGTGGTATTCTAGGGCTATATTATCACTATACAAGGGTTAAAACCTTGCTCACCTATTTACCTAAGGGGGAAAACACAATAGATAAGTTATATCTATTTTAGGTAAACTTGTTACATAACTAACACTTAAGATGCTCTAAACCATAGCTAAGGAAAAAGTATTTATTCAACGTGTCAAACAAAGATATGAATATCCTAGGAGTGAGATAAGCCTAGGATTTATGCATGTGAAGTTCTAAGGCTTATTACAAACTAAGCATGTAACAACATACCTAGGGAGTAGCATACGATATAAAGTGTCGTCACATAAATAATAAACTGACACATTGTTTGTAATTAACGCTAGGGCCGTAGAGAACTTCGACCAGGACTCCGTGTGTGAGACTACTTGCTTCTGATCCAGGTATGGACATGTGTGGTTCGTATGTTGCCGTGTTACACGGCTTGTGTGCTGTGTGCCTTGTGTGTGAAAATGACATAAGATCAAAGCATGAAATTGGATTGCTTGTTTATCATGTTGTATGATTTCTATATCATTGTTGTATATATCATTGCGCGCACACAGTAGTTTAGTCCCTTTCTCGTTTATGGACCTTGAGATGAACTACTACGAATTATGAAAACAAAGAAAACTCTATAAGGGGAACTCCTCTCTAAACCATTGAGGACTACCATGACACCCACTATGGTGTCTATTCATTAATGATAATGAAGAGCAAGTCTCCAATGGTGAGACATGACGAACCACGTAGACAAACAAAAGAACTATACAAAGAGACAAATCCTCTCTAACTTTAGAGGACCGCTAATGACACCCACTATGGTGTCGAGATTATAATGATAATGAAACGAAAAGTACTAACTGTGAAACATGAGAACAACCCGGGAAGACAACAGCTCGGGCTGCGCGGTATGGATGATCGGGAGTTGGTATCTGCATCAGATCCTTCGACCGTCTATGATGGAATATATTTTGGTGAAGCACATCCCGGAGTCTAGAGGTGACTTCCGCTTCCTCGACCCTGGGTGTCGGGAATGGGGGAGTGACAAGTTGGTGAAGCACATCCCGGAGTCCAGAGGTGACTTCCGCTTCCTTGACCCTGGGTGTCGGGAATGGGGGAGTGACAAATTGGTGAAGCTTATCCTGGAGTCTAGAGGTGACTTCCACTTCCTCGACCCTGGGTGTCGGGAATGGGGGACTAGCTATGGAGGAGACGTCCTCCAACGTGCGGTGATAAAAGAATTCACAAGTAACCCTTGAAGAAACAAGGAATGATTAGCACCTACATAATAAAGTCTCGGGATCTAATCTATATCCCCTGACTCGGTGCCAAAGAATCGAGGAAAACATGTGTAATGAGACCAAGCGAATAAGAAAATTCACAAATGTGATCCTTTAAGAAACAAGGAATGAATAGCACCTACATAATGAAGTCTCGGGATCTAACCTATATTCCCTGACTCGGTGCAAGAAAAGAAAAGAAAACCTGTGTAATGAGAACGAGAAAACGATACGTAATCTCTTGAATGATCCCATAGTGAGGATCGACGGTATAATATACCTACGCACACGTTGTATCATGTACTTGATTGTTGTTGCTACATTAGCAGCTTTTGTGCTTGGTTGCTTATTGACATTGCTATGCTACTTGCAAGTTGTGCTTGGTTGCTTGCTGATATTGCTATGCTACCGATGAGTGTGTATGATATTATGATGTACTGATGTGCGCTTTACTGCTTAAATATAGCATGTAAATTGACTTAATAATATTCGACCAAGTAGTCGTGTGGCCCGGTAACATGCGGGCTTCACACGTTCATACTCAGCGTAGTTTGCTGAGTCCTTTACACCCAATGTTTTTTTCAGGTCTTGTGACAGACGATAACGGAGAGTAGACAAGGGTGACTACCATAGGGGTAGTCCACATGACAAGACTTTTAGTAGTATGCTTTCCTATGTATGGGTTATGTTGTTTAAGTTATAACTAAACTGTAGATGTTCGGTACTTGGGTTGTACTTTATATTGTATTTGGATTTCGTTAAGTTGGACTTCCAGTCATACAGACCGTAACTTAGTATTAGTGATGTGGTCTGTCAACCACGTGGGTGGTTGGCATCTGTAGCACCCGAATAGAGTTCGAAACCGCTGCGTAGACTTATCCTGCTAACTTAGGCGCGTCGTATTATTGTTGGACATTATTTGGGGGTGTTACAGAAAAGAAATGAAAACACACAACACTCGAACGATCCCATAGTGAGGATCATTAGTAAACATACCTATGCACGTGTTTGATGACTTACATAATTGTGGTTTGCCATGCTAACAGCTTGTTGTGCTTGGTTGCGTGTTTGATGTTGCTATGATGCCAACATGTTATGCTTGGATGCTTGTTGCTAAGGTTTTGCTACCTTTGAGTGTGTATGAAACCATGATGTATTGTGGCCTGCTTTACTGCTTTATTATAGCATGTAAATTGACTTAATAATATTCGACCAAGTAGTCGTGTGGCCCGGCAACATACGGGCTACACACGTTCATACTCAGCGTTTGCTGAGTCCTTTACACTCAATTTTTTTCAGGTATTGTGCCGGACGATAACGGAGCGTAGGCGGGATGGCTACCATGGGGGTAGTCCATCAGGGTATAACTTTTGAATTGTGTAGTATGTTTAGTGTATGGGTTATTACTAAACCCGAGATGTAATTCTCAGATTATGATTCGGTATTTTTATTGTAGACACTCGGTATTTGGGAATTGTATTTTGAGTTGTATATGAGTTTTGCTTGAGGGCGGTTCCCAGTCACTCAGACCGTAACTTAGTATTGGTAATGTGGTCTGTCAACCACGTGGGTGGTTGGCATCTGTAGCACCCGGATGAAGTTGAGAATCCGCTGCGTAGTTATCTTGTAATATGGCTAGGAGCTTGTTTGTGCTATTGGATGTTTATTCGGGGGTGTTACAACTAGATTTATATCATATCCGTACGGTGCAGAATTCAAAATAAATATTCTATGACTTACATTTTCTATTTTACATCATTCATAAGTTAATGGGCTTAGAATTTTGTATTTGGGAAAATTCATGAAATACCCAAAAAGTTTGTTAATTTATAAAATACCACAGTTTTTAAAATAGTTTTTCAGATACCACAAAAAGTACCAAAAATTACTAACCCAAAATTTTTTAAAACTAAAATACCCCTACTTGTTAATAAAAACATTGTTCACGGTATACCACATAAATATTTTTAATTTTACAAGATACCACAACATTTATTAAAATATATTAAAAACAGTATAAAATAATAAAAATTTATCAGTTTATTAATATATAGGTTAAAATTTTATAAAATTAAAAATACTAAATATATAATTGTAAAATTAATAAAAATATAAAATATTAAAATACCAAGTAGTTAAGAGAATAATAATTCAAATTTTTTAAATATTTATCTAGGTAACTCCTTAACAAGTTATGTTTATTTTTCAAAATAATTTACTTTTTATTTTTTAGTCATTTCTATTTATTAATTCTTTTTTTTATGTTTATTTAATTATATTCATTTTTTAATATTGATTTTAAATTTTATATGAACTTTAATTTATATGAGCATTTTATTTAAGTTTCAAATTCAAACAAAACTTTGACCATATATCCCTGAGGTTATTGCGGGGCATATGATTTTAAGCCACCGCTATAATAGTTTTTAAATTATGTAACAATATAAGTTTTTTAAATAGATTATTTTTTTTGTTGGTTAGTCATTTCTATTTATTTTAAACCTTTCATGATTCTAATTTTTTTAATTTGTTTTTATACTTTTATTTATGTTTTTTAAATTGAAATAAAATTTTAATTGATCTTTAATTTTTATGTGCATTTTGTTCATATTTTAAATTTAAAAAAAATTGACCATAAAACCGTGTTATGGGGCATATGGTGCGAGGGTAAAATGAGCATATGACAAATATAATATATCCGAATCTGAACTGAGGGGCATCTCGTAATAAAATTGAAACCTCAGGGGTATATCGTAATGAAAATGAAGCCTCAGGGGTATATCGTAAAAAAAATGAAACCTCGGGGGTATCTTGTAATGGAAATGAAACCTCGGGGGTATCTCGTAAAATTCGCTCAAACCTCGGGGGTATATCATGAAATTTCCCTTTTTTTGGATTGAGGCACCGTTTTTTTTTCTTTTTTAAAAAAATTATTGTAATTTTAAATATATAGGTCTAAAATGAAAAAAATTTATATCATTGTTCATATAAATTCAAGCTTTTCAAAACAAGACCAGTCATAGATATGTTTTGACAACTTTTTAAAAAATATTTTTACATGTATATGATGGTACACTAAAATGATAATATAATTATTTAATTTTGTATTATGATTTATTAAAATTGATATTATGATTCATTAAGTAATAAGTGGTGAATTAGATGTTTTTATACTTTAATGTGATGATGTACATGTTTTAATGTGACAATGTACATGTTTAAATGTGAGAATGTACATGTTCTAATGTGAGAATGTACATGTTCTTTAATGAACATCTGTACATGTTTGTATTGTCATCTGTACATGTTTGTATAACCGTCTGTACAAGTGTTCTTTCTTATATGTACAGGTTTTAATCTAAGGATGTACATATTTAATGATTTGTACAGTTTATATGACTATCTATATGTTTTTAATGCGAGGATGTACATGTCTTTACATGAGGATGTATATGTTTTAGTGAACATTTGTACAGGTTTGTATGACCATCTATACAAGTTTTCTTTTATATTCTATTCTCCATACATGTAAAAATAATTTTTTTTAAAGTTGACAAAATATATCCATGACTGGTCTTGTTTTGAAGAGCTCGAATTTAGGTGAACAATGATATAATTTTTTTTTTCATTTTGGACTTATATATTAAAAGTTACAACAATTTAAAGTTTTTATGATAAAAAAGGAAAAAAAAAGAGCGCCAGTGTAAAAAAAAAACGGATGCGCGTGGGTTATGGATGTAGCTAGTTGGCTACATTAACCTGTAGCTAAGACCGGTTGTAAGTTTTTTGTCAGGTAAATTCCACATTAGGACCATTGATGCGTTGAAATTCTCCCAGTTTTTTGTATACGATCTAGTTAGAGCATGATTATACAATTTCTTTCCTGTTTCTCTGTCACGTCATTTTAATGACCATGTCTACTTTTATATGATTATATACTTTATTTCTTATTTTTCTCTCACATCAGTTTAATAACCATGTATACTTTTTACTAATATTAGAGAACCAATCCTATTTCTGTCACTACCACAACATTAACTCTCTCTATATTTTCAAAAATACATAAATAATTTAAAAAGTTTTTTTTATGATTAATGTTCATTATATTTTTTAAATAAAAATATAAAATAAAATTACTTATATATACTATTTATGTAATTTTATTTATAATAATTTTCTATTATTATTAATAATATAAGACATAATCATAACTTTAATTTGGGATTAAAATATTAGGGAATTTATATCAAATGCCACTATATTTTGTCTAATTCATGAAATGACCAACAAAAAAAAGGAAGACACGAAATGTCACTATGTTATTGCAAAAGTCCATAAAATGTCACTATAGTCATTGACCAGAAAGAAAAAACAAAAATCTCTACAAGTTAACAAAATATTTTTAAAGTTTGCAATAACCCCTAAATGTTAAAAAATTCACAAAAATATTATAAATTTTTTTAAAAAATTGAAACATCATAAAATTGAAAAAAGGCAATTATTTTTTAGATTTTGTTTAAATTATTCGGTACCATATAAAGAATGTAGAGTTTCAAACACATAATTTTTATCATTTTTATACCAATTTAAGTGCCATAATTATACCATACATTTTTAAATTTTTTTGCCAATTAATTACATATTTAAAAATATTTTATTTTATTTTTTTATCTAATATTTAGAAAAATATTTTAAAAACTATACTCTACTTTGTAGATAATTTTATAACATAATATTTTTTGCTATCTACAAAATATAATATACATGTTATAACATAATACTTTTTGTTATCTACATGATATTTTTTCTACAAAATATTATGTTCAAAATTTATCTACAAAATGAAATTTAAAATTTAAAATATTTTTTCTAATTATTAGTTTAAAATAAAATATAATTTATTTGACTAAATAATTTAAATTAATAGAAGAAAAAAAGATAACTAAAAAATATATGGTATAAATTATGATACTTAATTGGTATAAATTATGGTACTTAATTGGTATAAATTATGGTACTTGGTATAAATTGGTAGAAACATTGGTATAAATTATGTGTTTAAAGCTTCATATTATATTTAATGGTACTCAATTATTTAAATAAAAATCTATAAAATATTTAGTTTTGCACATTTATGATATTTCAATTTTTAATTTTTTCAATTTTTAATGTGTTTTTAAAAAATTTAATTTTATAGTATTCTAGGTTTTTGTGAATTTTTTGTAAATTTGTTAACATTTATGGTTATTGTGAACTTTAAAAGTATTTTGTTTACTAGTAGGGGTATTTTTGTCTTTTTTCCTTCTGATTAATAACTACAGTGGCATTTAATGGACTTTTACAAAAATGTAGTGGCATTTTGTTTTTCTTTTTAGGGAAATTTCATAAAATGTCACTATATTTTTGGCTAATTTATGAAATGCCACTAAAAAATAAGTCACAAAATGTCACTATAGTTTTACAAAAGTCCATGAAATGCCACTATGTCATTGACCAGAAGCAAAAAAGACAAAAATATCCTACTAGTTAAAAAGTACTTTTAAAGTTCACAATATGCCCTAGGTGCTAAAAAATTCACTAAAATTCACAAAATATTTGAAATACTATAAAAATATAGATAACTATAAAAAACTATTCAAAAAATTATAAATATAAATAAAAAATATATTAATATATCATAAAACATTGAAATAAATAAATATTTCTTAGATTTTTTTCAAAACTATTTAGTATAGTAAAAAAGAATATAGAGTTTTAAAAACGTAATTTGTACTAATTTTTCTAATACTATAGTACCATGATTTATACCTATTAATTGGTAATTAATTGGTATAAATTATGGAAATTAATGGGTATAAATTATGGTACTATATTGGTCTAAATTTGTAGAAAATTAGATTGCCAGCAAATTAGAAAAATATATTAAAATATCATAAAATATTGAAAAACATAAATATTTCTTAGATTTATTTCAAAATTATTTAAAACTGTAAAAAAGAATATAGAGTTTTAAACACATAATTTAGACTAATTTTTCTACCACTATAGTACCATAATTTATACCTGTTAATTGGTAATTAATTGGTATAAATTATGGAAATTAATAGGTATAAATTAGGGTACTATAATTTATCCTAACTCAGATTGGCCCCAGTATTTCTATGTGGTTTTCAGTAATGATTTAAAGGTTGCGTGTTTTCATCAACTCTATGGGTTATTTGGATGTTTTGGTAATGGGTTGTGATGTCTCGTAAAGCATGCTCAACTTTTTGGAAACAAAAAGGACAAGTCTTTATGTTCCATTGCCAGAAAAAATGACAGTTTCATGAACATTAGTTTTAAGAGATGTTTGCTGATGAGCAAGATGATTCGGTTGAAGGTGCAAGGTGAACAAACATTTTTTATGATTACAAACTGAAAAGCCAAAAGACTGAAATTTGAAAATCTGAACTTTATTAAAAGAGAAATATGATTGATTTCCAAGTCTTGCGAGTTATTTCAAGTTTGAGTGGACTTCTTTTTCATGGGCCTAGACCTAAATGGGCCGAGATGAATGATTCCTAAATTTTGAGCCGAAAAGAGATTGTCTAAATCTGGTTTTTTGGGCCGAAGCCTAGACAAACGACTCACTTATTTAAACCAAACAAGGTCTTTGGGCCGCAAACAATAAAATCGTAAATTCAGGTTGGGATTTAGTGTAGGAAAAGTTTCTATCAATTTCTGAGGCTGATAGAATGCCGATCATACAAGCAAACAAGGTTTCATACAAGTTCAACATGTCCTTACTAGATGCTTTAGCGAACCTGGGTAAGGATCGATCCGTAGAGGTGCTTGGGACTTGGGCCAGGTCACCACAAATGAATAGGGCTTGCACGCTATTCTCTTTGGGCTTCCCTATTTTATCACATCACCACAAGGTGTACGTCTACGGTTGGGTCTTTGACTGACCAAACAATGAGCTCGTTAAGGATACTTTCGGAGAGGTACTGGGAGCCGACACCCAGGTATTAAGAGATATTATTAGACGACATCCTCCTCTTTTCCCCCATACATTCACATCAACTGAAAAGGTGTGAGTCTCGGACAGGGGTCGCCTAATGCAGGCCCGGGATGAATTGGTTTGTGTGGACCCTTGCTCTCACATGATGCATAGGTGTAGAAATTAAACTGCGCACTAAAGTATACACACAACATAATAAAAGCCGTAAATAAACAATTTCACGTCAAACCCTCTTATCTTAAAACTAAACAAGTTAAAATTAAGAGTTAAGTCCCCAGCCGAGTCGCCATTATGTGAGCCTCGATTTTGAGCCTCTATCCTATGTTGATTCGATCTGATCGGGTTCTAGGTCCACTTATAACCTAAGTTTAATAACTAAGTTATAAAACTATAATTATTAAATCCTAAGTTATCTCATTAGAAACTATTACAAGTCGCCACCTAATTTTATCCTATGGTAAATTATAAAAGATAGAGCTCGGGTTCGGGGGCTTGATATTCGACTTTTTCGGGTTCAAATTACTTTCACTACCCTTCTAAGTTGTTTTTCCTCCACTTAATTCATGACTTATTATGAAGTCGGTTAAACTAAAGTGCGCAAATTTCTGATTTTTGTTTTGTGTTTTTCGACATTTTTTATTGAAAATTAAAGTGAAAATTGAAATTACCTAAACTAGGGTTTCGAAAGCCGAAGTGAGTCAATTTTTAATTCTGTCCATGGCCACAGATCCAATGTCCGAACCCACGGACTTTAATTAACCTAAATAATCAGAAAAGTCGAAATTAAGAAGTCTGAGGCCACGGACAGGGCATCCGTGGGCCTGGACATGAGTTTAGAAAACCTAAAAATTTCAAAAAATTAAATCCTGCCACCGTCCGAGGCTGTCCGTGGCCACGGGCGGACTGTTCGGGACCCCATACAGGCAGTCCGAGGGCATGGACTAGCCACGGACGGTGGCGTTCGTGCACTTCCCAGTGGTGTTTTCAGCTCAAATTTTATGTAAGTGTAGCCTGAAAGATTCTAATTACATTAATAATTTATAAACTTCAAATTGACTTCGAATTGACATCGAAACTTAATGAAAAAGTTACTAGGAAGAAACAAAAAATGAATAAAGTACAACTCAGAAGCCAAAAAGGGTAGGTTCAAACCCAAATTTTGACAGAAAACTAATAAAGTCGTTGGGAGATAGAAAAGTGGAATTCTAACCTGTTTTACCTTCGGAATTGATGAGATTCTTCATGTCGGGATTCTTCAAAAGCTTTGTCGGAGTTGGTTCCGAATTGAGTTCGAACCCAGCTTCTAACCCTTATCAATTGATGTTGTTTTTCACGTTTTGAAGATGTTTTGACGGGGGGTATAAGGATTATTGTAGTGGTCAGAGTTGAAAAACATGTTTTGGTGATGATTTTGAAGAAATTTTGGTATTTAATCAAGGCCCGGGAGTGCAAAACGTGTGGGAAGAGAAGACGGCTGAGTATTTTGGTGCTCTAGGGTTCTTGGAATTCTGATTTGATCAAGGGATAATGTTCCTTATAGGCAATACTAAAGATAGAGTTACCTCGGTAAAAGTCTAAAGTTTACTGGGATTTGGTTAAGTGACTTCCCAAAAGAATATGACTATAAAATTTTAACCACACATAGAGGAAGATATTTCTGATTTTTATAAAGAGCAATTAGAATTTTTTTGATTATGAAATATTTTTAAATTCAATTTCTCGTCAGATACGCTCATAAATTAATAGGAAATTATTAGAAATTCAAAAAATTAAAATTCTAAAAGCATTATGCTCTAAATGTTATCCTTTATCATGTGTTAAAATTTTAGAGCATTCTGAGTTGATTTGAGTTGTTTTCGAAGGAGAGAGAAAGCTTACGATATTGCTTATGAGCCCTGAAATTTTCAAAAATGCCCCTCGTGATGACCAAGCTATCACCTATGTCCTGAAACGTGTTAATCGACCCAAGATTTTGTACTTTTTGACCAATTACCCTTTACAACACTTGTGTCTTGAGATACCCTTTTCCGGGGGTCAAAAATTTTGGGTATAACACCCCTAATGCCCCACCATTAAAAAAAACCAAAACAGGACCAAAACCACCACCATCATACCCCAAAAACTACTACTTCCTCATGGTCACCCCGCCTATCCGCCCATCCCACCCTTTGTGGCATCATGTGCCTACCACCACTTGTGATCCCCGGTGTAGCTCTCACTGGACTCCACTAGAATTGTAGGACTTCCCTCGGTGCAACTGTCTTGTTTGTAGGTGTCGTTGATGTACCAGCTTCTTGATCATCTACCCCTTCACACTCTTTGCCATTTTTTTTATTCTTCTGTGTTGATGCCTTGACCAAAATCTATCAAAGCCATGTCAAGGAACTCCAACTCATCAGTGTAACACCCCCAAATTTTTGAGTTTTTTTGTTTTTTTTTCTATACAGCGGAAGATTAACTTAATTTGGGTGTTACCGCCACACCCAAAAGGGCGCTATAAGTTAACAAATTCCAATTTAGAACAATCCTAATCCAATTAAAACTTATCCTTAGAAGAAATTTATCAAGACCCATTTATTACATTAATCACAACTGTTCTTGACATAAAAGTAACCTAAGATAATTAAATTAAAAGCCTTAACATCCGTCAAAGTTACAAATTCGATTACAAGCCAAACTCTAAGACTAGTTTTATTCTGGTCTTAACTCTATGCAATTCGACATTCTAGTGTTAGGTGATCACTCCCTATGCCCACACACTCAATCCTAATCGTTACCTGCTTGACAACACATTTTAAACAACAGAAGAAAAACAATAGTCAGCAAAGCTGAGTAACACTAGCATCGGGAAACAACATATACAAACTGTTAATGTGGGGAAATTATGGCCTTATAGCATATGATACTCATCCACTTTCTCATAACCAACTAAGATACCATCAAAATATTCAATATTGACAACCAAACCAGATGCTCGCTTTTTATCAACCAATTTTTAACCATCAATCCAAAATAATTTAACCTCACTCCAGTTATTCAATGGAGCTTGTTGTCGGGCTCTCCGCGAGACACCGACGCTAAACCATTCATAATCATTAAGCCATAGTAATTTAACCTCACTCCAATTTTACACTGGAGCTTGTTGTCGGGCTCTCCGCGAGACACCGACGCCACCACCTCACTCTAGCATCCTTAAGTGTGCACACCCCCCAGATAGCTCGAAAACTAAAAGGAGGAGATTACGAGAGCTTAAGATCCGGGCCCTCCGCGGGTAACCGGTAAATACCAAACCATGTCATTCCATAATAACCAAATATTAACCATAAACCAATTCATAATAATCAAGCCATATTAATTTAACCTCACTCCAGTTTAACACTGGAGCTTGCTGTCGGGCTCTCCGCGAGACACTTATGCCACCACCTCACTCTAGCATCCTTAAGTGTGCACAACCCCCAGATAGCTCGAAAACTAAAAGGAGTAGATTACTAGAGCTTAAGATCCGTGCCCTCTGCGGGTAACCGGTAAATACCAAACCATATTATTCCATAATAACCAAGTGATCCAACATATCTTCAAATTTAACCATTCCACAACAATTGTCATCACACAATTCCATATCAAATATTACTTTACCTTTACCATGTCAATCCATCACTTACGCTTTCGAATCATAAGAACCAGAGCACTAACACATCAGGGTCAAAATATCATAGCAAATAAAATGCATAATTCAACACTTTTAAAGAAAGAATAGTTGTCCCCAAGAACAACTAGATGTCTAGGTTACCTTTTTCGCGATAAAACTCACAACTTGTTCAATAGTTTACTAGGTTAACCCGATACTTCACAGAAACAATGGCGCCTTGGAAGGTTTCCTCCAAAATTATGCACTCAAGAGGAAGGAATTGATGGCGGCGCCTACTAGAAGAATTCCTGAACCAGCTCAGATTACCAATTACTAGGATGGAGAAGGATTGAGGTGTGTGAGAAAATGTATCGGTTTACATCCCTATATATAGTGCAAGGGGGTGAGAGAATACCTAGGTAATTTAGAGGGGTTTGAAATAATTTTGGGAAGTTGGAAAATTTAATAGGGTGGAGATTGATTTAAAACGGAATGTAATGTAAAATAACCTGTCTAAATACTTAATGAGGAGTAATGAGTCGTTGGGAGATAGACCATGGAAATCCAAAGACCATCATGACAATTAAGGCATTAGTGGGATGTAATTCAGTGACCGCAAAAAGAGATGATAATTATCTTTAAATATTGAATCTCAAATCTTATTTAATACTAGTGATGAGTTCTGTAGCACTAGAAAATGATTACCAAAAGTCAGAGATAAGTCCAAGGTTTTAATGACAATTAAGGTTTAAAGAGGATTGATTTGGCAAAAAGGGATACTTTGAATATTGATCTTCGTGGATTAATTAAGAAAGAGAAGACATTTGAAAACTGGAAAAAGAAGACCAAAGGTCCAAATAAGACTTTAAAGCCATTAATGACATTATATTTGTGTGTCAAGGAATTAAAGAGGGTTTGATCTAGTAAAAGGGATAGGAAATTTTGAATATTGATCTTGCTGGATTAACAAGAGAGATAAGGCATTTGAAAACATTAAAAAGAATACGAAAGGTCAAAATATGACTTTAAGACCATTAATGACATTTTTATGCTTTAAGGCATTAAAGAGGATGTAACTATTAAATGTTGAGTGGAAAATCTGTTTAAATGGATTACATAATCAAGAATAAGAGTAAATAAATACTTCCATCACATTTAGTAACCAACCAAAAATAAAAACTTATTTAAGGACACAATGACACTTTTTGTGCTTTAGAGGATTAATGAGGATTTTATTATGTAAATATTAAATGCTGAGTGGAAATGATTTCTCTAACTTAATTAAGTGTATAATAATCCAGGTAGCACATTGAATAACCACCAAATGGATAAATTCTCATTTAAGGACACAAGGATACTTTTGTGCTTTAAAGGTAAAATATCGTCTTTGTGATGAGGTAACTTCTCACCTACTTATTTTGCCTCATTAATTTGCTAGTGGACTAGACATGTCCATATGCCATGGTGGGTCAATTTCTCGACTCGGGTAAAGAACCAAAATATCCCTAGTGGTCAAAGTCAACTTTTGGGTCAATTTTTTTTAATGAAAAATACCCTTTTTGATCAACTTAAGGAAAAATACATTCATAACCCAATGGAACACATCTCATCCCTCAAAGATACTCCAAAAAGTCTCTATTCCCGAATTACCCTCAAAAGTGACAAAAATAATGTTTTAAGGTGTTAAGGTCATAAATAGATTTTTTGGGTATTTCAATCAGGCTCTGGGATATGTTGGGAGCGGTAGTAACCACAGGGGTATTTCACATCAGAGGCGGAGACACGGGGGGTGTTCGGCCCTCGAACTCTCTCAGGTAATGCTAAAATCAGTTTTAGTTTTTTTGTTATATAGTTTATTTATGTTATTAGATATTTATTCGCCCCACAATATTTTGTAAAATATCACTATGATATCATCACATTCTATTTGTTATCAATTTTATTTCTATTAATATGTAATATTTGTTCTAGAATTATATTGTAAAAAAATCAGTTTTAGAGAAGAAAACTCTTAATATTTTTATTTTAGCAACATAGTCTAAAGTAAACCTGATTATTATGCCATTTGTAGTAATCGTGTTCGTGTACCTTACTATCGATAATACAAGTGTTTTTAGTTTTTTTATTACAAATTTTGCAAATTAAAAAAATATTAGAATTACTCAAAATTATTTTTAGAAGATTTTTTTTTGAAAAAAAACTACTAGTTTAGAACTATTGTTCTATATTATTGACATTAGCTTATAATTTTGCATACTTGTTTTCTAAACGAGAAATAAAAAAGGTATAACAAAATTTTTATTTATTAATTTATATATTTCAATTTTAATATAATTTTTATGTCAAATTATATATCTAATGTCAATTTTTAAAATATAATTATATATATACTAAAATTTTATATTAATTTAAAAATATTAATTAATATTATTGAAATAATTCTCGCCCCCCTCGAAAAAAATTTCTGGCTCCGCCCCTATTTCACATAGATGGAGTCTTCAAAGGTAAGGTCGTCAAACTCAAAACTACCATTTGAACTCTGTTTAGAGTTGGATTTTTTCGAAGACCTGGGTGGTGTGTCATCAATGATTACAACAAGAGTGTTCTTTATGCAATGTAGCTCTCGTTGTGGGGTTGTTTCCAAATCAATAACCTTTCTAAGAGGAGTAGGTGTACGAGAAGAACCCATTTTTGGTAAAAACAAAGAGTAGAAAACGACTGGATAAAGGTTGAAGATGACAAAATTCGGAAAAAAAGACAATACGAACGTGGTAAAGGAGGACAATTGAGGAGGTACACTTTCAGCCTTTTAAAATTACACTTCTCACCCAAATAGTCCAAGGAAAACCAAAAGATTCTCCTAGGCATTAAATGAACGCTCTTCATGTACCTGTCCATAAAGATGCAGTTAATTGATTAACATAACAAGTTGGACAGTAATTAAAGTCTGGGCTGCTACATTTGTTTAGTTGTGTTAGTAGAGAACTAAAAACTGTTGTTCAACAGAACCAATTGGCGTTTAGCCATTAATTAAAGGGAGCGGAGTTAGTACATCATTACATGATAATTCCACTTAACAGGATGCTTTAAGGACTTCAAACTTACACCATCGATCACACAACCTCTTCCTCCAAAATGAAAATTAAAATTAAACTAGACAAACACAAACTAATCAAGAGTCTGGAACCATCAAACTACTACATAAACCCCTACTTTAACAGACTGAGAATTTGTAGCAGGACCACAACATAGCACAAGATGACTGCACGAGACACATCCCTCCTGATAGCTTCTTGACCATTGATGAGCTGAACAGTTGATACCATGCTTCTTGGTAACACACCTGGCTGTTCCTCATGAGTGTTGGTCTGGTGATGCTAACGGCCTATTTACAGAGTCCCATCATACAAAAAAATTGCACCTATTGTATATGAAAAAGAGACACCCAAACTTTTCATTAGTGTAGGAAATTAGTAGTGTTGCTCTAACATGACACTTGCAGTTCATATCTATAGTGTTCAACTCTCCATGTATGTTTGTTGATGTTGCACTCTGCAAATGTTTGTTTATAACCAATCATGTTAATAGGAGCACATAAATTTCTGTAAAACAAATAAAAATAAGGTACCAATACTTACGTTGTGGGAACTAGAAGACATGGTTGTGTTGTCTGGCTGATAGCAGTGTAACAACAATGAAGAAAAACGAAAATGGGTGTGTATGCCAAAGGAGAAAATGACAGATATATAAATAGGGGAGCTAAATTCATTGTTGAACAGAGGGTGTTTTAGTAATGTTGACAGATAAAGACAACTTTATAAATGATGGGTAAATTTACCGTGCCGAACACCACACTAGTTTTTTTCTTCATTAAAATAGCCAGCTGGTTGCCGAATAAAACTTCAAATACTAGCTTTTTTGTTAAAGTTAAATGTGATTAACTAATAGTGATTTACCATAAGTACTATAATAAACTTTTTAGGGGTATGAATATAGATAAATTCATCAAAATATTACACTAATCCCACATTTTTTTTAAACAAATTAATTTGCTAAAGCCAGCAAAGGAACAGCCCTAGTATGACAGATGGCAAAACAGCCACCAGAAAAGGACCCATAACTAGGATAGTGTACCGGAGTCCGCACCCATGACCCAACCCATTGTCCCGGGCCTGCATACTCTGCCGCCCCCAGCCAATCCCGCCGCTGGTTCGTTTTAAGACCTAATGACCTCCTCCCACGGCCGTACTTTCGGGGGAAAGATCGAACGACTAAGCTCCCGAGCCCAAAAGCTTAAGGCAGCTCGGTTCAGTATCCATCGCGTTGGTCAATTTCAGTTCAGATTTCGGCTATTTCTCTCCGTTCCCAGGTTCTTCGTAACCTCACCTTTTTCTCAGTAGATTCGATTTTTAACTGCCCAAAATTTTCGACTTTTCTCTTGTTTTGGATGGATGGATTGAATGATGTTGACATCATCGAAATTCGTTTAGTTGCTTGCTTCGGGTAAAAGCTATAAAATCGTCGAATCGTTGACGCGTAAGATTAGTGTTGATTCAAAATGTTTGCTGTATTTTTAACTTGCTTGTTTGGTGTTGTCATGGTCATGGAACCAGCTCTTTCTTTTAAAATGTTTATTATTCTGGTTCCATCCGCGTTTAATCTTCCTGCCTGACGTCTCCACCGGCTGATCTCACTAGGTGTTCAGAATCATTTTATGGTTGTCGCTGCTGATAAAATGCTATGCCATTAGTTTCTTTTCCTACATTTTGGAAGATGATGTATTTTTCTCGTTTCTTTTTTTTTTTCAGCTTGATTTGTGTCTTTTTTTGTGTTTGGTCATATCATCTGTGCATCATCCATCCGTTTAGCTTGTGGTGTGTTGTGCTGACTTCAACTTCTTAGCAGGAGGTATAGATAGTTCTTTGTCAAGCAAAGGCATTAATGGATTCCAAGAACATGCGGTTTGGAGCGGGTACGACAGCACCTAATCTGTTCATTTTGCAGTTTATCATATAATGTGTGTCGAAGGAGGACACGTAATGGGAGAAAATGGAAAAACAAGATGCATAAGCCTTTTACCTAAAATATGAAGTGCAATGTGTTGGACCATGTGTGTTTTACCTGATGCTTTTACATAAAGTTCACTGCATATCAGAGCTTCATGAGAAAAGACTTACTAATGGAGTTTAAACGCTGTGATATATCAAGATTGGGGCCTTTGCAAGTAACCACTGATTTTGAGTAGATCAGTGGGTCAATATCTTTCAAAGACATCTGGTTCTACAAATTTTAGTGTCTGTTAAGTTTTCCATCAATGTTTTATTGTGTTTTCTGTTCATTTGAAGGCCAACTCTTTTTCAAGGAATTAAGTTTTTGCTTCAACTTGTACGGTGAATTTGCAATGACTTTTGGTGGTAAAAACGTCTTGTGATTTGACTTTTATGGATTTTAATTTTTTTGACATGGAAACTAATTCATTGTTCACTCTATGCAGTTGCCTTCCTCCATTCTTTCTTCCTCTCTCACACACATCTGCCTTCACACTCTTATCATGTGTTTTTTTAGAATGTATTGTTTTGTCATCATTTTTAATGGAGAGTTTACTTGCTCCTGTGGAGCAGTCCATAACCTTGGAATCACTTACTTTTCAGGACCACGGGAACTTGGTGGTGCAGTTGACCTCGTTAGCCACTTCGGACTGTGGCCTTACCATGATTTTTTCTGCAAAAACTCGCTTCCTGTGTCGATTTCAGATACACACTATCTCAGCAAAGTAGTTGGTGATACTGAAATTAGGAAGGACGATGACAAAAAGGTCAACCAGCTTTTTGAGCGCATGATCCGTAAAAGGAAAAAAACTCCAAAGTTACATCCTCTTGGTTTGGCTATCCTTGGTGAAAGCTTTCACGTTCAAAGACAGGACACAGCTCCTGTTAAACCTCCCCTGGTGAGAATTAAGAAGAGTGATCTCACCATACTTATAAATGTGCAACATCTTTTCACATTTAGAAAGTGATTAAATGTTTTACTTTCTTTATTCGTTTATAGGCAGAAAAAGAAATCATCTCTTCTGTTCTAAAAGTGAAAAGTGAGCCAAAAGAAGATAAGCAGCAGAGGAAGCGCCGAGACAGGGCAGAGGAGAAACACAAGGACCCAAAGAAGCACAAGAGCAGTTCCATTGATAAGGACAGTAAAGTAAAGGTGATATAAATAACATAACGCCTTTAAATATTTTCCCCGATCAATTTGACAAAGAGAAGGCTTTTTACTAAACAATTACTAAGATAAATATTACGGTGTCCTTTCATCTCTGTCAACTTAAGTGATGAAGAGGTGACCAGTTGACCCACTCAAAGAACACTATCTGACATAATAATCTTGCTGGCTCGTGAGTTAGAGCAATTGATTATCTTCATAGGGAATAGGAGGAAGGTATGAGGTTAGGTTTGTTTGAAGTGAGTGGTATATAATTTGTTTGATTGGTTGCTGTTACGGAAACCTTCATTTTTTCCTCAGTTGTTTGTTGCGATCATGTTCCGTGGTGTGTTACTTGTCACTGACATTGCTAGTTATGGTTTTATTCAGATGGCTTCTCATAGAAAATTAACAAGCACGCATTTGAAGGGCAGCTGAGAGGTTCTTCTCTACGCTTCCTCTCTTCTTAACCCAAGGTGAAACGTACATTGTGATGAGATCACCCTTTTAGGCTTGGGAATGGGTCTATATTAAGGCACACTTGTATTAGGGAAAAAGAGTAGACGCCTTACAAGAGGTTACTGAAAATAGCTAAACAGATGGGGAAAAAGAATAGGAACAATCTCCTAAGGGAACCAAACTCAGGGACAAGCCCTGCCTATTCACAAGTTGTCTATCCACAAGTGGCCAAATTAGGTAAACTGTCGATTCCTTTACTAGTCTAGGCTACCTATCCACAAGTTGCCTAAGCTTAAAGAGGAAAATGACAAACAAGGGAGGATAACACCCATCTAACGGAAAGTAGAAAAAGTAGAAATGCTCCCATTACTTAAAAAATCTTTTAGCTCGCTGATAGTAGTCCCTCCATAGACACGGCTTATCCCTGAGTTTGGCTCCCTTAGGAGATTGTTCCTATTCTTTTCCCCCACCTGGCTAAGGAGGGACCACTACCAACTGGCTAGAAGATTCTTAAGTAATGGGAGCATTTCTACTTTTTCTACTTTCTGTTAGATGGGGTGTTATCCTCCTTTGTTTGTCATTAGTATAAGTATTGGGTAGCATAGACTAGTAAAGACATCAACAGTTTACCTAATTTGACCACCACTTGTGATAGGCAGGGCTTGTCCCTGAGTTTGACTCCCCTAAGAGATTGTTCCTATTCTTTTCCCTATCTGTTTAGCTATTTTCTGTAACCACTTGTAAGGCTTCTGCTCTTTTTTCCTAAGATAAGTGTGCCTTAATATCGACCGATTCCCAAGGCTAAAAGGGTGATCTCATCACATTGGAACTGAGATGCTATATATAGCATGGGAGGTGATGAGGGCATGCCACATAGCAGCTTTCTGCATCATCGCAGCGCCTGTTGCAATTCACTGCAAGCTCGAACTGGAATTTCTACATGGATGGATTGCGACTGTTTTATCTTTATCCTTGCTGGATTGTCAATCAAAATGTAGAAATTGTAAGCAAGAGCTACGCTATTACTGTTTGATCTGAGAATGATCAAATGAATCTCGAAAACAAGGTTCTCTCTTTGTAATCCTTATTTGTATTGTCCTGAGAATGTGCGCGTCTAGGTTACTGTTACTTCTTCCACTCAAGGCGAACAGCACTATTACTGGAAAAGTTCACACAGTTCTTATTAATCTTACTCTTAAGTGAAGATGACCAGGTGCGGACTTAGTTTGAAATGGACAATAGCAAGATGGAAATTTCCAGTTGGTGTTTTTGCTCTCTATAGTTGAAGTTTTGTTTCCTGCATAATTTCCTAATGCATTAACACTATCTTTGTAGCAATTGTAAATCTAAACGTCGCAAACGAATATTTAAATTCACGTCTACTTAGGGGCCGTTTGACCCTGACAATTGGGTTTCTCAGGATTCGCTCACACAAAGCTACAGCTTTGAAAATATGTTGATTAATGTCATTTTGGAGCTTTATGCAAATGCACATATACCCTGTGTTCAGAAACGATAATCTTGTTTGATGATTATTAGTTCAATTGAAGTTACTCTTTCACCCTGCGCTGCAAATAATGTCAATAATTTATTCTGTTGACTATAATTACTCATCCAACATCATCGTCTTCAATTAAAGTTGGGAACCCTACCCTTGTTGACGAAGTATGCCTATTTCTTGCATTGAATTTGACAGTAGAAGTATCCTTTTTTTATATAGTTACTGTAGTGAGTAGGTTTTGAACTCAAAACCTTTGGTTGACAGTAGAAATATCTAATCTATAGATTTCTTGCACTGCCGTTGAATCCGGCGGACTGATTACCATTCCGTCCAACAATTACTTCTCTTCATTTATCTTCAACCACCCAGTAGATAGCTGGCTTCGAATTGCTCCATTGTTAAGTATAGTCGCGTGTGAACCACACACGCGAACAATTGCGTGTGAGCTTTATGCCATTTTCATTCCTTTCCATTAGGTAGAATTCAATTTGTGATTGAATTTTAGTAGTTTTAGAGGTGTTGCAGGATTAACGGGACTTCGGAGTAGAGTACTGAGCAAATGAAGAAAATAACACCGGCGTGTTGAGCGAGTTTCAGCTGTCGTTCATGAATCATTACGAGGGATTATGGTCTTTTGGGCAAAAAAATGTTGTCTTCTTCAATCTTCTACAACGAACACTGAAATTGGAAATGTAGATTAACCCCGATGATCCGCGGCGAATCGTGACACCATTAAGTTCCGCATATATTGGCATGAATTTCCAATAACTACTATCGAACGACATCTTACACGTTCTGTAACACCCCGTCCAAAGCCAATCGTGATTATCGTAAAACTAAACACTTAAACAAAAACGTTGCAGCGGAAATAACAAACACTGGGACCTTGCCACGGTCTGATCGTTAGAACATACCGGCCTTATCAATTTACAACACTTATACAAAATAAACAACCGATCAAAACACCACCAACCAAAATACCACCAACCAACCGAGTTTAAGTATCTAAGTCATAGTCACAAACTTACATCAGTTTCAATATAAACAGACGGGAGCACAAGCGCAACCCGTACTCAAAATAAACAACCCATCCTAAGTCTAACCGCTCCTACTCTCGTGGTGTGACTTCATGGGCCTCTTACCTGCAAGTGTAAAAACAGCCCCCAAAGGGGGTCAGCACGAATGCTGGTACGACCCTGTCGTGGCCCCCAAGCTAACGGGGCTACAACGACTAATTGTCGATAGCATGGAAATTGATTAGAAACACAATCATGATATGAAGTGCTATAAACAACAATCCACAGATGAACATACATAGTTCACACAATGAACGACACAAGCGTTCCCTTATCAAGCGGGTTAGTAACCACCTCCTTAGTCCTGATTTCCTTAACCTCAGTTCTCCTTAACTCACCTCAGTCTTAACCTTATCTCAATCTCAGTATACAAACCATTCCTAGAATGGAAATGGTTGTAGCTTAACTTAAACTTAGGATTTAGGTGATCCTACCGCACCATCTTAATGCCACCTACCTTGGACGGGAGTCCAGTGTAGCTGAGCCGGCAACCGACCCTAGGCAACAAGTCTGAAGATAAGTCCTTAAGCGGAGGGCGGATCTGATTCAGATACCGTCCCCCTTTCCTTATGCATGCATGACCGGAGTCCAGTCCCGGTTCCTCACTCAGTTCCAGTTAGTACAAAGTCTTACACACCATGTTTAGTTAAACCTTACGGGTATTAACCAACATACCATACTTAACTCTTATCCTTACTCATTAAGTACTAAACTTAGTTAGTAACAATCTCAAGTCTCGTGGTTGTGTAGAAAACACATCCACAACGAGAATACGTATAACCGTTGCATGCTTTATCTTAATCTTAGTTCTATCAAATAAACAGATCACAAGCCGAGGGGACACCTCGTTAGCAAGCAGGTCACAAGAAAGCCTGTACCGTTCACCGTCGACTGTCGTTGTTGTTTAACCTTCTCTCGGGTCCCAATTCACAAACCTAAAACATTCATTCATTCTTAGGCCATTAGTTATTTGCACCTTACTTAACTCACTTAGTCCCTAAAGATTCCCATTCGATACCCTCTTAAGTCTTTACCACTTAACCATATAGACTTAACTTTAAACTTAAGGTTTATACTTCACCTAACTTAATTCCTTAGGTTCTTAGGTTCCTAATCATTATTACCCTACCAATGACATACCTTATCACCAATTAACATCTTTAGAATTTAAAATTTCTTTTTTTTTTGTTTTTGGCTCGACCGATCTTACCGACCGACCTTACCCAAGGTCGGTCCATTCCAGGACATATTACCGTTTGAAAATTTTACCCCGACCGACCTTGCAAGTCCGGTCCCCAAGGTCGGTCCATTCCCGAGAGTTTTCCCTGTGGGAAATTTAAGCCCGACCGACCTTGCCAAGATCGGTCCCAAGTTCGGTCGATTCCAGAGACCAATTCCCGTACAAAATTCTAGGCATGACCGACCTTGCAAGTCCGGTCCCAAGGTCGGTCTATTCCAGAGACTCAATTCGTACACAAAACACAAGCCCGACCGACCTTGCAAGTCCGGTCCCCAAGTTCGGTCCATTCCAGAAAACTCTTTCCGGTAGTGTAAACTGAGCTCGACCGACCTTGCAGGTGTCCGGTCCTAAGGTCGGCCGACTCCAGAACTTTGTTTCCAAATTCCCATTTGACTCCAAACTTCACCTCATATATCCTAGTATGTTCTAACCTCATTTGGGCACTTCAAATACACCTTAAGCCTTCCACTAAACTCATTAGATCACTCACCAACATCCACCTTAGTCATTATGCATTTTCCTTATAATCATGCCAACACTTGTAATGTTTTTCACTAGGTTTCTAAGTGGTGGTTCATACCTAATATAACCACTATGCCAAATGCTTCCTCACCACTATAACATCGTCTCCCAAGCATCTTTCACCACCTAAAACTCCTTTATGCAACTACTTAAGGTTTCTACACAAGTTTATGCCTCCTTCCACCAACACATTATTTCCTTCCTACTTGTTTACCAACATTTGCCTAAGTCCTAAATGCTCAAGTATACCCCAAGACATTCATTTGGTTCCTAAATCCACCATGATGATGCCTAAGTCATTCTAATTCTCAAGAACACCTTAAACTCACTCTTTTGTCAAAACAACTCCTAAAGTTTCCTAATGCTTCCTTAGTCATGAAATCTCCTTAACATCCTAAGCACTTAGGTTCTTCTCTAAAATTTGCCATGGGTTCTCTAGTATATTATTACACCAAAACATTTAGTTTTTCACCAACAAATAGCTATCAACATTCAAACTCTCATTAAATCCCCTTAACACACATCATACACCAAAACTACACTACATCACAATATAGTGCATAAACTTAAATTGCTTGGCACTTAAGCCCTTAAATGACTTGGCTCTTAGGCCCTTAAATGCGTAAATCTTAAACACTGAATTTCCTCAATATATATAGCCTTTGACCTGCAAGTACACACAACAAGGCTCCCATTGCAATTTAAATGCTCTTATAATTCACCTTGACATTCTTAAACTATCTCCTTTTCTCATTTGCTCCTTAGTCACAAGTCCACAAGTATAATCATTGTTCTTTCTCCTAGGTTTTATAACCCCTTTCCCCAATGTAAACCCTACACTAAACTCATCACATATCTAAATCCCATTCCCTTAAACAATAAAACACCTTAAGGTAAGTAATTTACCTTGTTCTTCTACAAGCTCCATAAACTTTCTTCCTTAAGTTTTTCCTTGCTCAATCTCGGTCACCCAACAAGTTCTCCTTGCCAATGTTCTAACCAATATTCAATGACTCCAATGAGTACTAAAAAACACACTAACCTTAAGGAATAAAACCTAGGTTAAAAATGTGTTCTAAGGTATTATATTGATTGTTTTACCTTGGTTTCTCAGGACAAGCTTGGGTATGAAGCAAGAAGGACCTCCTTTATCCTTTGGAGAGTAGAACCAAGCTAGAACAAGGCATAAACATGGAGTCCCATGAGTACAAATTTTCAGACAAGGGAAGAAATGGTGGGAACTTCATTTTTCTTACATATTCTTTACCTTAAGAGAAAGGAGAAGCTAATGGAGTCTCCAAGCTTGAGTTTCCTCCTCTAATGGCGGTTTGCCTTGGCTCCAAATTGAGGCTCTTGAAGTTTTGAAAAGATAGGAAGAAGGAGCTTGAGCTAACTAAGAAGAATATGTGTTTAGTTTTGATTTTGGAGCTAAAATGAGTAAGTAGTGGTCAAGAGAAGATGGAGCTAGCATGGAGGTTGCTTCTTACGTGAAAGAGAAGAAAGAGAGCAAGAGAAATCGGTGGAGAAGATGAAGAATGAAGAAAGTAGGAGAGAGGGAAGCTAAAGTAAGATTTTATTTAAAAGGTAAATAGTACTATTTGCCTTATCTCTTCTCTTTTTTCTTTATTTGATGAGTCAAGTGGTGACTCCCCACATCAAAACCGGCCACCCCTTAATAAACAAGATATTTATGGTCTTGATTGACCAATTAATTAGCTTATATTGACTTAATGCTAAACTAGTCCAATTTGAGCACTATTCACAAATTAGTGCACATATTTGTGAAAATTTTGATTTCCCATTGATTTAGACTTCCTAATGTGATACTAATTAGTACACATGTTAATTAAGGAGTAATCATGGACATTTAGCCACTTGAAACCCCTTCCTAAGACAATTTTTCAAAAATGTGCTTTAAGAGTCCTTAAAGCACAATTTGTGTTTTGACTTGTTTTTGAGCTTGGTTTTCTTTGGTAATTGGTTTAAAATGACCATTAGGATATTACCAAGGTCTTAGAATGATATTTGGGTGCTCACCCAAGTCTCTCCAAGCTTAGAGCACGTTTTTGCTTGAACTGCTCTTTTGGTGTTTCCTTATGTTTTCTTTGATTAAAATGGTTTCTTAATGTTTCTAAGGCATTCTTTAGCCTTCTTATACCTTAGTTTATCATTAAACACCATATCTAAGTTTGGGGTATTTCACGTTCGATAAAATATAGCGCTGAGAAACTGCAAAGGAGGAAGTACCCTTCAATGGTTCCGTTTCAGGACAAACGGTTGTCGGTTTTATAGTGTGGTTCACTTTTTTCATTTGTTTTATTTAGAGTAAATTACTCTAAGTCCTCAAGTTTAGCGATATTACAAGTTAGCATATCCAGGTTATCAATATATATGACAACCCCCTCAAGGTATAGAGGCTCCTGACAATGAGCGTTTACGACTATATTTATTTCTTTAAGCATTAATTCTCTTCATCCTAACAACCTCTTCACGTCACATTGTCACATCAGTCAATATTTATATAAAAACACACCCAAAATCTCTTTCTTCTTAGTGTCTCTATTTTTAAATCATCTTTTCTTCTTCGCATCACAAAAATAAAGAATTGTAACTCCAATTGAGCACCAGAAATGTACATAGGAGTCCTTGATAAGTGTGAAATACATCTATTTTTAGGGCTTTAATTCTTCCTATTTTAGCAACAATTCATGTCGTATTTCTCATTTATCGTATATTTTTCCTTAGATTTATATTTTGATGTGAACTGATGCATTTTATGTGTCTAATACAGTAAAAAGTCTGGGAAATGCATAGAATTTCTCATGAGGATTCCAACGCAACAAACGAGGAGCGAATCGGAGCAATAATGAAGAATTTGGAGCATGTTGAAGTTCTGTCCGGACTTACGTTCAGACTAGTAAGGTCGGACAGGAGTCAGAGGAGAAAAGTCAGCCACGTCCGGATCAATGTCCGGACCACTGAGCCAGACGCGAATCAAGATCCATTTGTCAAAGAGCAAGAGACGTCCGGATCCGGATGAACATTAGGACGATGCGTCCGGACATCCGTCCGATAACCAAACCCGGACGCCTCACAAAAGCCACTCACCCGGACGCTATCAGACGGAAATCTCTAGAGGTGTCTGACCTTGTTGGCTGGACGCAATTCCGGACACAACAAGGAAGTCAGTTCTTTGGAGCGCTGCTACGTAGGAAAAGATAAAAGAAATTCTTTTATCTATTCAGTAGAGATAGACGTCCAAACTTCTATATATATACAGAGAATGCGAGACTACATCTATCAAACCCACTCCCCAGGAGAGGGGCTCTTGCTCCCCAACCATTCTCCATCTTACGTCCCAGCCACTTATGACACCACCATCACCACCTTCATCCATCCATCGCCTATACCACCTGATGCCCATCACCACCATTCACCTCCATACATCCATCCCATAACACCATCATTCACCATCATCACTTCCACCACGCTCACCTGTCAACACCACCGTACCACCTCGTTCCACCACCACACAACACCATACTGAAATACCCCTAACTAATTAAACATTGATTAAATATCTAATAAAATGAATTAAGGCCTAAACATGCCTTAAAAACCAATTTAAAACAATAATGGTCAACTAAAAGCAAGAATTGCACCCTTTGACCGTTTAGGGCAAATATGTGCCCAAATGAGTTCCTTAGGATCAAAATTTAATTCTGAAGCATACTAACACATGAATGGACATAATAAAACCATTCTGAAAGAAAACCAAGCTCAGAAACACCTTGGGACACAAAATGTGCACTAAAACACCTTAAAGCACGTTTTTGTGTATGAGCTCAAAGATATTGACTTTTTGCCATTTTAAGACCTAGATTACATTCTTTATAAAATTAATGTGACATGATAGACTATATTATAAAGTCTAAATCAAAGTTTTAAAATAAAATCAAAATGGGTGATTTTGGGTGAATAGTACCCAAAATAACACTTAAATTCCTAAACTAAACCATGGTCAATGATCATCCTTTGGTTTGACCACCCATTGCCGCCCACCAAGGATATCATCCTCATCCATTAGCCAACGTAAAATATCTAAGGATGAGTCATAAGTAACTATTACCTAAAGTAGACTAACCTTACCTTATAAGCTTATTTTCCTTCTCTTTCCTCCCATTACTTCCTCCAGTCGTAACCTTCAGCTCCATACCCTCTCTTTCAACCTCCTTGACCGTAAGGAGACACCAAGTTAAGCTGGTGAGATCTCTTAATCTAGGTAAGCTTCTAAGGCAAGTTTATGTTCATTCTCTTCATCTTTCTCTCCTCTTTCCATTGAGCTTACCCACTTCCATTTTCATCCAGCCATTTGGTGTGAGTTGGGGTTGGAATACAAGGTGTTTTTCGGTGGAAAAATTCAAAGGAGGAAGGAAGCAAAGCTAAGTTGTTCTTAAGGTATAAAACATGCTTTAAACATGATCTTCTTCTTCTACTTCATTTCCGGTTGGAAACCTTAGCTTCCTAGGCTTATTTTCTCCTTCTTTACATGCTTGTTCAGTGGTATATCAAGAGTTTCAAGGAATAGCCAAATCCATGCCAAAAACACCATTTTTGGTATCTTAATTAAGGTAAAAATTAGCCATCTTCTTGCTTGGGTTATTACGGTTTTATGCCTTAATTTAGGAGACCTTTTGATACTCTTGTGCATCTGGAAAAATAGGCCGAGAACAGTCCTTGGTGCCCTTGCATTTCAAAGGTAATTTTACCTTGAATTTGTGCATTAAAACACTTCCTATGATTAGCTCATGCTTAGAGTTTATCATATCTTAATTTGCTGTTTAAAACATGTTTAACAAGCTGTGGGAATTACCTCAAGCTTGCCGTGGCCATACAAGGCCTTGCCTTGGCTAAAACAAGGTATAAAACACTTAAATCTCAACTTTAATATGTTAAGATGTGTTTAAGCTTATGCTTGTTAATTACCATGAGTGAACATAGGTGACATGGTCAGATTTTGACCTTAGGTTGTTAAGGAAATGAGTTAGTGAATTTATCTAAGTGATTAAGTAACATAAATGTCAAATTAAGACTTTATGTGGAAGATTGGTAATTATTGGAAAATATATGGTAAGGCCGAGAGTTTAAATGCATTTTGGGGTGAAATAGAACTGTAGAAATTACGGGACATGAACCCTTGGTTAGTGAGAACGAATTCGGGACTTGATCCCTGGGAGTGACAAGAATACGAACATTAACTAACGAGACAAGACTTCGAGTCGAAGTCTCTTTAAGGGGGGTAGGTTGAAACACCCCTAATAATTAAAACACATGAAATCATAAATATGTGTGGTATGTTCAACTAACCGGTCACATTAATGTATAATTGTACTACAACTTATACCCTAAGATATTAAGAGACATACTTATGTCCATTAATGAAATAGCAAGTAACATTGTCGGTTTTGACATGACCAACACAGTGAGCAAATTAAACTATACCGCGTTAGGATGTTTGTGCATGAAACTAGTGCAGCACATTATGTAAACCAAAATAGATCGGGTACTTACTTTATATGACTATCGTACAGATAACATATGCTACGAGCACATAGCATACAAAATACGTTATCAGATACAAACATGTACTAGTAACATTACAACATAAAGTGTTTGTACTCACCGCTTTATATTCCCTGACGTACATGTTAAATGGATTACCTATGTACTACTTAACTCTATAATAGACAATAATGAAATTAAAACCCACTCTTTCACACCATGAACGATAATTTTGCAAGCTTCACCAACTCTCATTTGATTAATCACTCAGCCATGTAATTAAATTACCCACCGTGCCCTCTCCTTGTCGGCATGCAAGTCGGAGCCCCGTCATGGAACAACTCCCTGATTCCTTTTACATTCCTTCCACTTACCTCACGATGGGTGCGAGTTCAGAGGAAAGGAATCTCAACTTTCCGTTACTTCTACGCGTTGTAAGCCCTGCTTCCTCCTTTGTTCTGCCCGAAACACCTCATTCCATTCCCCAGTTTCTTCCTCTGGCGATTTCTTTGGCCTTTCGCAATTTCACCAGAACTCAACTTCTCTGATTCTTCCTTGCATGTCTGAAGCCTGTTGAAGTTACCGGTCTTGAAAACCTAGAACCACACGAGACCAACAAGCAAGGTAAATTCTACCGGTTGCCTCTTACTTCGCTTTCTTTCCTTCTATGATTCTGTCCGAAACTTTATGCTTAATCCCTCTAATCTCCCGCATTCTTCCACGCGAGGACCCTGCATGCAATCGCCTGGTTGTAACACCCCTACTCTAATCGGCTCCTAATCATCTTACTTGACATTGTAATCACAGCGGTAATCTCAACAATTGAACTACTGGTGTCACCGTTGTCACTCGCCCATACGAGTAATAACGTGCTTACTGATATATTCTTAAATACGAAACAATTTCCCACAGTGACAACAAGAGATAGATCTAACCTTCCCAAACCAATATATAATACATTCACAGTGAGCATTCTAAGTATCCCAATCCTATACACGTTTCTAAGTTCGTATCAAAATGCAACAATGCATATTAAACACTGTAATTAACTACCCAGCGCTCTCTCTCTTTGTCGACACCGTGAGCTGCATACCTGCAAAAATGGTTGTTTGTGGTATGGAATCAGCCCCTGCTGATATGTTACTACATGACTGTCATGCCCCCTCGGACCCGAGTTAATTGGTCGAGAGCATGCAATTCATTTCATGCAAGTAGTTTAATGTTAAACAGTAAAACACAATATATATTGCAGTAAACTCAAATAAAACAAGCCCCCGGCTTCACACATCGCATCGTAATAAACCACTGGAAGCGTTACAACGCTTATATGAGTACATAGATTTCACTCCAACAAACACCTGATAGTTCATAATTGAGTACGGCGACTCACTCGACCAAACAATCCACCATAGCCTACACATGAGTACAGCGACTCGACTCAACCAGTTCACCACACACAATATGAGCACAATGGCTCGTTCAATCAAATCCACCAACATACCACACATAATTACAAACATAACCACTGAGCAACAAGGCGAAACAACGAGAATTAGAAACAAGTATAATTTCCCGTCTTTGGCATACAAGCCCAGATAATGTTCGCCTAATGTACGAGCTAATATAGTCTTTCGTATTTGTTCAGTCATGCCTAAAGACAACGTCTCGTTAGAACGACGTGTCTCTAAGTTACCCATCTCTTATGGCGGGTCACCCACGGCAATAGCCACTCCAGCGATAGAGTCTCCGACCTACGAACAATCTGTAGTTCGTTGGAAATTTATCCAGATACTTACGGTTACCACACGGTATCCTAGTATCGTTAATGGCTCACAGTTCACAGCAAGAGCCACATCCTCTTGATAAACTTATCTATACCATCACATCGTTTTACCATTTTTTTTCTAACACAGCAGACTAAGGTCGTAGTCCAATCCTGAGTATGTCGACTCAGGATCCAGTGCTAGATACGAGAGCGGCGTTAAAGAGGCCAATGCTCCGTATATAAGTCCCAGATATTTTATATATCTTATTATCCTAATGCTACAACGTTTTACTTACGTTCCTTATATTACACCTATAAGATAGCATCATTGCCGCTAGTTCGTTTTATAATATGTTCATATATACGAACGGTACTGTTATCGTACAACAGTAATAATAATAAAGCAGCATTAATACGCAACTCAAGCATATTAATTCACACAAGCAGACATTCAATCTTATCACAGATTTTAACACAATGTCTGAACTGAGGAAATCCTCAGAGACAATCAAGCCACATAAATAACATACCGTTCACCCTGAAAGTATTACGGTGGAGTATGATTCAGCTAGATCCGATGCTCCTCGTGTCGTCTCAAACAGTCTAACAATACATAACGCTACTGATTAGAATCCCGTATAACAACTTAACTCTACGGTACCCCGTACCGTCGCTATTACCTCCCGGTTAATCCCCGTTATTAACTGTCAACGTTTGTCGGGTTTTTGGCTTAACTCGGGATTGGAAAAACGTTATATTACATGCGTAGTCTTATCTCGTATAATAACATACTTAATGTTGAACCTTGTTATCGCATGTAACTTAATATACTCTTGTATATCTCATAGTTTGTTTCTATATTGCATGTATAATTCCTAATCATATTATACACTTCACCTTAGTATTTATTTTCCCAAGATTTTGTTCTTTCACCATCCATTATATTACATTGTTTCTAACCATAATATATATTCATCCTTATATACATTTTTCTTGTATATGTATATATTTACCACATAGGTAAGTTCCATGAGTTATAAACTCTTATATTATATGTTACATTTTTTTATCATCTTTTATTAGATGATTATTCCCTTTAGTTGTACTATATTATACAACTGATATTAAGATTATTATCCTAATATTATGTAACATTTTAGGTTGTATCTTTACAACTCCCAAGGTTTAATTAACAATTCCTTAGTTTATAAATCCTATTTATTTATAGTTTGTCACATTACTTAATGTGAATATCCTTACTTTTATTAATTCCATCTAAACCATATAATTGTTATAACATTTATAACATTATAGACCTTAGTCTAAAATTCATTTTCCAACCTTTAATATTTCGGTACAGCCCTTGAACTTATTTAAATTCTATTTTGCCCCCATAACATTATGTAATGTTATACCATATATTAATATCATATATTATGATATTTTTATTCCCTTTAATTTATAACTTATAGTTTTTATACAAAACTATTATATATTGCCGCATAGGCACATATATTAACCTTATTCTTTTCCATAAACCATAGTTTCCTTTATTTGCAAAATCACCCCATTATTTATACCATGTTATATATATACCATTTAATATAACATTTCTAACTTATAAAAAGGGTGTAACCTATGGTTATATTTGTAAAATTCCGAATAGACCCATATATGTTCTATAATTGCCATTTGGCCCAATTTATAACATATAGTTTAATAATTCTTTAAAACTATATATTATACATATATCTTAATAAATACTCTTATATAATTCTAAAAAAATCACCAATTTCACCAAAGGGTTATAATTACCTATTACCTTATAACCCATATACTTTCGGTATTTACTATATCACCACATATATTTCTCCAAAGTGTCATAATGACATAATAACTATATATTATAGATATATAGTTTATCTTAATTCCAAAATCAACCCAATAAATTCCTAAAAATTCCTAATAGCCCATGGGTGTTTATAATACCATTTTACACCCTTAACTTTCGGAAATAACATATACCACATAGGTTATAAAATTGTTACAATTAAATACTTATCTTATTATAAACCTTAAATAAGTTATCTAACTTATTTAATTTGGTCAAAACCTATCATATGGTCAAGGTTGACCACCTTAATATTTCCTTGACCATTAATCCCCATATATTACGATTTATACCCATATCTTTTCAAAAATTACCATTTAACCCCAAAACTTTATATAATCTTATAATTTTTATATAAAGTCATTTAAACCTCCAATTTTTCGGTTTATTAATATATAGCCCCCTAATTTAATTTATTTTCACTAAAACCCCAATAATATGCGGTAATGCATATTTAGCACCTAAACTTAATTAAAAGCTTATAAATGCATAAATAAAATGGCCTAAAGTACATGGCCTTATTACAAACATTGGCTTATAAAATAAATTACACATAAATGCCCAAAAATGCTGTAAACTTTCGGCCCTTACCATATATTTTCATTAATTACCAATTTTCCACATAATGTCTTAAATTTGACAATTATGCTTATTAATTAGTTATAAAATTTACTAAACCATTCCTTAATCACCTAAGGTCAAAATAAGACCTTAATTACCTTGTTCACTCACGGTACAATTTATATAAATATGTACAAGCACATATTAATATACCAAGTGAAGGTTTAAGTGATTTATACCTTGTTTTTGCCTAGTATATGTAACACCCCTACAACGCCCCTACCAACTACCGAAATCGCAGCGGAATTAAACATCCTAACAATAACTAAACACTTTGGTGTTACAACGCCGTTAACCACCCACGTGGTTAACTAGGCAGAATAAATACAAGTGTATCGGTCTGATGATCAGACTCCCGAGCATAGGTCCTAACATCCACATATATACATAACCAACAATACCGAGTATTTAATTTACATCACAACTACCAACTGTAAACATCCACCACTGTTTAACAAACGGTACCAAAATATAACGCCTCGGGAGCACAGGCGCATCCCGGGCTCAACAACCAAAATAACCAAAAGTATTACAACGACCTAGGATCTAGAGCCACTCCGCTTCCTCGATCCTCATCCTGTAAATAAACAGAGCCCCCCAGAGGGGGTCAGCAACCTTTGCTGGTATGGTTAACGCGCAGCCCATCGGCTACCGGGATACGCGCAACCAATTGTCATGATAACATGGCATTCATTTTGAGCACCCAACATATACATATCATAGCATAGCAAGGGAAATTGCATAGCACAACAACAATACATAACACCATAAAATCGGTTCACACAAGGAACCTTCCACCATAGTTAGTATACATAGTGAGCCTAGAGATTATTGCCAATCTCATGCTAAGCTCGTTACCAACCTCGTTACCGTCCAGTTATATCGAACGGTTAACTTAAACCCAAGGTGTGTCGGATATAGTAATCCCAAGCACACCGAAATAACATTTGTATGCCCCTGTGGCCCGACGTGAGTCAGTAAACTAGCTTTGGATAAGCTAAGGGAAGGTTGAAACCAAATTGGAATACAACCTATACATACCCAAGAGAGCCGAACCGGATATGACATCGACTCCCGTCCTCACACGCGTGGCCGGAACATGACCGGACTCCTCACTCCCCCGGTTAGCACTTGTTAGTGATCACACAATGTTTTGTTAAGTCACTCACAAGCAAGTGTTTAGGTCTTGTTAGACACACCAAGGGAAGGGAGTCACAATAATACAACATCATAATATATAACAACCGTAAACTCTTTTCATGTCTTAATCTTACAAGGTCGTTAACAATCAGAAAAGCAATCAACACACAAGCCGGTGTAAACCGGTAGACAACAGACTACAAGAAAACCATACCTCGGTCCTTGCCTCGACTGGTTTCCACCTTGAGAGAATCCTAAACACATTTAGTAACGTCGGTTAATTAACGCACTAGTCCATTATTAACATTAACTACTTCACATTTCTAGTTATCTCACTTCCACACTTGTCTTAACTTCTCATATTTAAAATGTCATTATAACATTCCTAACATGTCTTATATAACCTTATAATATCATTACTAACTTATTACCATTTTTAGATAACATTTTCCATCTTAAAGCAACATTTTTGGTCCATATTGTGGCTTGTCCGAACTTGTGTCCGAACCTCCAAGTTCGGACGCAAGCCGTGACTTTGAACTGAAAACAGACACACGTCCGAACTTGTGTCCGGACTTCGGAAGTTCAGACGTGAGTCGAGAATCTCTTAATGCGGAAATCCATGCGTCCGAACATGTGTCCGGACTTCCCAAGTTCGGACACAGTTCGAGTGTGCAAAATTCTTACCCAACAGAGCCTGTCCGAACTTCCATGTCCGGACGGAAGTTCGGACAAGGCAAAATGCTCAATTTCCAAGCCTTTAAACACTTAGCCAAATTTCTCCAAAGCCTCCAACACTTATAGTATCTTCTCCTTAGGTTTCTAAGTGGTATTCCTTGCCTATTCTAATCATTATACCAAGACATTTCTTCCACACAACATCATTACCTAACATCATTTCTTACAAACTAAAACTCCTTAGGTCATCCTTGAAATCCCTTTTTCTAAGCTTACTCTTTCTCCTCAATTTACCAAAGTTTGCCTAAGTCTTTACCTAAGTCCACAATGACTTTGGTACATACTAAAACCTCAAGATCATGCCTAAGTCCTTATTACACTCTAGAACACTTCCTAGTTCATCAAAATTCCTTTAAAACATCTTGAACTCCTTATGCATTTCCTAAATTTCGACATAGGTTCTCCTAGCATTTTGTTACACCAAAGCACATTGTTTTCATCATTAAACACCCAAGAACACTAAGAACACCAAGAACACTCAAATCTCACTACATTAAAATATAATGCATAACTTAAATTGCATGGCACTTAGGCCCTTAAAATGCATGGCTCTTAGGCCCTTAAAGTGCTTAAATCATAAACACTGAATTTCCACAATATATATGCCTTTGACCTGCAAATACATACAACAAGGCATATGTTCTTTTACTAGTCTCTTGAGAACACTTTACTAAGTCATTCACCATTTGCTCATTAGGTAGTTTTAACAAGCATTATAAGCTCATTTCTCCTAAGGCATTAAACAACATTAGGTTAGTATATTTTCCTCTTTTCCAAACAACTTCTTTCTTGTTTCCTTATAAAACCGGTAAGGTATTTGATTCCTTGTCAAGTTCTAAACAATATACAAACATCATAATGAGTATTCAAGGTTTAAGCTTCATCTCATTGTAAACCCTAATTTTACATTGTTTCAAAAACATTAATGTAGTTGTTTTACCTTGATCTTTGAAGAGAGTTTGAATATCTATGAAGAGAGGACTCCACCTAGTCCATGAAAGGTTGGAACGAAGCTAGAACAAAGTCACACAAAGAGCACCATCAATGTGCATTTTCGGTCAAGGTAAAAACATGGAAGAAACTTGATTTTTCTTTGAGATTCCTTACCTAGAAGCAAAGGAGATCAATAATATGTAGAAACAAAAGCTCAAGCTACTTCAATGGTGGAACTCCATGGCACCGAAATGGGGCTCTTGAAGTTTTGAGAAGATAGAAATGAAGAGCTTGATGAGAGGAAGAGATGGTGGTGTTTGTTTTTGATTTGGACAAGTGAGCTAGATTTTACAAGGGGTCAAAGCTAGAGTTTAATGGTGGTGGTGAGTATTACCGTGAGAGAACAAGAAGAAGAGAGGTTGAAGAAGAGTGGAACCGTGTGAAATGAGAAAGAAATGAGAGAATGAAGATAAACTTTGCTTTTTGAAGATATTTGTTCTTATAAAGCAAATAGTACATTAATTAGTCATTCTTTCTTTTCTTAGTAAATTACAAGAGAGTGGTGAGTCACACACTTAAGAAAACCGGCCCCCTTTATTACATAAGGGTACTTTAGTCTTTATTTGTCAATTTACTTACTTATGATAACATATGTTACAAACTAGCTTATAAAAATCACTATTCATAAAAACAAGGCACATAGAAGTGAAATTTTTGATTTCCTATTGATATAGCCACCCAAATGTGATACTATATAGTACACATATATATTTAAGAGTAATGATGGACATTTAGCCACTCAAAACTCATTTACAAGACAATTTTTCAAAAATGTGCTTTAAGACTTCTTAAAGCACATTTTGTGTTTTAACTTGTTTTCAAGCTTGGTTTTCTTTGGTAATTGATTTAATATGTTCATTAACATATAAATAAGGTCTTGGTAAGTTCATTAGGTCTTACCCAAGCTTATTCCAAGCTTAGAGCACATTTTAGCCCTTATTGACCTTAAGGTATTTAATTGTGTTCTTTATGGTCTAAATTGTTTACTAATGTTTCTAAGACATTTTCTTGTCTTAATAAATCATGTTTTAATGTTTAAACAACATTCTAAGGTTTGGGGTATTTCAATCTACCCCCCTTAAAAGAACTTTGTCCCCAAAGTTCACACTTCCCACATTTCTATAATATTAGAACACGGGGAATACTTATAACACAATACTTCCAAAAACAACATTACCAACATTACCATCATACTTACATCACATCGGACTCAAGGTCCACACCACATAATACCATTCAGACGCAACGGTCTGTAACATAACATAGACAATGTATATAATACATGTCGCACACAACCATAACCGAAACGGCTCTACCCCCCTTAAAAGGGGTACGCCCCGTACCCTATACATATAAACACTAAGAAGTAAACAATGACGGGTACTTTGCCTTCATCTTATCTTCCAGCTCCCAAGTGGCCTCCTCAACGTCCTGGTTAGACCAGAGGACCTTCACCAGTCTCACAGACTTATGGCGAGTGTCTCGAGTCTTAGTATCCAGAATCCGTACGGGAGTCTCCACTGATCGCATGGTCGGCTCTAAGGTTAGCCTTTCCGGCTGAAGCACATGAGACGGATGAGACATATACTTCTTCAACTGGGACACATGAAATACATCACGTACCTTGCCCAGCTCGGCGGGTAAATCAAGTCTATAAGCTACCGGGCCGATCCGCTCCGTCACAACATAAGGACCCAAATATTTCGGGCTCAACTTGCTCTTCTGGCCAAAACGAAATACTCCCTTCATGGGGGATACCCTAAGAAATACCTGATCGCCTACAGCGAACTCCAGGTCCCGTCTGCGCACATCAGCGTATGACTTCTATCTATCCTGAGATGCTTTCATGTTAGCCCGGATCTGGCGAACTTCTGCCTGAACCTGTTCCAGATACTCTGGTCCTATAATGACCGTCTCACTCGACTCATCCCAGCATAAAGGCGTGCGGCATGGTCTACCGTACAATGCCTGGAAGGGAGACATCTTGATCGAAGCATGGTAACTGTTGTTGTAACTAAACTCGATCAGATGTAACTTATCAATCCAGCTGGTCTGAAAGTCAAGTGCACATGCACGTAACATATCCTCAAGTGTCTGGATGGTGCGCTCACTCTGACCATCTGTCTGTGGGTGAAACGCTGTACTCAGTTTCAGTTCGGCACCCAGTGCTTCTCGTGTGGACCTCCAATACCTCGATAAGAATCTGGTATCTCTGTCAGATACAATCGTTTTCGGTACACCATGATGTCTAACAATCTCTTTGCCGAAGAGCTCTGCAAGCTTAGCCACTTTCCAGGTGTCCTTCATCGGTATGAATCGAGCCACCTTGGTCAGTCGGTCTACCACAACCCAAATCATATTCAGACCTCCCCTTGTAGGCGGAAGCCCTACCACGAAGTCCATAGATATGTCATGGAACTTCCACTCAGGCACTGGCATTGGCTGCACCATACCACCAGGCCGTCGGTGCTCAAACTTGACCTTCTGACAAGTGAGACACCTCAACACATAATCATTTACATCCTTTTTCATTCCAGCCCACCAAAAACTAACGTTTCATACCCTTATACATCTTTGAAGCTCCGGGGTGAATCGATGTCGTAGAACAATGGGATTCACTCAATATGCGCTCCTTCAGCTCAGCGCTACTCCTCGGTATACACAGCCGGCCATTAAGCCTAATCAGGTCATCATCGTGGAGTCTGAAGTCGTACTTCTGACCCTCGAATGTGCCATCAATAAGCTTCTGTCTAATCTCCACCATATACTGATCCGTCATCTGAGCACTCCGCACCTCTTCAACCAAGCTAGTATGAGAGACTAGCGAATGGAGAGAGTGTGCTCGGCGACTCAATGCGTCAGCTACCACATTCGCCTTACCCTCCTTATACTGTAAATTGATGTCATAATCATTTAAGAACTCGACCCACCTTCTTTGCCTCATGTTCAACTCTTTCTGAGTGAACAAGTATTTCAAACTCTTGTGGTCGGAATAGATTGTCACGCTTACCCCATACAAATGATGTCGCCATATCTTCAATGCGAAGACAATGGCACCCAATTCTAAGTCATGGGTAGGGTAGTTCTCTTCATGCTTCTTCAGCTGTCGGGAGGCGTACGCTACGACCTTCCCGTGTTGCATCAACACACAACCCATACCTCTGCCTGATACGTCGCAATAGACCTCAAAACCATCTGGACCGTCTGGTATAGTCAGGATCGGTGCAGATGTCAGAGCATCCTTAAGTCTCTGAAAAGAACTCTCACAGTCGACTGTCCACTCGAATGGAGCATCCTTCTTCATCAAGGAAGTCATCGGCTTCGAGACACTGGAGAAGTCCTTAACAAACCTCCTATAATAACCCGCCAGACCGAGGAAGCTCCTGATATCGGTAACTGTCTTCGGCCTAGGCCAGGTGCGCACTGCATCTATCTTTGCCGGATCAACAGCGATCCCGGCCTCAGAAATCACATGTCCAAGAAAGGATACTTGGTTCAACCAAAACTCACACTTAGAAAATTTCGCATACAACTGATTCTTCCTCAATGTTTACAACACATCTCTCAGGTGGCTTTCATGCTCACCTCTCGATTTCGAATACACTAGTATGTCGTCGATGAAGACTACCACTGATTTGTCCAACTGATCTTGGAACAAACGGTTCATTAAGTCCATAAACTTGGCTGGTGCATTGGATAAACCAAACGGCATAACCGTAAATTCATAATGTCCATATCTCGTTCTGAAAGCGGTCTTCTCAATGTCACTCTCACGGATGGCAATCTGATGGTAACCGGATCGTAGATCTATCTTCGAGAATACAGATGCCCCTCTCAACTAATCAAATAAATCGTCGATGCGTGGTAAAGGATAACGGTTCTTCACCGTAACAGCATTTAGCTCCCGATAATCAATACACAGGCGGAGGCTACCGTCCTTCTTCTTCACGAAGAGGACCGGCGCTCCCCATGGTGAAACACTAGGGCAGATAAAGCCCTTGTCGAGTAGGTCTCTCAGCTGCTCCTTGAGCTCTGTCATCTCTGTTGGAGCCATACGATAAGGTGCCTTCGCAATAGGTCTGGTGCCTGGAATCAAATCAATCTCAAACTTCATTTCCCGTGCTGGCGGCATGCCCGGCAGTTCCTTAGGAAATACATCAGGAAACTCCGACACTACCGGCACATCTGGGCTGAACTCAGGGTCTCTCTCTATGTCCTGGACATAGCAGAGGTAAACATCATTTCCTCGTCGTAACTCACGATACATGGCCATGGCGGTGATGATCTGAGTCGAAGGCTCCCTGGGCCTCTGGCGGTATGATATAGTAACCCCAGATGGACTCCGAAGAAGCAGTCGATGCTCGGCACATAGGATTCTACCCTTGTACCGCTCCAACCAGTTCATCCCGATAATCACATCAAAACCTAGTCCGTCGAACTCTATCAAGTCGATCGGAAACTCCTCATCTCTGATTCGCACAACAGCATCTCGGTAGTAGCAGGTACACCTGATCCGCTCTTTCGACGGGAGAGTGACCACGAAGTCTGGCATCTCTTCACCGTCTAACCCCAGCCTCTTCGCAAAAGATAGCGAAATGAATGTATGTGAGGCTCCAGAGTCGAACAAGATCGATGCGTCCACGCCATTCACTGGGAAGGTACCGGTGAGGATCGTGCCACTCTTGCCGGCTTCTGCCTTATTGCAGACACTCAGTATACCTCCCGTTCCGAGTGCACAGCCTAATTCATTGGCAACTCATAAGTATACGGTAGTAACACGTTTGATATACTCCAAAACAACATCTCTTTATTCATTAACACAGTCTTTACACCATAAGTGGGTTACATTGTAGACATGGCTATAGATAGCTTCCTTAACATACAACTGGCTTATTACATTACATGGTTACACAAGGCTTAAAACTGCCTGAAAGTCAAATTCAAACGTCCGGGTTTCAGATGTGTGGCATTTACCACTGTCGATGGTGCGGTATTCAGTTTGATCTTCTTGATACCGTGGTATAACATCCTTGATTGTCCTCCCATGATTAATACGTCACCTGACTTCAACACTAGCTTCTTTGCGAGATCACCACGCTTCTGCTCGCCGTACATAAACACTACGGTATCACCAATGGACCAAGACACCACGGGTACTCCCTTACTTAGAGACTCGGGTGACTCGTCCTTATCTTGATGTAACCCTAACCGTCCACCCTTTTGGTAGAAGTTCACAATACATAAGTCTGCTTTAACGTTCGGAATCGGTTCCGATTCAACTTGCTGAGCAATTCCCACGGCGTGGTTAACGACCGCAAGGAACTCCTCAGGTACACCTGGTACAGTTGCTCCGTCTTCAGCTCGCACATCTTGATATGACTTGGTGTAAGGATTCCAGTCCTTACCCATGCACATCATCTTCAGCTTCATCTTCGAACCGCTCGGGTATTCGGGTGTGTAGAAACCTCCTGGTGCTGCTCCAAGTTCGTTGCAACGCTTGATGATGTGGATTTGTGCTTCCGGTGTCAGGTATCCATTTAAGAGTATCATACCTGGTTGGATAACCTGACATTGCTCCAGTGGGAATTCGGTGATGCTGATGGTTGTCTCTTCAGGGTTCGGTGTGGGCGGGATTGGATAATAGATATTGAAGGTTCCTAAGTTTTCAACATTGCCTAGTTTAGGTGTCTCTCACATTATTCTTTAACTCATTACTTAGGTGGTTGTACATTAGACTCACTAATACAACACTCATGCATGAAATGCGGTAAGCAATCACTTTTTCATTTAACAGTTTAGGCGGTACCTGGTCTAAAAGAGGATCCTGGTGCCTCAGACCAGTCCACCACATTCAGGGCGGCCTTGCTGGTTCCCGGCCCCTTCCCTTTCTGGGAATCAGTGTACTTCTTGTCAGAAGTCTGCTGGGTGATCGCCTTCGGGCTTTCGGTGGTCGAGGTAGTCTTACCCTTCCACTGCCCCTTTGGCTTATAGTTCCTGCCATTGGGGTTCTGCCAGCACTCAAATTCGCGGTGCCCCATCTTCAGGCAGTAACGACACTGCACGTCGTTCCCCTTGCAGTCTTTGCCGGGGTGGTCTCCGTTGCACCACTTACAGTAAAAGTGGCGCTCCGGTCCAGAACCCGCGCTAGCTGCTATAACAACACACAATCAATACTCACTTCACATCTCATCAATATACACCTCAATTAGATTCACATGATTAAGCAATTACCCTTAGGCGGGTAGGAGCGTAGAGGCTTCGCCGCATACGCATACGTGAGCTTCAGTGGCTCATCAGCTGTGGTGGTCTGGGCTTGGCCCTTGTCACCCTGGTGCTGACTCTTCTGGGGCTGAGGGTAATGTTTCTTTTTCTTTCCTCCCCCGTACCCTTGCTGACTCTGGCCCTCGTTCGTGGCCTTGCGCTTGTGCGCATTCTCCTCGTCCCTCAGACGGACGGTAATCTCAACCTTAGCAGCGGCATGATAGCACTCCTGAATTTAGGATGTCAGTCATGCCCCGCAAAACAAACTCACCAACTCACATTATCATTCACTGACGGTACAAACTAAATCACACAACGGTATTTTAATTACCTGCAAGGTAGTATACTCAGCTGGCCCCATCCCGTAGCGGAGACGGTGGCTAAGACCATTGTAGAACCGGTTCACCAACACCCGGTTCGAATACCCAAGGTCTGGTAACAGGTGGATAAGGCCGGTGAATGCGGTGTAGTAGTCATCAACCGACATCTTATCCCCCTGCTTCAGACTATCCAGCTCGAGGCGCTTGGCCTCCTGCACATGAACAGGGTAATACTTGGCTCGTAGCAGGGCCGTGTATTCCCTCCAACCAAACTTAGGATCAGCTATCCTGTCCTCTCTCACCAACTTCCACCAACTCTGTGCCGATCCCTTCAGGTAGTAAGCGGCAAGACGGACCTTAGCTTCAGCAAGTACATCCAAGGTCTCGTAGGCGGTCTCCAGCTCGGAGATGTACGCCTCCAGCTTACGAGGGTCGGTCTCCCCATTGAATGACGGCGGTCTCAAGTCAGCCAACGCCTTGACCCAATTGGTCTCTCGTGGCGGTGGTGGTGGTGGCTGAACTCCGGGCTGTTGCCCTTGCTCTAATGCAGCAACCATCTGGGGTACCATCTGGGCTACGGCGGCTGCTACTGCCTCAGCCATGGTCTGTGCCGTAGTATCATCGCCCTGGTCACCCGTACCTCCAGCACCGCGCCCGCGGCATCTACCTCGTGGTCCACCTGACATCTGAATTCATATGAACATTTCATTAGCATTATGCTTGCACACTTATCGGTCCAACGGTTGTAACGTTTTTCTCGACCATAAGGTATCTCCACACTTAGTTAGTGGTTAACCTTTCCATAACTGTTCACTTAGGTAACTGTAGTTAGGTTTCCTAACTCGGTATATCCCTAAGCTCGGTATTCTAGTCATCAGAGCGATACTTCGCTCTGATACCACTTTTTGTAACACCCCTACAACGCCCCTACCAACTACCGAAATCGTAGCGGAATTAAACATCCTAACAATAACTAAACGCTTTGGTGTTACAACGCCGTTAACCACCCACGTGGTTAACTAGGCAGAATAAATACAAGTGTATCGGTCTGATGATCAGACTCCCGAGCATAGGTCCTAACATCCACATATATACATAACCAACAATACCGAGTATTTAATTTACATCACAACTACCAACTGTAAACATCCACCACTGTTTAACAAACGGTACCAAAATATAACGCCTCGGGAGCACAGGCGCATCCCGGGCTCAACAACCAAAATAACCAAAAGTATTACAACGACCTAGGATCTAGAGCCACTCCGCTTCCTCGATCCTCATCCTGTAAATAAACAGAGCCCCCCAGAGGGGGTCAGCAACCTTTGCTGGTATGGTTAACGCGCAGCCCATCGGCTACCGGGATACGCGCAACCAATTGTCATGATAACATGACATTCATTTTGAGCACCCAACATATACATATCATAGCATAGCAAGGGAAATTGCATAGCACAACAACAATACATAACACCATAAAATCGGTTCACACAAGGAACCTTCCACCATAGTTAGTATACATAGTGAGCCTAGAGATTATTGCCAATTTCATGCTAAGCTCGTTACCAACCTCGTTACCATCCAGTTATATCGAACGGTTAACTTAAACCCAAGGTGTGTCGGATATAGTAATCCCAAGCACACCGAAATAACATTTGTATGCCCCTGTGGCCCGACGTGAGTCAGTAAACTAGCTTTGGATAAGCTAAGGGAAGGTTGAAACCAAATTGGAATACAACCTATACATACACCAAGAGAGCCGAACCGGATATGACATCGACTCCCGTCCTCACACGCGTGGCCGGAACATGACCGGACTCCTCACTCCCCCGGTTAGCACTTGTTAGTGATCACACAATGTTTTGTTAAGTCACTCACAAGCAAGTGTTTAGGTCTTGTTAGACACACCAAGGGAAGGGAGTCACAATAATACAACATCATAATATATAACAACCGTAAACTCTTTTCATGTCTTAATCTTACAAGGTCGTTAACAATCAGAAAAGCAATCAACACACAAGCCGGTGTAAACCGGTAGACAACAGACTACAAGAAAACCATACCTCGGTCCTTGCCTCGACTGGTTTCCACCTTGAGAGAATCCTAAACACATTTAGTAACGTCGGTTAATTAACGCACTAGTCCATTATTAACATTAACTACTTCACATTTCTAGTTATCTCACTTCCACACTTGTCTTAACTTCTCATCTTTTAAAATGTCATTATAACATTCCTAACATGTCTTATATAACCTTATAATATCATTACTAACTTATTACCATTTTTAGATAACATTTTCCATCTTAAAGCAACATTTTTGGTCCATATTGTGGCTTGTCCGAACTTGTGTCCGAACCTCCAAGTTCGGACGCAAGCCGTGACTTTGAACTGAAAACAGACACACGTCCGAACTTGTGTCCGGACTTCGGAAGTTCAGACGTGAGTCGAGAATCTCTTAATGCGGAAATCCATGCGTCCGAACATGTGTCCGGACTTCCCAAGTTCGGACACAGTTCGAGTGTGCAAAATTCTTACCCAACAGAGCCTGTCCGAACTTCCATGTCCGGACGGAAGTTCGGACAAGGCAAAATGCTCAATTTCCAAGCCTTTAAACACTTAGCCAAATTTCTCCAAAGCCTCCAACACTTATAGTATCTTCTCCTTAGGTTTCTAAGTGGTATTCCTTGCCTATTCTAATCATTATACCAAGACATTTCTTCCACACAACATCATTACCTAACATCATTTCTTACAAACTAAAACTCCTTAGGTCATCCTTGAAATCCCTTTTTCTAAGCTTACTCTTTCTCCTCAATTTACTAAAGTTTGCCTAAGTCTTTACCTAAGTCCACAATGACTTTGGTACATACTAAAACCTCAAGATCATGCCTAAGTCCTTATTACACTCTAGAACACTTCCTAGTTCATCAAAATTCCTTTAAAACATCTTGAACTCCTTATGCATTTCCTAAATTTCGACATAGGTTCTCCTAGCATTTTGTTACACCAAAGCACATTGTTTTCATCATTAAACACCCAAGAACACTAAGAACACCAAGAACACTCAAATCTCACTACATTAAAATATAATGCATAACTTAAATTGCATGGCACTTAGGCCCTTAAAATGCATGGCTCTTAGGCCCTTAAAGTGCTTAAATCATAAACACTGAATTTCCACAATATATATGCCTTTGACCTGCAAATACATACAACAAGGCATATGTTCTTTTACTAGTCTCTTGAGAACACTTTACTAAGTCATTCACCATTTGCTCTTTAGGTAGTTTTAACAAGCATTATAAGCTCATTTCTCCTAAGGCATTAAACAACATTAGGTTAGTATATTTACCTCTTTTCCAAACAACTTCTTTCTTGTTTCCTTATAAAACCGGTAAGGTATTTGATTCCTTGTCAAGTTCTAAACAATATACAAACATCATAATGAGTATTCAAGGTTTAAGCTTCATCTCATTGTAAACCCTAATTTTACATTGTTTCAAAAACATTAATGTAGTTGTTTTACCTTGATCTTTGAAGAGAGTTTGAATATCTATGAAGAGAGGACTCCACCTAGTCCATGAAAGGTTGGAACGAAGCTAGAACAAAGTCACACAAAGAGCACCATCAATGTGCATTTTCGGTCAAGGTAAAAACATGGAAGAAACTTGATTTTTCTTTGAGATTCCTTACCTAGAAGCAAAGGAGATCAATAATATGTAGAAACACAAGCTCAAGCTCCTTCAATGGTGGAACTCCATGGCACCGAAATGGGGCTCTTGAAGTTTTGAGAAGATAGAAATGAAGAGCTTGATGAGAGGAAGAGATTGGTGGTGTTTGTTTTTGATTTGGACAAGTGAGCTAGATTTTACAAGGGGTCAAAGCTAGAGTTTAATGGTGGTGGTGAGTATTACCGTGAGAGAACAAGAAGAAGAGAGGTTGAAGACGAGTGGAACCGTGTGAAATGAGAAAGAAATGAGAGAATGAAGATAAACTTTGCTTTTTGAAGATATTTGTTCTTATAAAGCAAATAGTACATTAATTAGTCATTCTTTCTTTTCTTAGTAAATTACAAGAGAGTGGTGAGTCACACACTTAAGAAAACCGGCCCCCTTTATTACATAAGGGTACTTTAGTCTTTATTTGTCAATTTACTTACTTATGATAACATATGTTACAAACTAGCTTATAAAAATCACTATTCATAAAAACAAGGCACATAGAAGTGAAATTTTTGATTTCCTATTGATATAGCCACCCAAATGTGATACTATATAGTAAACATATATATTTAAGAGTAATGATGGACATTTAGCCACTCAAAACTCATTTACAAGACAATTTTTCAAAAATGTGCTTTAAGACTTCTTAAAGCACATTTTGTGTTTTAACTTGTTTTCAAGCTTGGTTTTCTTTGGTAATTGATTTAATATGTTCATTACATATAAATAAGGTCTTGGTAAGTTCATTAGGTCTTACCCAAGCTTATTCCAAGCTTAGAGCACATTTTAGCCCTTATTGACCTTAAGGTATTTAATTGTGTTCTTTATGGTCTAAATTGCTTACTAATGTTTCTAAGACATTTTCTTGTCTTAATAAATCATGTTTTAATGTTTAAACAACATTCTAAGGTTTGGGGTATTTCAGTATAAGCCTTGTTTGGCCACGGCTGTATGGAGATTTATTTTCCACAGCTTAGTTTACATGTTTTCAAACAGCAATTAAGGCATGGTTAGTCTCCAAGCAAGATCTAACCATAAGAAGTGTTTAATGTCAATTTCGAGGTAAAATTTACCTTTGAATACCAAGGCAAGAACAAGTGCTCTTCGGCCTAAATTTACAGAGGGTAAAGGGTGTCAAAAGAGCTACTAAAACCATGCTTTAAACTGGTATAACTCAGATTGAAGATGGCTAATCTTTACCTTGTTTAAAGTGCCTAAAATGGTGTTTTTGGCTTGGATCTGGTTATACTTCGAAGATCTTGATGTACCAACTGAATAAGTATGTTAAGATGAAGATTATAAGCTTAGAAACAAAGTTTCACAACCGAATTTGAAGGGAATCAAAAGACATGTGCTTAAAGCACATTTTTATACCTTAAGAACAAGATTAGCTTTCTCCACCTTCTTCCCTTGTTAATGCCGAGATACAACATCCATTTAACCTCCAAAACAACCTAAGAACATTGATGGAAGTGGTTGATGCTTTGCTCCATTGAAAGAGGAAGAAATTGTGAAGAAAATGAACATTTAAAGGCTTAATTAGCTTACCAAGATCAATTGGTGTTCATCTCTGAGTATGGCTTGTTAGCCACGGTTTGGAGAAGCAAATGAGAGGTTGAAGGAGCTGGGTGTCGGCTGGGATAGAAGGCAAGTGAAGAAAATAAGTGAGTTTTGTCTTTTAATGACATTATTGTTACTTTATCAAATAGTAACTTGATGGCCCACCTAATTAGCTGTATAATTGATTGAAGATTGACAAATGAGTGGGCATGGCAGCTGTATGAAATCGGCAGCTCTTGGTCAAGGCAATGGGTGAGCTTTGACCATGGTTTAAGTTAAATTAAGTAATTAGGTGTTATTTTTGGGTACTATGCATACTAAATTGCCAATTTTTGATTTTATTTTTAAACTTTGATTTATACTTTATAATACAGTCTATCATGTCACATTAATGTTATAAAGAACTTATTATAGTCTTTACAGTGACAAAAGTCATTATCTTAGAGCTCATAGACAAAAATGTGCTTTATGGAATTTTAGTGCACATTTTGAGTCGCAGGGTGTTTTTGAGCTCTGTTTTCTTTGAAAACAGTTTTTTTCTGTTCCTTACATGATATTTGATCATGGTATCCAATTTCATATCATTTAGAGGTCATTAGACCTTTAAGGTATTATTAGAGCGCATTTTTGCCCTACTTGACCTTGAAGCATGTAAATGCATGTTCTTTGTGTTGGAGTGTTGTCCAACAATTGTAACATGTTTAGTAATGTGTTAATAAGCTTAGGACAAAATCTTAGGTCCTAAGAAGTTCATTTGGGTATTTATTTACCCTAAACAGTCAAAGGGTGCAACATCTTGCTTTGTGTTGACCACTGTTGTTCTCAGTTGACTTTTAAGGCTTTAGGCCTTAATCAATGTGATTAAATATTTAATCCATATTTTATTAGTTTGGGGTATTTCGGTCTACCCCCCTTAAAAAGACTTCATCCCGAAGTCCTTACCCATGTACAGTTCACCTAAGGAATCAAGTTCCAATAAGTAATCACAGACAGATCATCACTAGGGAGTACATTCCACTACGTTCAGACCTAGTCTTTATGTATCACATTTGGTACAGCATCAATCTCATTCCATATAGTCAATAATCATGACACATTCATTCATAAACAGCACTAGACAAGGTGCAAAACTCATAGTACACAACACTAGACAAGGTGCAAAACTCATAGTACACAGCACTAGACAAGGTGCAAAACTCATAGTACACAGCACTAGACAAGGTGCAAAACTCAGTAAAGTACTCAAAGGTGTCTCACAAGGGGTACTCCACGCACCCCTATTCATATGCAAGTATCTCGCGAGGATACCTCTACACCACTCCGCGTGTATGTGTATGCATATCTTTAACGATGGCAAATCACAGGGAAACAGTCATAAAGACCAGGACTTGACTATCCCCAACCCCATGCTAACCAACGTCTACTACCCGTGGACACACCGGTTTAATAACGAAGGACACGACGGTCCACGGCTCCCCGGACAGTATCACCTTATTTCCTTAATCACCCGCGGACACACCGGTCTAATGACAAAGGGCTCTGCGGTCCACGGCTCTTTGGGTGATGTCACTCGCAGACACACCGGTCTAATGACGAAGGACTCCACGGTCCACGGCTCTTCGAGTGACGCCCTAAATTCCAATTTCTATTCATATCTGTGTCCACTTGTAGGAAGTTTCGAGAGTCATTCAACCCCGACGTGGTCAGCGTCAGTGTTGAACTATCTCTCACCTCAATTTGTGTTCGGTTTCGCTTGATCGGACCAGGATCAAGTTCAACTTCCCACGTCAATTTCAATCAATCAATTTTTATTCACTTCTAATCTTGTTTCCTCTTGATATTTGCCACCTTGTGTTTTATAGATACACAAGTCAACTAGTGTAATTAATCTAATCACCGGCATATGGGATAATGTATCCTAACCATGTACCAAGTTCTTTCAATTTATAATTTTTCATACAACTCCTAGAGGTTTTACCTCCACTAGGTTACACATCGGTCTCATGCCGATTCACTCATCGCATTCCAATAATCGGTTTCATACCGAGTCATGAATCATATAGTATGGAGCTTTCTACTCCTTCTATTTGAAATCTCCCATCGGAGCTACCAGATAGATACTTGAACTCTCAACCGGAGATAACAAGTTAGGCTTTTATGTGTTTAATGTTCGCAACGTTTGCATAAATAATCGGAATTAGGATAAGAACACTCTATCCATTCTCCCTTTCCTATTCGCCACAAGAATGCGAACTAAAATATATATATATCATACACATAATACATCAATATTACCTCAAGTAATATAACACAGTCATAATACTTGTACTCTACGTACAATAATAGTTTGCAGCATGTGTACCATACGCTACGTACTCCTACGTACGGTATATTTTAAGCGTGCGAAATCGCTCTACCCCCCTTAAAATGATTACGCCCACGTAATCTACGAATATATCATCGTGAAGTAATAAGTTCGAGATGTTCCATTCCAGTGGAATTATTCATGCACTAATGTGCTACATATTTCATTACCCCTTTTTATAGGGTCGGGCTTTAGCCCCTCAGGCTATACTGTCTATCTCGGTTAGGTGTATGTATATTCATATACGGTTTGATCGGGAGATGTAAACACATCATTTGTTTCCCCAAACCCGCTAGGTACGTCAAACCTAAGCAATATGGGCCCACTCGCTCCGCAAGCAGTATGCCCAACTACTTTATGGTTAGTTTACCCCCTTTTAGGTAGTAGTTTCATGTCGGTTTCAACTCCATGTGACGGTGTTTTCTACACGGTCTTCCATAATTATGGGAATGGAGTAATTTATTTGGCTGCATGGTATCGTTAGTCACACACGCTTATTATTTCAACTAGCCATTCTATTCAGTCCTCCTGAATCCTACACATGCTCATGGTATATTCCCATGAGTTCATGCCACCCTACCGAACTAACCTTCGGTACAAGGGTTGTCGAGCTGTGCTCTAGCACCTAGTGCTTGCAATAGTTGTCTCTAAAATATCAAGACGAGTCTGATATGCGCATCTAACTGGCGCCTCATGACTCCAAGTTATTTCCCTCTGGAATGAGTTCGTTCTTTGGGTACCTTGTAGGTCCGCTTTTGCTAGTGTGAACTCGTATCCCTCGTGTGTTGGTATTTTAGTATCCACATATATGGTTCATCCCTCTTCTCGATTAAGGGAATCCATTTGTTTATCTGATCTTCCACCTTCTGATTCTCCCCAGCATAATTCGGTTAACAGTTATTATAATGGTCGCTTGTTTGGACGGTTATCCGCCATTGCGGTTTGCATGGAGTATCTAATCTCCAGCTTAGAGTATCTCTTGTAATGCTCGCTTTTGCCCTTCGTCTGTTGTAAACATACAATACGACTGTGGGTTTTAGCTTGGTATTCATTTTCTGTTCAACCCTAATTGGTACTAACATACTAACGTTTTATGGCTTGAGCATGTGGTTATTATTATTTAATGCGACATCATCGCAGCGCCCTCAGCGCGTGGTATAACTCTCTCTGTGCCCCCTTTTTGGGTAGCATCTATTATCACAAAGGTTTCTCTAATATAACTTCCTTAGATACCACAATCCCTCTTCTCATTCACGAGTTCAGTTTGCCGTTACCATTAAATTGGCCTTGGTTTCCTCGTTTACTAAAATCTCCAAAACTTGTGTTCTAACTCCTCCATTGCGGAGTTGCGACCCTATGTCCTTTTATTATCAAGCTATCCCTGTTTTTTTTCCTGACCTTGTTAGTTTGACTGAGACCTCTCTCGTCAATACATGGTTTACCTAGTCAGGGTTCCATTCGCTGACTTAGACACAGAGTTGATTACCTCCAGGGTCCTTACACTACTCGTTTACATACATGGGGTACCATACTGATACATTACTACTTACCCAACTAACTTAATGTGAGTTTTGTCAGGCCCACAAGCTCCTAGGAGTGCGGTCGTCCCATGTCTCGTTTAGTGCACTCGTAGCGTTCGTACCCGGTGGTTATCGTACTCTTAGTCCTGGTAATTTATGTTTAAGTAACTATGCTGCCAATTCTTAACCTTTGATGTCAGAATGGCCCTAATATTAGGTTCTATGGTTTCCTTTATTAATCTGTATTTCCCTTACCTTCTCTAAGATAGGTGTTTACGACTTATCGTCATACTACTGGTTTTCCACATGCTCGTCAACTGGTATCTGTGAGTGGGGATCAGTAACTACTTATTATCTCTCCCGTTCACTCCTAGGCTGTTAACGCCTTCAGATATGAGTTTTCAGTTCTAAAACTCCACCCAATCCATTGGGTTACACCCTCTGGTGTAATCTGGATTCCATGACAAGGGTTGACACATCGTGTTTCTCCTGCCCTATGGTAGTCCCTTTTTAGCCTGATATTAATCAGCATTTGTGATTCATCACCTTTGTTCTCCTAGTTTTGGGTCATTTTGGTGGTACTAAGGGTATCCTTCCGTAGGCCTATGCCATACGATATTCAGGTACAGTGCTTATTCTGATAGTTAAATGATTGTTGGTCTTTCTATTTAATTTAATCTCAATTGGTTCTATTACTTTCTCCTAAGGTTACAATTGGATACCCATAACTTAATGGTTTCCGCCAATCATTGCTCTTCATTGTGTAATCCTTACTCTTATTCAACTCATATTTCCTCCATCCTCTTCGAGGTAACGGTATCTTCCGTCATCAGGCAAATTTCACTGTTTAGTTTATATCCACTGCCCTCCATACGGGAGTCTAGCAGCATAATGGATCAACAACACCTCCGGTGTGTGTGGTGCGGGCATAACATCGGCCCTTTTATTGCACGTTCTCATCTGCCTATTAATTATTTTTTTTAAAGTCCTGACTCGTATAGCTCACTTCTTGCCCTCTGGCAATGTTCAATGGTAGTGGTTTAACCACGAGCGTCGCGCACTCTTTAGATATGGTTATGCTGGTCCTGAAGACCCGACACTCCCCACCGGTAATGATTGACGTTTAATGTCCATACCGGCACTGGGGTTAGGCTTGTAGGCACTAATTATCGTTATTCTCATTTACTCCCCTTTTTATACTCTACTAAATGGTGTATTATTTTCAGGTTTAATGGTCAGACCGGCTAGGTCTTCCCGAGGTTTATCGACCTCAAACCCAAGGGTTTCATACCCCTGTCCTTAACAAGGCTATGTCCTGCTTCGTTGCATTACGGACTCACATAAAAGTTTAGTGTTTATTGATAATGCTTGGACCACTACGCCCTTTAGGGTTAGTTCACCGTCGCTACACTTGCTGTAGCAAGTGCGCAAGGCAGGTTGAATTTTAATACTTTGGTTGATATGGCACTTGTAGTGGCAAGTGCGCCATGCTGACTGAGCCACTGGTACGGTATGTCAGTGCAGTGCTATTCCCTAATCGGGTTCCTGTTCCCGTCAAAAGTTCTTATTCAAATTAATACAGTCTCACTCCGCACTCCTTCCCACAAGTTCACCATGGTAGTAAGGTCTTACTCTCCTCTTGAGGCGTTGCATGATAGCAACTTAGCGAGTTCTTGTTTCTACAGCTCTCATAATCTCTCCTCATACACATCAGGCCATTTTGAACCTTCAGTATTGCATGGATAGAGTTACTCGCTTCGGGTGAGGCTTCTACAAGGTCATCCATTCCGTCCGTTACACATATCATAACTAATCGTTACTCATCATTTCCACTTTCTTTCTCCCAAGCGCACCAATCAGTGCTTTCCTGGATGTAGGACAGGGTTGCTTTGCTTATGGCAAGCAAAGCCCATTAGTCCTACGGGAATTATCTCCTCGACTTCGGTTGAATATTCATCTCACACTCATATGGTAGACATTATGTCATTGCCAGGATCTCCGGTCCTAAACATTACACCAAAACACTAAGTCTTATTCTCTACATTTAACGTAGTTCCCATAGCATCCACATCGGGTCTTCCCGATCAGGAGAGTTATCTCCGTGGAGCTTCTCATTTCTTGGTTTACCAGGTAGTACTCGAGGTACGGGCTACGGCGGGTGGGGTACCATTGCAATTTCCCGGGATGCTCTCCCATCAAGTGCGAGTGTTTCATATAGTCTTCGCGTTACTTGGGTTGCTGGACCCTCACCACCTTCCGCTTCCGTGTTCTTCCTAGTATCGTTACCCAGACCTCCTCCCTGACATAAGTCAAGAGGACGGGTTTAGGCCTTTACTCGGTCTAATACCGTAGTCCTCGGTCGTTTAATATTGAAGTGCCTCTACGGCTATGGTGTGCAAGCTTTAAGCATTGCATCACCCCGCAAGGTCACGTATCCTCACAACGTTTCCCGTATTCCCAAAACCTATGCTCACGGTATAAATCCTATATCTCTTGTCATCAGAGCGGTACTCCGCTCTGATACCACTTTTGTAACACCCCTACTCTAATCGGCTCCTAATCATCTTACTTAACATTGTAATCGCAGCAGTAATCTCAACAATTGAGCTACTGGTGTCACCGTTGTCACTCACCCATACGAGTAATAACGTGCTTACTGATACTATCTTGAATACGAAACAATTTCCCACAGTGACAACAGAGATAGATCTAACCTTCCCAAACCAATATAATACATTCACAGTGAGCATTCTAAGTATCCCAATCCTATACCGTTTCTAAGTTCGTATCAAAATACAACAATGCATATTAAACAACTGTAATTAAACTACCCAGCGCGTCCCTCTCTTTGTCGACACCGGAAGCTGCATACCTGCAAAAAAGGTTGTTTGTGGTATGGAATCAGCCCCTGCTGTATTTACTACATGACTGTCATGCCCCCTCGGACCCTCAGTTTAATTGGTCAGAGCATGCAATTCATTTTCATGCAAGTAGTTTAATGTTAAAACTGTAAAACAACAATATATATTTGTAACACCCCATCCAACATTAACATACTTACAACAAACTGCAGCGGAAGAACAACCTCATCACATTACTTAACTTGTTGGTGTTACACGCCGTAGCCACCCACGTGGCTACAGGCTAATCCATATACATTGTACCGGTCTGATGGGCTAAATTCCCGAGCGACTATACATTGTTATTCCTTTACATTAACAACACAACAACAACATACACCTTATCAGCTATACCGAGTATTTATAACTGATGCCGACAACAATATCGGTCTTACTACACCTACTGTATATACACACTTAAATGAATACCCATGTACAATGACTACCCGTCCTACTCTCGAACGGCTTCCAGCACTTCGTACCTGAAATAGGAAAAGAAGAGAAGGGGTGGCCCCAAGGGGCTCAGCACCTTTGCTGGTATGGTAATCCCAGCCACATGCTACCGGCCACGCACAACTAATTGTCGTCTTAGCATGCAGTTGATTATTTAAATCATGCATGTGACAATAAACACACAACACTTAACATTCGCCTCAATGGGCTCAACAATCGGATAATACATCCTACTTAACAAGTCACCCATGGTATTCATCATCCCTAGAGTGTTTCTCCTCCAACGGAGCTACTTCCTTAATAGACGACACATACCCTTAAATCGGGTTATCCTTAAACGCCTCTTATCACAAACTGGGAGTCATATCCATGATCCACACACCCCATTATACAACACACTCCACATTATACAACACACTCCACATTATACAACCTACAACATACACTACATACACACTTAACAACACTTTGCACGTTTCTACTACTCAACATAATACCGCATAATACTGCATCACAACAAAACACATAACACAACGGAATGGTTCGCTTAGGACCGACCCAAACATTGTTTACACACTGGTGAGCCTAGAGAATGTTGCCAGTCTCATGATAGCTCGTTATACAATAACAACAACACTCATTACCGTCCTAATAGTTGGACGAGTAACTTAAGTTAAGGCGGTTCGGGTTTGGAGCCCGAACACACACACAAACACATGTTCCCCTAAACCGATCATAAGTCAGAATAGCTAAGCTTTGGAGTAAGCTAATGGGAGATCATAACCCGTGAGGGAAACAACCATACAAAGAGAAGGGTAAGGCTAGGAAGGATACCCTCTCCCAACAACGCGCGACCGGCCAAACCGGATTCCTCACTACTGTAGTACATACTTACTTTAAACAATACTTAGAACCCCACTATGGAGCCTGTCACATAACAACTCATACAGTATTACAACTGGGTTAAACATACAAGGGAGATCCCTACATTCACATACACATATCACACAATTAACGCACGCATAGCCGTGGTTAGTACGTTCCCATGTACGGGTCGTTTCTCCGAATACCGAACTCTCATGTGATCCTAGACTCAGTTAACTAAGGTTAACACTTTCGAGGTTAAATGGTATCGGAGTTGTACACGCCACATAAATGAATTACTGTAAACTCATTTCATGTTTAATCTTACAACGTGGCAAACATACAGAAAAACACATTGGCATACAAGCCGGTGTAATCCGGTAGGACGCAGGTTGCAAGAAAACCATACCTGTCACCGGAGTCCACTTAATCACGTCCATTTATGTACCTCGAGCAATTCTCGAACAACTGTTAACATCACATGTGTTTTCATTAACATCGGGGTTACATGTTTGTTTATTTAGTGTCTAATGCTTAACTTTCCCCGTTAACTTTGTTACATAACTTTACATTTTTAACTTGTTTTACTTTCACATTTTATTACAACCTTTCACCCACTTAATCACCATTAAAACTCACCTATCATGTCCTTAACATCCTTATAACACATTACCTACCAATCCCCATCATCACATATCATTTCATAACCTTAAACCATGTTTTTGGTCCGACCGACCCACCACCGACCGACCACCAGCTGGTCGGTCCATTACGAACCCTTTTACTTCCTTATAATCATGCCCGTCCGACCCACGTCCGACTCACTCGACTGGGTCGGACCATGTGCGAACATTTTCTTCCTTTGAAACTTGACCGACCGACCCATGTCCGACCCACCCTTTTGGGTCGGACCATCACCGAACATTTTCCCAACATCTAACAGGCTCGACCGACCCAAAACTGGGTCGGCCCCTGGGTCGGTCGCCTTCTATACTTACCCAAACTTTGCCAATCTTCACCAAACTTCTCCTAAGGCCTCTTAATGCTTCCTAACAACATTTGGGTACCTTATATCCACATACAACATCCATGAAACTCATTTTCTAACTCCTTAAGCCTTACTTATTTCCTTTAAAATTTCTTAACACTTCCAACATTTGTACTAGGTCCTAAGTGGTGTTTCTCACCTATTATAACTACTATCCCAAAACACTTTCTTCTCATCTTAACATCATCTCTTAAGCATCATTTCTTACTAACTAAATCCCCTTTTTACATCTTGCCAAACATCACTTATTCTTGAATATCAAACATTACCTAACCTTAAACAACTCCTCCAAGACTTACACACATCCACTAAACACACATTGAATTCCTAGAAACTTCAAAGACAACACCTAAACCTTGAATCACTCTAAATCACCTTACACATGTTTTCTTCTCAAGTAAACATTTATTCACCTATAACACTTCCTAGTTCACCAAAACCACTTAAAAACACTTAGAACTTCTCACACATTTTTCCAAATTGGCCATAGCTTCTCTTGATATACTCACATCCAAACACTTAGGTTTTTACCTTATTTCATTCAAAACACCTAAAATCCATCAAAACATTTTTATACACAACTTCACACATTAAGCACTACATCACAATATAGTGCATAACTTAAATGGCTTGGCACTTAGGCCCTTAAATAACATGGCTCTTAGGCCCTTAAATTGCATAACCTTAAACACTGAATTTCCCACATCAATAATGCCTTTGACCTGCAAAACATACACCAATACATATGTTCTTTTACTAGTCTCCTTGAGAGCATTTTACTAGCTCATTTGCCATTGGCTCCTTAGGTAGGTTTAACAAGCATAAACTTATTTCTCCTAAGGCATTTAAATCTCATTAAGTTAGACATTACCTCTTTTCCTCACAAATTTCTTTCTTGTTTCCTTGTAAAACCGGTAGGGCATTTGGTCCCTTTTCAACTATTAAACATTATACAAACAATAGAATGAGTATTCAAGCATTATGCTTCACCTCATTGTAAACCCTAGTTACACATATTGTTTAACACTTTAAGGTAATTGTTTTACCTTGGAATGGAAGAGAACTTGAATAAGTATCAAGAGAGGACTCCTCCTAGCCTTGGAAGATTCAAATGAAGCTAAAACAAGCAAGATAAATACACCATGGTGAGGTGAATTTTCGGACAACACAAAAACATGAAGAAACTTGATTTTTCTTTGAGTTTCCTTACCTTGAAGCAAAGGAGAACAAGAAATGTGAAAAGATGGGCTCAAGCTCCTTCAATGGTGAAACTCCATGGCACCGAAATGGGGCTCTTGATTGAAGTTTTGAGAAGATAGGAATGAAGAGCTTGATGAGAGGAAGAGAATGGTGGTGTTTGTTTTTGATTTGGTTAAGTGAGTCATGAGATTTGACAATGGAAGGTGGAGCTTTGGTGAGCACTATTCCAAACCGTGAATGGAAGAAGAAGAGAGGTTGAAGAAGCCTTTCAACCGTGGGAAATGAAGAAGGAAGGGGAGAATGAGATTGGTTTTGCTTTTTGAAGATATTATAACTTAAGCAAATAGTAACCATTAGTCATCACTTACTACTTAATAAACTTACATGTGTGGTGACTCACACCTTGAAAAACCGGCCCCCATTTTAATAGAAGGGTAATATAGTCTTTATTGACTCATTTAATTACTTATAACATTATATGTTACAAACTAGCTTATAAAAGTTACTATTCACAAACTAAGGCACATAGAAGTTAAATTTTTGATTTCCCACTAATATGGCCACCCAAATGTGATACTATATAGTACACATGTTAATTAAAGAGTAATGATGGACATTTAGCCATTCAAAACTCATTTACAAGACAATTTTTCAAAAACGTGCTTTAAGACTCCTTAAAGCACATTTTGTGTTTTAACTTGTTTCAAGCTTGGTTTTCTTTAGTAATTGATTTAATATGTTCATTAACATATAAATAAGGTATAGGTATGACCATTAGGTCTTATACACATTCATCCCAAGCTTAGAGCACATTTTTGCTCATATTGACTTTAAGGTATTTCTTATGTTTTATTTGGTTTCATTGTCTACCAAAGTTTCCTAAGGACTTAATTAGCCTTATCAAATCATAATTAAATGTTATCAAGTCTTGGTAGGCTCTTGGGTCCTAACCAAGTTCACTCATAGCTTAGAGCATGTTTTTGCTCAAACTGTGTCTTAATGCTTTATTGCACTTTACTATATTTTAAATTGTCCACTGATGTTACTAAGGCACTTTTTAGCCTTTACATACCATAATTTGATATTTAAACCACATATCAAGGTTTGGGGTATTTCAATCTACCCCCCTTAAAAGAACTTCGTCCTCGAAGTTCACACTTTCACATATCATTAGATTAGAACACAGTAATCACTTGGAAATAACTTCCATAACCAAACACACTTTACATCATAACCTCGGACTTGATGGTCCGGGCAACACATTCACATCCACACATAACATAACATATCCAAATGATAACCTCGGACTCTATGGTCCGGGTATCTTAACAACACTTACACATACATAACAACCCCTTTGACTCACTGGTCTTGGGTAACATAACAACATTTGGACACATAGGTCCTGGTAACATAACAGTCTTTAGACACATAGGTCTATGTAAACCACACATTTAGACTCATAGGCCTTGATAGTATACACTTTAGGAAATCCAAGTCAAAACAACATTCATTACACATACCACACAACATGTCAGAGCATGTATAGCAATCAAAAATATCCTTGATATACACTGTGATCCCGCAGAACCCGGTCGCGATGGACACCTTCCGTCCCCGTGCCTTTGGGAGATTAAAACAATCACTTAAGTTTAAAATTTCCTGTGAGGTTAAGTAAGAGAACTTTAATTACGTAAAGTATCCATCGACGTTTTTTAAATACCAATTTGAAAATCCTTTTGAAAACACACACAACTCCAAGTCCAACTTAAGCTCTTTGCTTCTTTTATTAGCGTAGTTATTCGTGACCACTTATAGGGAGTTTCAAGAGTCATCCAACCCTGATGTGATCAGCATCAGTGTTGAACTATCCTTCCACTCAATTTGTGTTCGGCTTCCCTTGATCGCATGCAAATCAAGTTCCACCTCCCACTTCATTTTCAAGCTCAAGTAAGTCACTCATTTCCAATTTTCTATCTTTCGAATCATTCTAGTCATGATCAAACATCTCCAAAGGATAGAACTCCGTCTATCAGTTACCTCCACTCACTTAAATCCTGTTGCCTAGGGAATCTTATTCTCACTAGGTTCTATGTCGGTGTCATGCCCTTTCTTGAATCACTATGTAGTATATATATATACACATATATTTTATCAAAGTACAACACACCTGATTTTACATTTATACACTGTCGGGGCTTTTGTTCCCCCGGGAGTTTATCTACTCCCCACACTTGTACAATCACACACAACTGTTAACAAACACACACACTTATCACAATGGTATTCGCATCTTCTGTGCGCAATTACCACAATTAAACCATGAATGAGTGTGTATGTTTACGTAACACACACATCAATCATCAAAACAATAATATAATTTTGTGCTATGCACAATATAAATCACATACACTTCGTACACTTGTACGGTAATATACACTGAGTGGTTTTGCGCTCTACCCCCCTTAAAAGGGATTACGCCCACGTAATCAATCACTAAACATTGGCTTAAATGTTCTGCCGTCGTGAAGTGTTTTAACTTCCATGCGGTCTATTACATAATGGATTCTGATTAGAGGATCTTAACCATATTGGCGGTTTAGTTCCTAAACCAAGAATTCTCATTGGAGTTTGTTTAAACTCTTAGTTGGTTTCGATTCTGGCCTGTTAGGCTTCTAGGCGTTAATAATTAGCCATCCACTCATATTCGTTATTCACGTTGTACATTTGAATCACTGGTTCACTAGTTTCTGCTGCGAAACTCTAATAACTGTAGAGCTTAATTGCCCCATTTGTTATCCTTACTGTATTGTACATCCCCAATTGTCACCTTCATCTTGGTAACAATGGTTTCTCAACCGACGCACGGTATCTTTTACCCTGAGCGGATTCGGTGAGTTTCACAATTTTCCATCCACTTCCATGATAATTTACTGTGTATACAGCTATGTATTTCACAATGATTGACTTGTTCCCTTCCGACTTACTGTCGGTTGAGATTGAGCTACTACCTAGTGTGTAGTGCTCTCTCAGCTATTTCCAATATTTGGGGTATATTCCACACCGATATTTGGTAGTTGGTGCTACTGTAGTCACTTACTGTTAATCATGTCTTCACATTCGGTTTTGTACAAGTACTCTTTTATTGGTGCGGCCTTGCATTTCCTATGCATCGGCCTTTATAACATTATTCCTCTATAATTAACATGTCTCCAATTCCTAGCTATCCCACTCGATCATTACTGCGCAAGTGCAATACCAAAACACTCAGTCATACAGAGTGCAGAGGCGTAAACTCTCGACAGTAAATCCCTTATGCGACTCGCCATGGAATTCACACTGTCCTTCACTGAGACTCTTATCTCGTAACTGGTTCGACCCACCATATTATCATTCAACAACACTTATACAACGGTCGCTTACTGCGCACCGTGCTCTCACTTATTGTATAACACTAACTCACATAGTATTTACTGTCACATTAACTTCCACACATAAATTTACATTATTCATATTATGGTTCATCCCTCATTTGGATGACCACTGAATGCTCCTTGAGCATCGATCATTCGAGTCACAAGCCGGCGTTATTCAGCCAGGTGCTTCACTTTATACACATACTACTAAGCTAATTTCTCTTCAATAACAACATGGTCAATCCTTAACATATTTCTTGAACTTGATTCACATAACTACCGCTCCTGCGGTGTCACAATGTCGAGAGGTATCCCCACTCTTAATGCAGTGGTTCGTTTACCACTCTATTCGCTTATACAACCTAAACTTCTACCATCAATCGAATTTATATGATATATCCTGCTTTTGGATTATAAGCCTTATTTGCCTTGAGCTGGGCTCATTATAGGCTGTCCACACACATGTACTTCTCTGTACAATATTACAAGGTCGTTGCATCACGTTTCCTTTCATGGGATGCCCCTTAGGTTTGTCAGTCCGTCTCCTGACAATTTATGTCTAAACTGGGTGTTAGTTTCAACCCTTGTGTTTCTGTCATGACATTTTGTTCAACAATTGTTGATGCGAACACCCTTCAAGGATTGCTCCTGGGCGTTGCTAAGTTATGCCATTACATTTGGCTCACACTTATTGGTACATTCCGTTAGCTACGCCTTTCGCGTTCTTTACTGGTTATTATCTCCTTCTGTGAAGATCAACCTTTCCTGGTAGTGTAGGTACTCAATCTGGGAGTTTATCCGTTCATTGCACATTAATGTGTCCACATTAGGCATCTGCTTGCCATGTACAGGCTGGGTCACCATTCCAGCTATAATGTTTATCCCTAAGGATCCTTAAGACATATGTGGTGTCTTTACATAACAGTTTGTGCCCATCGCACTTCCTAACTCTTAAACATTTCCTTGAAAGGAGTTCACTAATCCTTTTAGTCTTGCTAACTTAACTGAATTCCTTAACTTCAACTATTCCTTGTAATCCTTAGCTCTCGTTTGATTTATACTGCTGACCGTAGACGGAGTCGACTACTTCCCGTGTTCCGGACTCTACTCGTATACATATATGGGGTATCATACTGATACATTGCTACTTACCCAACTAACCCATAAGTAGGTCTGTCGGGCCCACATGCTCCTATCGGAGTGCGGTCGTCCCACAACACAGTTGGTACACTTGTAGTGTCCGTCACACGCCTAGGTGAAGTATTCTGTTGTCAACTCCCTTATATTGTCCCGTGACAATATTCATTCCTTACTTCCCGAACTTAATCGAGGGAAGGTTTATCCATTGTTGTATCCTTGTCAACTGTCCTTGGTTTTACTGGTTTGGTTTAAAAGAAGGTTGGAAGAAGTGTTGGTTTGAAAGAAAATCTGGTTTTGAAAAGAAAAGGGTTTGAATAAATCTGGGTTGAAAGAAAAATTTTCATGGTCTCACAACATCTTCTTACCTTAACCAAGTCTAGCTTCTTGCTGGGTGTACTTACAATTACAGAGGTTAGGCTAACAGGCCCTTCCACTGTTATGACAATCACATTTAACTTTATTGTACTTTTCCAAGTACTTCGTAGTGGTTATAAATTTCCCGAACAGCCCTATTATAGCAGCACTTGCTATGGCAAGTGCGCCATGCTAACTGGCTATCAGTTTAACACATACCGGTTGTGGTATTGTTTTCACCCGCACTGTCATCAGTGGCCTTGTTGGCCCTCACTGATCTTACTGTCTTGATAATAACTTGTCTAGGTGACTTCTCACTGTATTCACATAATAATCATTAACTAGGGTATTTCCCATTCTGGGAGACCCCCTTTTTTTGTGTCGTATTCTCTTTATAGCCCGTTCCACGCACTTGTCGTGGTTACTGAGACTTGTCTCTTGTTGGGCACTACGTTGCAGTTCCTTTGTCGGTTGGTATACCGTTGGTGTTTTATTTATCAACTGTGGTTCCGTAGACACTTGTCTCGGGTGTTATTAATCCATTTCTTGCCTGTTGCACGGTAGGTGCGTTGCAAGCTGGTTATTCTCGACTGCTCTGCATGTCGACCCAGGTTGCCGGAAATTCTATTCTCCAATACACAAGATCCTTCATTCGTCGCTATGGAATGCGGTTAACATTGTTTAGATGGAGACCGTCTCCGGGATTCCCAGTTTTCGGGATCTACCGTATGACAGATTCTCCGTACCCTAAAGGTATTTAATAACAGCCAGATCGGGTATTCCGAGTAAGAGAGGACTTCCATCTCCCTGGCGTTGTTTCCCCAAGTTATATACAGGGATTGTGGAGGGTGGGAAGGATACTGTAGGTTTCCAGTATTCACTGGTAGTTCCTAACTAGCGTATCTCTCACGCTATCACTCAACCCTTAACCCAAAGTACTTAAATCCTAACTCGGTACTTCCTAAGCTCGGTAATTCAGTCATCAGAGCGACATCCAACATTAACATACTTACAACAAACTGCAGCGGAAGAACAACCTCATCACATTACTTAACTTGTTGGTGTTACACGCCGTTAGCCACCCACGTGGCTAACAAGGCTAATCCATATACATTGTACCGGTCTGATGGGCTAAATTCCCGAGCGACTATACATTGTTATTCCTTTACATTAACACAACACACAACATACACCTTATCAGCTATACCGAGTATTTATAAACTGATGCCGACAACAATATCGGTCTTACTACACCTACTGTATATACACACTTAAATGAATACCCATGTACAATGACTACCCGTCCTACTCTCGAACGGCTTCCAGCACTTCGTACCTGAAATAGGAAAAGAAGAGAAAGGGGTGGCCCCAAGGGGCTCAGCACCTTTGCTGGTATGGTAATCCCGCAGCCCACATGCTACCGGGCCACGCACAACTAATTGTCGTCTTAGCATGCAGTTGATTATATTTAAATCATGCATGTGACAAAACACACAACACTTAACATTTCGCCTCAATGGGCTCAACAATCGGATAATACATCCTACTTAACAAGTCACCCATGGTATTCATCATCCCTAGAGTGTTTCTCCTCCAACGGAGCTACTTCCTTAATAGACGACACATACCCTTAAATCGGGTTATCCTTAAACGCCTCTTATCACAAACTGGGAGTCATATCCATGATCCACACACTCCACATTATACAACACACTCCACATTATACAACACACTCCACATTATACAACCTACAACATACACTACATACAACACTTAACAACACTTTGCACGTTTCTACGTACTCAACATAATACCGCAATAAATACTGCATCACAACAAAACACATAACACAACGGGAATGGTTCGCTTAGGAACCGACCCAAACATTGTTTACACACTGGTGAGCCTAGAGAATGTTGCCAGTCTCATGATAAGCTCGTTATACAATAACAACAACACTCATTACCGTCCTAATAGTTGGACGAGTAACTTAAGTTAAGGCGGTTCGGGTTTGGAGGCCCGAACACACCACAAAAACATGTTCCCCTAAACCGATCATAAGTCAGAATAGCCAAGCTTTGGAGTAAGCTAATGGGAGATCATAACCCGTGAGGGAAACAACCATAACAAAGAGAAGGGTAAGGCTAGGAAGGATACCCTCTCCCAAACAACGCGCGACCGGCCAAACCGGATTCCTCACTACTGTTAGTACATACTTACTTTAAACAATACTTAGAACCCCACTATGGAGCCTGTCACATAACAACTCATACAGTATTACAACTGGGTTAAACATACAAGGGAGATCCCTACATTCACATACACATATCACACAATTAACGCACGCATAGCCGTGGTTAGTACGTCCCATGGTACGGGTCGTTTACTCCGAATACCGAACTCTCATGTGATCCTAGACTCAGTTAACTAAGGTTAACACTTTCGAGGTTAAATGGTATCGGAGTTGTACACGCCACATAAATGAATTACTGTAAACTCATTTCATGTTTAATCTTACAACGTGGCAAACATACAGAAAAACACATTGGCATACAAGCCGGTGTAATCCGGTAGGACGCAGGTTGCAAGAAAACCATACCTGTCACCGGAGTCCACTTAATCACGTCCATTTATGTACCTCGAGCAATTCTCGAACAACTGTTAACATCACATGTGTTTTCATTAACATCGGGGTTACATGTTGTTTATTTAGTGTCTAATGCTTAACTTTCCCCGTTAACTTGTTACATAACTTTACATTTTTAACTTGTTTTACTTTCACATTTTATTACAACCTTTCACCCACTTAATCACCATTAAAACTCACCTATCATGTCCTTAACATCCTTATAACATCATTACCTACCAATCCCCATCATCACATATCATTTCATAACCTTAAACCATGTTTTTGGTCCGACCGACCCCCGACCGACCGACCGACCCACAGCTGGGTCGGTCCATTACAGAACCCTTTTACTTCCTTATAATCATGCCCGTCCGACCCACGTCCGACTCACTCGACTGGGTCGGACCATGTGCGAACATTTTCTTCCTTTGAAACTTGACCGACCGACCCATGTCCGACCCACCCTTTTGGGTCGGACCATCACCGAACATTTTCCCAACATCTAACAGAGGCTCGACCGACCCAAAACTGGGTCGGCCCCTGGGTCGGTCGCCTTCTATACTTACCCAAACTTTGCCAATCTTCACCAAACTTCTCCTAAGGCCTCTTAATGCTTCCTAACAACATTTGGGTACCTTATATCCACATACAACATCCATGAAACTCATTTTCTAACTCCTTAAGCCTTTACTTATTTCCTTGTAAAATTTCTTAACACTTCCAACATTTGTACTAGGTTCCTAAGTGGTGTTTCTCACCTATTATAACTACTATCCCAAAACACTTTCTCCTCATCTTAACATCATCTCTTAAGCATCATTTTCTTACTAACTAAATCCCTTTTTACATCTTGCCAAACATCACTTATTCCTTGAATATCAACATTACCTAACCTTAAACAAACTCCTCCAAGACTTACACACATCCACTAAACACACATTGAATTCCTAGAACTTCAAAGACAACACCTAAATCCTTGCATCACTCTAAATCACCTTAACACATGTTTTCTTCTCAAGTAAACATTTATTCACCTATAACACTTCCTAGTTCACCAAAACCACTTAAAACACTTAGAACTTCTCACACATTTTTCCAAATTTGGCCATAGCTTCTCTTGTATATACTCACATCCAAACACTTAGGTTTTTACCTTATTTCATTCAAAACACCTAAAATCCATCAAACACATTTTTATACACAACTTCACACATTAAGCACTACATCACAATATAGTGCATAACTTAAATTGCTTGGCACTTAGGCCCTTAAATAACATGGCTCTTAGGCCCTTAAATTGCATAACCTTAAACACTGAATTTCCCACATCAATAATGCCTTTGACCTGCAAATACATACACCAATACATATGTTCTTTTACTAGTCTCCTTGAGAGCATTTTACTAGCTCATTTGCCATTGGCTCCTTAGGTAGGTTTAACAAGCATTATAAACTTATTTCTCCTAAGGCATTTAAATCTCATTAAGATAGTACATTTACCTCTTTTCCTCACAAATTTCTTTCTTGTTTCCTTGTAAAACCGGTAGGGCATTTGGTCCCTTTTCAACTATTAAACATTATACAAACAATAGAATGAGTATTCAAGCATTATGCTTCACCTCATTGTAAACCCTAGTTACACATATTGTTTTAACACTTTAAGGTAATTGTTTTACCTTGGAATGGAAGAGAACTTGAATAAGTATCAAGAGAGGACTCCTCCTAGCCCTTGGAAGATTCAAATGAAGCTAAAACAAGCAAGATAAATACACCATGGTGAGGTGAATTTTCGGACAACACAAAACATGAAGGAAACTTGATTTTTCTTTGAGTTTCCTTACCTTGAAGCAAAGGAGAACAAGAATATGTGAAAAGATGGGCTCAAGCTCCTTCAATGGTGAAACTCCATGGCACCGAAATGGGGCTCTTGAAGTTTTGAGAAGATAGGAATGAAGAGCTTGATGAGAGGAAGAGAATGGTGGTGTTTGTTTTTGATTTGGTTAAGTGAGTCATGAGATATTGACAATGGAAGGTGGAGCTTTGGTGAGCACTATTCCAAACCGTGAATGGAAGAAGAAGAGAGGTTGAAGAAGCCTTTCAACCGTGGGAAATGAAGAAGGAAGGGGGAGAATGAGATTGGTTTTGCTTTTTGAAGAGATTTATAACTTAAAGCAAATAGTAACCATTAGTCATCACTTACTACTTAATAAACTTACATGTGTGGTGACTCACACCTTGAAAAACCGGCCCCCATTTAATAGAAGGGTAATATAGTCTTTATTGACTCATTTAATTACTTATAACATTATATGTTACAAACTAGCTTATAAAAGTTACTATTCACAAACTAAGGCACATAGAAGTAAATTTTTGATTTCCCACTAATATGGCCACCCAAATGTGATACTATATAGTACACATGTTAATTAAAGAGTAATGATGGACATTTAGCCATTCAAAACTCATTTACAAGACAATTTTTCAAAAACGTGCTTTAAGACTCCTTAAAGCACATTTTGTGTTTTAACTTGTTTTCAAGCTTGGTTTTCTTTAGTAATTGATTTAATATGTTCATTAACATATAAATAAGGTATAGGTATGACCATTAGGTCTTATACACATTCATCCCAAGCTTAGAGCACATTTTTGCTCATATTGACTTTAAGGTATTTTCTTATGTTTTATTTGGTTTCATTGTCTACCAAAGTTTCCTAAGGACTTATTTAGCCTTATTAAATCATAATTAAATGTTATCAAGTCTTGGTAGGCTCTTTGGGTCCTAACCAAGTTCACTCATAGCTTAGAGCATGTTTTTGCTCAAACTGTGTCTTAATGCTTTATTGCACTTTACTATATTTTAAATTGTCCACTGATGTTACTAAGGCACTTTTTAGCCTTTACATACCATAATTTGATATTTAAACCACATATCAAGGTTTGGGGTATTTCAATCTACCCCCCTTAAAAGAACTTCGTCCTCGAAGTTCACACTTTTCACATATCATTAGATTAGAACACAGTAATTACTTGGAAATAACTTCCATAACCAAACACACTTTACATCATAACCTCGGACTTGATGGTCCGGGCAACACATTCACATCCACACATAACATAACATATCCAAATGATAACCTCGGACTCTATGGTCCGGGTATCTTAACAACACTTACACATACATAACAACCCCTTTGACTCACTGGTCTTGGGTAACATAACAACATTTGGACACATAGGTCCTGGTAACATAACAGTCTTTAGACACATAGGTCTATGTAACACCACACATTTAGACTCATAGGCCTTGATAGTATACACTTTAGGAAATCCAAGTCAAAACAACATTCATTACACATACCACACAACATGTCAGAGCATGTATAGCAATCAAAAATATCCTTGATATACACTGTGATCCCGCAGAACCCGGTCGCGATGGACACCTTCCGTCCCCGTGCCTTTGGGAGATTAAAACAATCACTTAAGTTTAAAATTTCCTTGAGAGGTTAAGTAAGAGAACTTTAATTACGTAAAGTATCCATCGACGTTTTATAAATACCAATTTGAAAATCCTTTTGAAAACACACACAACTCCAAGTCCAACTTAAGCTCTTTGCTTCTTTTATTAGCGTAGTTATTCGTGACCACTTATAGGGAGTTTCAAGAGTCATCCAACCCTGATGTGATCAGCATCAGTGTTGAACTATCCTTCCACTCCAATTTGTGTTCGGCTTCCCTTGATCGCATGCAAATCAAGTTCCACCTCCCACTTCATTTTCAAGCATCAAGTAAGTCACTCATTTCCAATTTTCTATCTTTCGAATCATTCTAGTCATGATCACAACATCTCCAAAGGATAGAACTCCGTCTATCAGTTACCTCCACTCACTTAAATCCTGTTGCCTAGGGAATCTTATTCTCACTAGGTTCTATGTCGGTGTCATGCCCTTTCTTGAATCACTATGTAGTATATATATATACACATATATTTTATCAAAGTACAACACACCTGATTTTACATTTATACACTGTCGGGGCTTTTGTTCCCCGGGAGTTTATCTACTCCCCACACTTGTACAATCACACACAACTGTTAACAAACACACACTTATCACAATGGTATTCGCTTCTGTGCGCAATTACCACAATTAAACCATGAATGATGTGTATGTTTACGTAACACACACATCAATCATCAAAACAATAATATAATTTTGTGCTATGCACAATATAAATCACATACACTTCGTACACTTGTACGGTAATATACACTGAGTGGTTTTGCGCTCTACCCCCTTAAAAGGGATTACGCCCACGTAATCAATCACTAAACATTGGCTTAAATGTTCTGCCGTCGTGAAGTGTTTTAACTTCCATGCGGTCTATTACATAATGGATTCTGATTAGAGGATCTTAACCATATTGGCGGTTTAGTTCCTAAACCAAGAATTCTCATTGGAGTTTGTTTAAACTCTTAGTTGGTTTCGATTCTGGCCTGTTAGGCTTCTAGGCGTTAATAATTAGCCATCCACTCATTCGTTATTCACGTTGTACATTTGAATCACTGGTTCACTAGTTTCTGCTGCGAAACTCTAATAACTGTAGAGCTTAATTGCCCCATTTGTTATCCTTACTGTATTGTACATCCCCAATTGTCACCTTCATCTTGGTAACAATGGTTTCTCAACCGACGCACGGTATCTTTTACCCTGAGCGGATTCGGTGAGTTTCACAATTTTCCATCCACTTCCATGATAATTTACTGTGTATACAGCTATGTATTTCACAATGACTGACTTGTTCCCTTCCGACTTACTGTCGGTTGAGATTGAGCTACTACCTAGTGTGTAGTGCTCTCTCAGCTATTTCCAATATTTGGGGTATATTCCACACCGATATTTGGTAGTTGGTGCTACTGTAGTCACTTACTGTTAATCATGTCTTCACATTCGGTTTTGTACAAGTACTCTTTTATTGGTGCGGCCTTGCATTTCCTATGCATCGGCCTTTATAACATTATTCCTCTATAATTAACATGTCTCCAATTCCTAGCTATCCCACTCGATCATTACTGCGCAAGTGCAATACCAAAACACTCAGTCATACAGAGTGCAGAGGCGTAAACTCTCGACAGTAAATCCCTTATGCGACTCGCCATGGAATTCACACTGTCCTTCACTGAGACTCTTATCTCGTAACTGTTCGACCCACCATATTATCATTCAACAACACTTATACAACGTCCGCTTACTGCGCACCGTGCTCTCACTTATTGTATAACACTAACTCACATAGTATTTACTGTCACAATTAACTTCCACCTAAATTTACATTATTCATATTATGGTTCATCCCCATTTGGATTACCCTGATGCTCCTTGAGCATCGATCATTCGAGTCACAAGCCGGCTTATTCAGCCAGGTGCTTCACTTTATACACATACTACTAAGCTAATTTCTCTTCCAATAACACATGGTCAATCCTTAACATATTTCTTGAACTTGATTCACATAACTACCGCTCCTGCGGTGTCACAATGTCGAGAGGTATCCCCACTCTTATGCAGTGGTTCGTTTACCACTCTATTCGCTTATACAACCTAAACTTCTACCATCAATCGAATTTATATGATATATCCTGCTTTTGGATTATAAGCCTTATTTGCCTTGAGCTGGCTCATTATAGGCTGTCCACACACATGTACTTCTCTGTACAATATTACAAGGTCGTTGCATCATCACGTTTCCTTTCATGGGATGCCCCTTAGGTTTGTCAGTCCGTTCCTCTTGACAATTTATGTCTAAACTGGGTGTTAGTTTCAACCCTTGTGTTTCTGTCATGACATTTTGTTCAACAATTGTTGATGCGAACACCCTTCAAGGATTGCTCCTGGGCTTGCTAAGTTATGCCATTACATTTGGCTCACACTTATTGGTACATTCCGTTAGCTACGCCTTTCGCGTTCTTTACTGGTTATTATCTCCTTCTGTGAAGATCAACCTTTCCTGTAGTGTAGGTACTCAATCTGGAGTTTATCCGTTCATTGCACATTAATGTGTCCACATTAGGCATCTGCTTGCCATGTACAGGCTGGGTCACCATTCCAGCTATCTGTTTATCCCTAAGGATCCTTAAGACATATGTGGTGTCTTTACATAACAGTTTGTGCCCATCGCACTTCCTAACTCTTAAACATTTCCTTGAAAGGAGTTCACTAATCCTTTTAGTCTTGCTAACTTAACTGAATTCCTTAACTTCAACTATTCCTTGTAATCCTTAGCTCTCGTTTGATTTATACTGCTGACCGTAGACGGAGTCGACTACTTCCCGTGTTCCGGACTCTACTCGTATACATATATGGGGTTCATACTGATACATTGCTACTTACCCAACTAACCCCATAAGTAGGTCTGTCGGGCCCACATGCTCCTATCGGAGTGCGGTCGTCCCACAACACAGTTGGTACACTTGTAGTGTCCGTCACACGCCTAGGTGAAGTATTCTGTTGTCAACTCCCTTATATTGTCCCGTGACAATATTCATTCCTTACTTCCCGAACTTAATCGAGGGAAGGTTTATCCATTGTTGTATCCTTGTCACTGTCCTTGGTTTTACTGGTTTTGGTTTAAAAGAAGGTTGGAAGAAGTGTTGGTTTGAAAGAAAATCTGGTTTTGAAAAGAAAAGGGTTTGAATAAATCTGGTTGAAAGAAAAATTTTCATGGTCTCACAACATCTTCTTACCTTAACCAAGTCTAGCTTCTTGCTGACTGGTGTACTTACAATTACAGAGGTTAGGCTAACAGGCCCTTCCACTGTTATGACAATCACATTTAACTTTATTGTACTTTTCCAAGTACTTCGTAGTGGTTATAAATTTCCCGAACAGCCCTATTATAGCAGCACTTGCTATGGCAAGTGCGCCATGCTAACTGGCTATCAGTTTAACACATACCGGTTGTGGTATTGTTTTCACCCGCACTGTCATCAGTGGCCTTGTTGGCCCTCACTGATCTTACTGTCTTGATAATAACTTGTCTAGGTGACTTCTCACTGTATTCACATAATAATCATTAACTAGGGTATTTCCCATTCTGGGAGACCCCCTTTTTTTGTGTCGTATTCTCTTTATAGCCCGTTCCACGCACTTGTCGTGGTTACTGAGACTTGTCTCTTGTTGGGCACTACGTTGCAGTTCCTTTGTCGGTTGGTATAACCGTTGGTGTTTTATTTATCAACTGTGGTTCCGTAGACACTGTCTCGGGTGTTATTAATCCATTTCTTGCCTGTTGCACGTAGGTGCGTTGCAAGCTGGTTATTCTCGACTGCTCTGCATGTCGACCCAGGTTGCCGGAAATTCTATTCTCCAATACACAAGATCCTTCATTCGTCGCTATGGAATGCGGTTAACATTGTTTAGATGGAGACCGTCTCCGGGATTCCCAGTTTTCGGATCTACCGTATGACAGATTCTCCGTACCCTAAAGGTATTTAATAACAGCCAGATCGGGTATTCCGAGTAAGAGAGGACTTCCATCTCCCTGGCGTTGTTTCCCCAAGTTATATACAGGGATTGTGGAGGGTGGGAAGGATACTGTAGGTTTCCAGTATTCACTGGTAGTTCCTAACTAGCGTATCTCTCACGCTATCACTCAACCCTTAACCCAAAGTACTTAAATCCTAACTCGGTACTTCCTAAGCTCGGTAATTCAGTCATCAGAGCGACATCCAACATTAACATACTTACAACAAACTGCAGCGGAAGAACAACCTCATCACATTACTTAACTTGTTGGTGTTACACGCCGTTAGCCACCCACGTGGCTAACAAGGCTAATCCATATACATTGTACCGGTCTGATGGGCTAAATTCCCGAGCGACTATACATTGTTATTCCTTTACATTAACAACAACAACAACAACATACACCTTATCAGCTATACCGAGTATTTATAAACTGATGCCGACAACAATATCGGTCTTACTACACCTACTGTATATACACACTTAAATGAATACCCATGTACAATGACTACCCGTCCTACTCTCGAACGGCTTCCAGCACTTCGTACCTGAAATAGGAAAAGAAGAGAAAGGGGGGCCCCAAGGGGCTCAGCACCTTTGCTGGTATGGTAATCCCGCAGCCCACATGCTACCGGGCCACGCACAACTAATTGTCGTCTTAGCATGCAGTTGATTATATTTAAATCATGCATGTGACAATAAACACACAACACTTAACATTTCGCCTCAATGGGCTCAACAATCGGATAATACATCCTACTTAACAAGTCACCCATGGTATTCATCATCCCTAGAGTGTTTCTCCTCCAACGGAGCTACTTCCTTAATAGACGACACATACCCTTAAATCGGGTTATCCTTAAACGCCTCTTATCACAAACTGGGAGTCATATCCATGATCCACACACTCCACATTATACAACACACTCCACATTATACAACACACTCCACATTATACAACCTACAACATACACTACATACAACACTTAACAACACTTTGCACGTTTCTACGTACTCAACATAATATACCGCAATAAATACTGCATCACAACAAAACACATAACACAACGGGAATGGTTCGCTTAGGAACCGACCCAAACATTGTTTACACACTGGTGAGCCTAGAGAATGTTGCCAGTCTCATGATAAGCTCGTTATACAATAACAACAACACTCATTACCGTCCTAATAGTTGGACGAGTAACTTAAGTTAAGGCGGTTTCGGGTTTGGAGGCCCGAACACACCACACAAACACATGTTCCCCCTAAACCGATCATAAGTCAGAATAGCTAAGCTTTGGAGTAAGCTAATGGGAGATCATAACCCGTGAGGGAAACAACCATAACAAAGAGAAGGGTAAGGCTAGGAAGGATACCCTCTCCCAAACAACGCGCGACCGGCCAAACCGGATTCCTCACTACTGTTAGTACATACTTACTTTAAACAATACTTAGAACCCCACTATGGAGCCTGTCACATAACAACTCATACAGTATTACAACTGGGTTAAACATACAAGGGATCCCTACATTCACATACACATATCACACAATTAACGCACGCATAGCCGTGGTTAGTACGTCCCATGGTACGGGTCGTTTACTCCGAATACCGAACTCTCATGTGATCCTAGACTCAGTTAACTAAGGTTAACACTTTCGAGGTTAAATGGTATCGGAGTTGTACACGCCACATAAATGAATTACTGTAAACTCATTTCATGTTTAATCTTACAACGTGGCAAACATACAAAAACACATTGGCATACAAGCCGGTGTAATCCGGTAGGACGCAGGTTGCAAGAAAACCATACCTGTCACGGAGTCCACTTAATCACGTCCATTTATGTACCTCGAGCAATTCTCGAACAACTGTTAACATCACATGTGTTTTCATTAACATCGGGGTTACATGTTTGTTTATTTAGTGTCTAATGCTTAACTTTCCCCGTTAACTTTGTTACATAACTTTACATTTTTAACTTGTTTTACTTTCACATTTTATTACAACCTTTCACCCACTTAATCACCATTAAAACTCACCTATCATGTCCTTAACATCCTTATAACATCATTACCTACCAATCCCCATCATCACATATCATTTCATAACCTTAAACCATGTTTTTGGTCCGACCGACCCACCGACCGACCCACAGCTGGGTCGGTCCATTACAGAACCCTTTTACTTCCTTATAATCATGCCCGTCCGACCCACGTCCGACTCACTCGACTGGGTCGGACCATGTGCGAACATTTTCTTCCTTTGAAACTTGACCGACCGACCCATGTCCGACCCACCCTTTTGGGTCGGACCATCACCGAACATTTTCCCAACATCTAACAGAGCTCGACCGACCCAAAACTGGGTCGGCCCCTGGGTCGGTCGCCTTCTATACTTACCCAAACTTTGCCAATCTTCACCAAAACTTCTCCTAAGGCCTCTTAATGCTTCCTAACAACATTTGGGTACCTTATATCCACATACAACATCCATGAAACTCATTTTCTAACTCCTTAAGCCTTTACTTATTTCCTTGTAAATTTCTTAACACTTCCAACATTTGTACTAGGTTCCTAAGTGGTGTTTCTCACCTATTATAACTACTATCCCAAAACACTTTCTCCTCATCTTAACATCATCTCTTAAGCATCATTTTCTTACTAACTAAATCCCCTTTTTACATCTTGCCAAACATCACTTATTCCTTGAATATCAACATTACCTAACCTTAAACAAACTCCTCCAAGACTTACACACATCCACTAAACACACATTGAATTCCTAGAACTTCAAAGACAACACCTAAATCCTTGCATCACTCTAAATCACCTTAACACATGTTTTCTTCTCAAGTAAACATTTATTCACCTATAACACTTCCTAGTTCACCAAAACCACTTAAAACACTTAGAACTTCTCACACATTTTTCCAAATTTGGCCATAGCTTTTCTTGTATATACTCACATCCAAACACTTAGGTTTTTACCTTATTTCATTCAAAACACCTAAAATCCATCAAACACATTTTTATACACAACTTCACACATTAAGCACTACATCACAATATAGTGCATAACTTAAATTGCTTGGCACTTAGGCCCTTAAATAACATGGCTCTTAGGCCCTTAAATTGCATAACCTTAAACACTGAATTTCCCACATCAATAATGCCTTTGACCTGCAAATACATACACCAATACATATGTTCTTTTACTAGTCTCCTTGAGAGCATTTTACTAGCTCATTTGCCATTGGCTCCTTAGGTAGGTTTAACAAGCATTATAAACTTATTTCTCCTAAGGCATTTAAATCTCATTAAGATAGTACATTTACCTCTTTTCCTCACAAATTTCTTTCTTGTTTCCTTGTAAAACCGGTAGGGCATTTGGTCCCTTTTCAACTATTAAACATTATACAAACAATAGAATGAGTATTCAAGCATTATGCTTCACCTCATTGTAAACCCTAGTTACACATATTGTTTTAACACTTTAAGGTAATTGTTTTACCTTGGAATGGAAGAGAACTTGAATAAGTATCAAGAGAGGACTCCTCCTAGCCCTTGGAAGATTCAAATGAAGCTAAAACAAGCAAGATAAATACACCATGGTGAGGTGAATTTTCGGACAACACAAAACATGAAGGAAACTTGATTTTTCTTTGAGTTTCCTTACCTTGAAGCAAAGGAGAACAAGAATATGTGAAAAGATGGGCTCAAGCTCCTTCAATGGTGAAACTCCATGGCACCGAAATGGGGCTCTTGAAGTTTTGAGAAGATAGGAATGAAGAGCTTGATGAGAGGAAGAGAATGATGGTGTTTGTTTTTGATTTGGTTAAGTGAGTCATGAGATATTGACAATGGAAGGTGGAGCTTTGGTGAGCACTATTCCAAACCGTGAATGGAAGAAGAAGAGGTTGAAGAAGCCTTTCAACCGTGGGAAATGAAGAAGGAAGGGGAGAATGAGATTGGTTTTGCTTTTTGAAGATATTTATAACTTAAAGCAAATAGTAACCATTAGTCATCACTTACTACTTAATAAACTTACATGTGTGGTGGCTCACACCTTGAAAAACCGGCCCCCATTTTAATAGAAGGGTAATATAGTCTTTATTGACTCATTTAATTACTTATAACATTATATGTTACAAACTAGCTTATAAAAGTTACTATTCACAAACTAAGGCACATAGAAGTGAAATTTTTGATTTCCCACTAATATGGCCACCCAAATGTGATACTATATAGTACACATGTTAATTAAAGAGTAATGATGGACATTTAGCCATTCAAAACTCATTTACAAGACAATTTTTCAAAAACGTGCTTTAAGACTCCTTAAAGCACATTTTATGTTTTAACTTGTTTTCAAGCTTGGTTTTCTTTAGTAATTGATTTAATATGTTCATTAACATATAAATAAGGTATAGGTATGACCATTAGGTCTTATACACATTCATCCCAAGCTTAGAGCACATTTTTGCTCATATTGACTTTAAGGTATTTTCTTATGTTTTATTTGGTTTCATTGTCTACCAAAGTTTCCTAAGGACTTAATTAGCCTTATTAAATCATAATTAAATGTTATCAAGTCTTGGTAGGCTCTTTGGGTCCTAACCAAGTTCACTCATAGCTTAGAGCATGTTTTTTGCTCAAACTGTGTCTTAATGCTTTATTGCACTTTACTATATTTTAAATTGTCCACTGATGTTACTAAGGCACTTTTTAGCCTTTACATACCATAATTTGATATTTAAACCACATATCAAGGTTTGGGGTATTTCAATATTGCAGTAAACTCAAATAAAAAACAAGCCCCCGGCTTCACACATCGCATCGTAATAAACCACTGGAAGCGTTACAACGCTTATATGAGTACATAGATTTCACTCCAACAAACACCTGATAGTTCATAATTGAGTACGACGACTCACTCGACCAAACAATCCACCATAGCCTACATATGAGTACAGCGACTCGACTCAACCAATTCACCACACACAATATGAGCACAATGGCTCGTTCAATCAAATCCACCAACATACCACACATAATTACAAAGCATAACCACTGAGCGACAAGGAGAAACAACGAGAATTATAAACAAGTATAATTTCCCGTCTTTGGCGTACAAGTCCAGATAATGTTCGCCTAATGTACGAGCTAATATAGTCTTTCGTATTTGTTCAGTCATGCCTAAAGACAACATCTCGTTAGAACAACGTGTATCTAAGTTACCCATCTCTTATGGCGGGTCACCCACGGCAATAGCCACTCCAGCGGTAGAGTCTCCGACCTACGAACAATCTGTAGTTCGTTGGAAATTTATCCAGATACTTACGGTTACCACACGGTATCCTAGTATCGTTAATGGCTCACAGTTCACAGCAAGAGCCACATCCTCTTGATAAACTTATCTATACCATCGCATCGTTTTACCATTTTTTTTTCTAACACAGCAGACTAAGGTCGTAGTCCAATCCTGAGTATGTCGACTCAGGATCCAGTGCTAGATACGAGAGCGGCATTAAAGAGGCCAATGCTCCGTATATAAGTCCCAGATATTTTATATATCTTATTATCCTAATGCTACAACGTTTTACTTACGTTCCTTATATTACACATATAAGATAGCATCATTGCCGCTAGTTCGTTTTATAATATGTTCATATATACGAACGGTACTGTTATCGTACAACAGTAATAATAATAACAGCATTAATACGCAACTCAAGCATATTAATTCACACAAGCAGACATTCAATCTTATCACAGATTTTCACACAATGTCTGAACTGAGGAAATCCTCAGAGACAATCAAGCCACATAAATAACACACCGTTCACCCTGAAAGTATTACGGTGGAGTATGATTCAGCTAGATCCAATGCTCCTCGTGTCGTCTCAAACAGTCTAACAATATATATCGCTACTGATTAGAATCCCGTATAACAACTTAACTCTACGGTACCCCGTACCGTCGCTATTACCTCCCGGTTAATCCCCCGTTATTAACTGTCAACGTTTGTCGGGTTTTCGGCTTAACTCGGGATTGGAAAAACGTTATATTACATGCGTAGTCTTATCTCGTATAATAACATACTTAATGTTGAACCTTGTTATCGCATGTAACTTAATATACTCTTGTATATCTCATAGTTTGTTTCTATATTGCATGTATAATTCCTAATCATATTATACACTTCACCTTAGTATTTATTTTCCCAAGATTTTGTTCTTTCACCATCCATTATATTACATTGTTTCTAACCATAATATATATTCATCCTTATATACATTTTTCTTGTATATGTATATATTTACCACATAGGTAAGTTCCATGAGTTATAAACTCTTATATTATATGTTACATTTTTTTATCATCTTTTATTAGATGATTATTCCCTTTAGTTGTACTATATTATACAACTGATATTAAGATTATTATCCTAATATTATGTAACATTTTAGGTTGTATCTTTACAACTCCCAAGGTTTAATTAACAAATTCCTTAGTTTATAAATCCTATTTATTTATAGTTTGTCACATTAGTTAATGTGAATATCCTTACTTTTATTAATTCCATCTAAACCATATAATTGTTATAACATTTATAACATTATAGACCTTAGTCTAAAATTCATTTTCCAACCTTTAATATTTTGGTACAGCCCTTGAACTTATTTAAATTCTATTTTGCCCCCACAACATTATGTAATGTTATACCATATATTAATATCATATATTATGATATTTTTATTCCCTTTAATTTATAACTTATAGTTTTTATACAAAACTATTATATATTGCCGCATAGGCACATATATTAACCTTATTCTTTTCCATAAACCATAGTTTCCTTTATTTGCAAAATCACCCCATTATTTATACCATGTTATATATATACCATTTAATATAACATTTCTAACTTATAAAAAGGGTGTAACCTATGGTTATATTTGTAAAATTCCGAATAGACCCATATATGTTCTATAATTGCCATTTGGCCCAATTTATAACATATAGTTTAATAATTCTTTAAAACTATATATTATACATATATCTTAATAAATACTCTTATATAATTCTAAAAATCACCAAATTTCACCAAAGGGTTATAATTACCTTATTAACCCATATACATTCGGTATTTACTATATCACCACATATATTTCTCCAAAGTGTCATAATGACATAATAACTATATATTATAGATATATAGTTTATCTTAATTCCAAAATCAACCCAATAAATTCCTAAAAATTCCTAATAGCCCATGGGTGTTTATAATACCATTTTACACCCTTAACTTTCGGAAATAACATATATACCACATAGGTTATAAAATTGTTACAATTAAATACTTATCTTATTATAAAACCTTAAATAAGTTATCTAACTTATTTAATTTGGTCAAAACCTATCATATGGTCAAGGTTGACCACCTTAATATTTCCTTGACCATTAATCCCCATATATTACGGTTTATACCCATATCTTTTCAAAATTACCATTTAACCCCAAAACTTTATATAATCTTATAATTTTTATATAAAGTCATTTAAACCTCCAATTTTTCGGCTTTATTAATATAGCCCCCTAATTTAATTTATTTACACTAAAACCCCAATAATATGCGGTAATGCATATTTAGCACCTAAACTTAATTAAAAGCTTATAAATGCATAAATAAAATGGCCTAAAGTACATGGCCTTATTACAAACATTGGCTTATAAAATAAATTACACATAAATGCCCAAAAATGCTGTAAACTCTCGGCCCTTACCATATATTTTCATTAATTACCAATTTTCCACATAATGTCTTAAATTTGACAATTATGCTTATTAATTAGTTATAAAATTTACTAAACCATTCCTTAATCACCTAAGGTCAAAATAAGACCTTAATTACCTTGTTCACTCATGGTACAATTTATATAAATATGTACAAGCACATATTAATATACCAAGTGAAGGTTTAAGTGATTTATACCTTGTTTTTGCCTAGTATAAGCCTTGTTTGGGCACGGCTGTATGGAGATTTATTTTCCACAGCTTAGTTTACATGTTTTCAAACAGCAATTAAGGCATGGTTAGTCTCCAAGCAAGATCTAACCATAAGAAGTGTTTAATGTCAATTTCAAGGTAAAATTTACCTTTGAATACCAAGGCAAGAACAAGTGCTCTTCGTCCTAAATTTACAGAGGGTAAAGGGTGTCAAAAGAGCTACTAAAACCATGCTTTAAACTGGTATAACTCAGATTAGAAGATGGCTAATCTTTACCTTGTTTAAAGTGCCTAAAATGGTGTTTTTGGCTTGGATCTGGTTATACTTCGAAGATCTTGATGTACCAACTGAATAAGTATGTTAAGATGAAGATTATAAGCTTAGAAACAAAGTTTAACAGCCGAATTTGAAGGGAATCAAAAGACATGTGCTTAAAGCACATTTTTATACCTTAAGAACAAGATTAGCTTTCTCCACCTTCTTCCCTTGTTAATGCCGAGATACAACATCCATTTAACCTCCAAAACAACCTAAGAACATTGATGGAAGTGGTTGATGCTTCGCTCCATTGAAAGAGGAAGAAATTGTGAAGAAAATGAACATTTAAAGGCTTAATTAGCTTACCAAGATCAATTGGTGTTCATCTCTGAGTATGGCTTGTTAGCCAAGGTTTGGAGAAGCAAATTAGAGGTTGAATGAGCTGGGTGTCGGCTGGGTACTATTCATACTAAATTGCCAATTTTTGATTTTATTTTTAAACTTTGATTTAGACTTTATAATATAGTCTATCATGTCACATTAATGTTATAAAGAACTTATTATAGTCTTTACAGTGACAAAAGTCATTATCTTAGAGCTCATAGACAAAAATGTGCTTTATGGAATTTTAGTGCACATTTTGAGTCGCAGGGTGTTTCTGAGCTCTGTTTTCTTTGAGAACAGTTTTTTTCTGTTCCTTACATGATATTTGATCATGGTATCCAATTTCATATCATTTAGAGGTCATTAGACCTTTAAGGTATTATTAGAGCGCATTTTTGCCCTACTTGACCTTGAAGCATGTAAATGCATGTTCTTTGTGTTGGAGTGTTGTCCAACAATTGTAACATGTTTAGTAATGTGTTAATAAGCTTAGGACAAAATCTTAGGTCCTAAGAAGTTCATTTGGGTATTTATTTACCCTAAACAGTCAAAGGGTGCAACATCTTGCTTTGTGTTGACCACTGTTGTTCTCAGTTGACTTTTAAGGCATGTTTAGGCCTTAATCAATGTGATTAAATATTTAATCCATATTTTATTAGTTTGGGGTATTTCAGTCTACCCCCCATAAAAAGACTTCGTCCCGAAGTCCTTACCCATGTACAGTTCACCTAAGGAATCAAGTTCCAATAAGTAATCACAGACAGATCATCACTAGGGAGTACATTCCACTACGTTCAGACCTAGTCTTTATGTATCACATTTGGTACAGCATCAATCTCATTCCATATAGTCAATAATCATGACACATTCATTCATAAACAGCACTAGACAAGGTGCAAAACTCATAGTACACAACACTAGACAAGGTGCAAAACTCATAGTACACAGCACTAGACAAGGTGCAAAACTCATAGTACACAGCACTAGACAAGGTGCAAAACTCAATAAAGTTCTCAAAGGTGTCTCACAAGGGGTACTCCACGCACCCCTATTCATATGCAAGTATCTCGCGAGGATACCTCTACACCACTCCGCGTGTATGTGTATGCATATCTTTAACGATGGCAAATCACAGGGAAAGTCATAAAGACCAGGACTTGACGATCCCCAACCCCATGCTAACCAACGTCTACTACCCGTGGACACACGGTTTAATAACGAAGGACACTGCGGTCCACGGCTCCCGGACAGTATCACCTTATTTCCTTAATCACCCGCGGACACACCGGTCTAATGACAAAGGGCTCTGCGGTCCACGGCTCTTTGGGTGATGTCACTCGCAGACACACCGGTCTAATGACGAAGGACTCCACGGTCCACGGCTCTTCGAGTGACGCCCTAAATTCCAATTTCTATTCATATCTGTGTCCACTTGTAGGAAGTTTCGAGAGTCATTCAACCCCGACGTGGTCAGCGTCAGTGTTGAACTATCTCTCACCTCAATTTGTGTTCGGTTTCGCTTGATCGGACCAGGATCAAGTTCAACTTCCCACGTCAATTTCAATCAATCAATTTTTATTCACTTCTAATCTTGTTTCCTCTTGATATTTGCCACCTTGTGTTTATAGATACACAAGTCAACTAGTGTAATTAATCTAATCACCGGCATATGGATCATGTATCCTAACCATGTACCAAGTTCTTTCAATTTAATTTTCATACAACTCCTAGAGGTTTTACCTCCACTAGGTTACACATCGGTCTCATGCCGATTCACTCATCGCATTCCAATAATCGGTTTCATACCGAGTCATGAATCATATAGTATGGAGCTTTCTACTCCTTCTATTTGAAATCTCCCATCGGAGCTACCAGATAGACCTACTTGAACTCTCAACCGGATAACAAGTTAGGCGTTTATGTGTTTAATGTTCGCAACGTTTGCATAAATAATCGGAATAGGATAAGAACACTCTATCGTTCTCCCTTTCCTATTCGCCACAAGAATGCGAACTAAAATATATATATATATATTCATACACATAATACATCACAATATTACCTCAAGTAATATAACACAGTCATAATACTTGTACTCTACGTACAATAATAGTTTGCAGCATGTGTACCATACGCTACGTACTCCTACGTACGGTATATTTTAAGCGTGCGAAATCGCTCTACCCCCCTTAAAATGATTACGCCCACGTAATCTACGAATATATCATCGTGAAGTAATAAGTTCGAGATGTTCCATTCCAGTGGAATTATTCATGCACTAATGTGCTACATATTTCATTACCCCTTTTTATAGGGTCGGGCTTTAGCCCCTCAGGCTATACTGTCTATCTCGGTTAGGTGTATGTATATTCATATACGGTTTGATCGGGAGATGTAAACACATCATTTGTTTCCCCAAACCCGCTAGGTACGTCAAACCTAAGCAATATGGGCCCACTCTCCGCAAGCAGTATGCCCAACTACTTTATGGTTAGTTTACCCCCTTTTAGGTAGTAGTTTCATGTCGGTTTCAACTCCATGTGACGGTGTTTTCTACACGGTCTTCCATAATTATGGGAATGGAGTAATTTATTTGGCTGCATGGTATCGTTAGTCACACACGCTTATTATTTCAACTAGCCATTCTATTCAGTCCTCCTGAATCCTACATGCTCATGGTATATTCCCATGAGTTCATGCCACCCTACCGAACTAACCTTCGGTACAAGGGTTGTCGAGCTGTGCTCTAGCACCTAGTGCTTGCAATAGTTGTCTCTAAAATATCAAGACGAGTCTGATATGCGCATCTAACTGGCGCCTCATGACTCCAAGTTATTTCCCTGGAATGAGTTCGTTCTTTGGGTACCTTGTAGGTCCGCTTTTGCTAGTGTGAACTCGTATCCCTCGTGTGTTGGTATTTTAGTATCCACATATATGGTTCATCCCTCTTCTCGATTAAGGGAATCCATTTGTTTATCTGATCTTCCACCTTCTGATTCTCCCCAGCATAATTCGGTTAACAGTTATTATAATGGTCGCTTGTTTGGACGGTTATCCGCCATTGCGGTTTGCATGGAGTATCTAATCTCCAGCTTAGAGTATCTCTTGTAATGCTCGCTTTTGCCCTTCGTCTGTTGTAAACATACAATACGACTGTGGGTTTTAGCTTGGTATTCATTTTCTGTTCAACCCTAATTGGTACTAACATACTAACGTTTTATGGCTTGAGCATGTGGTTATTATTATTTAATGCGACATCATCGCAGCGCCCTCAGCGCGTGGTATAACTCTCTCTGTGCCCCCTTTTTGGGTAGCATCTATTATCACAAAGGTTTCTCTAATATAACTTCCTTAGATACCACAATCCCTCTTCTCATTCATGAGTTCAGTTTGCCGTTACCATTAAATTGGCCTTGGTTTCCTCGTTTACTAAAATCTCCAAAACTTGTGTTCTAACTCCTCCATTGCGGAGTTGCGACCCTATGTCCTTTTATTATCAAGCTATCCCTGTTTTTTTCCTGACCTTGTTAGTTTGACTGAGACCTCTCTCGTCAATACATGGTTTACCTAGTCAGGGTTCCATTCGCTGACTTAGACACAGAGTTGATTACCTCCAGGGTCCTTACACTACTCGTTTACATACATGGGGTACCATACTGATACATTACTACTTACCCAACTAACTTAATGTGAGGTTTTGTCAGGCCCACAAGCTCCTAGGAGTGCGGTCGTCCCATGTCTCGTTTAGTGCACTCGTAGCGCTCGTACCCGGTGGTTATCGTACTCTTAGTCCGGTAATTTATGTTTAAGTAACTATGCTGCCAATTCTTAACCTTTGATGTCAGAATGGCCCTAATATTAGGTTCTATGGTTTCCTTTATTAATCTGTATTTCCCTTACCTTCTCTAAGATAGGGTTTACGACTTATCGTCATACTACTGGTTTTCCACATGTCGTCAACTGGTATCTGTGAGTGGAGATCACGTAACTACTTATTATCTCTCCCGTTCACTCCTAGGCTGTAACGGCTTCAGATATGAGTTTTCAGTTCTAAAACTCCCCAATCCATTGGGTTACACCCTCTGGTGTTATCTGGATTCCATGACAAGGGTTGACACATCGTGTTTCTCCTGCCCTATGGTAGTCCCTTTTTAGCCTGATATTAATCAGCATTTGTGATTCATCACCTTTGTTCTCCTAGTTTTGGGTCATTTTGGTGGTACTAAGGGTATCCTTCCGTAGGCCTATGCCATACGATATTCAGGTACAGTGCTTATTCTGATAGTTAAGATTGTTGGTCTTTCTATTTAAATTAATCTCAATTGGTTCTATTACTTTCTCCTAAGGTTACAATTGGATACCCATAACTTAATGGTTTCCGCCAATCATTGCTCTTCATTGTGTAATCCTTACTCTTATTCAACTCATATTTCCTCCATCCTCTTGAGGTAACGGTATCTTCCGTCATCAGGCAAATTTCACTGTTTAGTTTATATCCACTGCCCTCCATACGGGAGTCTAGCAGCATAAATGGATCAACAACACCTCGGTGTGTGTGGTGCGGGCATAACATCGGCCCTTTTATTGCACGTTCTCATCTGCCTATTAATTATTTTTTTAAAGTCCTGACTCGTATAGCTCACTTCTTGCCCTCTGGCAATGTTCAATGGTAGTGGTTTAACCACGAGCGTCGCGCACTCTTTAGATATGGTTATGCTGGTCCTGAGACCCGACACTCCCCACCGGTAATGATTGACGTTTAATGTCCATACCGGCACTGGGGTTAGGCTTGTAGGCACTAATTATCGTATTCTCATTTACTCCCTTTTATACTCTACTAAATGGTGTATTATTTTCAGGTTTAATGGTCAGACCGGCTAGGTCTTCCCGAGGTTTATCGACCTCAAACCCAAGGGTTTCGTACCCCTGTCCTTAACAAGGCTATGTCCTGCTTCGTTGCATTACGGACTCACATAAAAGTTTAGTGTTTATTGATAATGCTTGGACCACTACGCCCTTTAGGGTTCGTCACCGCGCTGCATTGCTGTAGCAAGTGCGCAAGGCAGGTTGAATTTTAATACTTTGGTTGATATGGCACTTGCAGTGGCAAGTGCGCCATGCTGACTGAGCCACTGGTACGATATGTCAGTGCAGTGCTATTCCCTAATCGGGTTCCTGTTCCCGTCAAAAGTACTTATTCAAATTAATACAGTCTCACTCCGCACTCCTTCCCATAACTTCACCATGGTAGTAAGGTCTTACTCTCCTCTTGAGGCGTTGCATGATAGCAACTTAGCGAGTTCTTGTTTCTACAGCTCTCATAATCTCTCCTCATACACATCAGGCCATTTTGAACCTTCAGTATTGCATGGATAGAGTTACTCGCTTTGGGTGAGGCTTCTACAAGGTCATCCATTCCATCCGTTACACATATCATAACTAATTGTTACTCATCATTTCCACTTTCTTTCTCCCAAGCGCACCAATCAGTGCTTTCCTGGATGTAGGACAGGGTTGCTTTGCTTATGGCAAGCAAACCCCATTAGTCCTACGGGAATTATCTCCTCGACTTCGGTTGAATATTCATCTCACACTCATATGGTAGACATTATGTCATTGCCAGGACCTCCGGTCCTAAACATTACACCAAAACACTAAGTCTTATTCTCTACATTTAACGTAGTTCCCATAGCATCCACATCGGGTCTTCCCGATCAGGAGAGTTATCTCCGTGGCGCTTCTCATTTCTTGTGTTACCAGGTAGTACTCGAGGTACGGGCTACGGCGGGTGGGGTACCATTGCAAGTTTCCCCGGGATGCTCTCCCATCAAGTGCGAGTGTTTCATACAGTCTTCGCGTTACTTGGGTTGTGGTGTAACACCCCAACCGTTAATCTATGCTTACCGTCTATCGCCTGTTAATTCAATGAGTTCGCAGCGGAATATTACTACCTACTACGGCGGGTGAAACAATGCCGCTAACCGCCCATACGGCTAACTAGGCTACTCATGCTTACAGTCACGGTGATGAAACATATGTACCGAGCTACTAAATAACGCTTAGCCATTTACAAAATACCATACGCTTACATCCAAGGATTACCGAGTATTTTAGAATATATCAGATTACATTCCCATTTCTAAGCTTCCAAAAAGAATGAGTTTAATTCCTACTCATCTATACCAATGCCACTCCTTCCATGTCCAAAAAGTGTACCACATGGTACACCGGCTAATCAAAAACTGTAGCCCTGTACTACTTAGTACACCCATATCAATTCATTGTTTACCACCAACAAAAGAAGATAAAAGAAATGAAACTAGATCTTCACATCTTCATCACTCGCGGGTACCTGCGTGTAGTAAAAATGGTCCCCCGAGGGGTCAGCTTACGCTGCGCATGAACTCCGCATATACCGATTGCTAGCAAGGGTACGCCGACTAATTGGCGACCGCTAAACATGCTTGTTCATTACTCATACATACATGCTTTACATAAAACATACATACACTACAATACATCATTCACTTCAAGGCAACAAATACAATGAGTTCACAATACTTACCTTCACAAGGTTAGCCAAATTGTGCATCCGGGTAATCGGATGCATATTACTCTTTTACTCATTCACCATACTTACTTATACTTACACTTACTTACTTTCCTTTACTTACTTACTCATTCTTGCTTTCTGCTTATACTCAAGTTAAGTCGTCGGGACCTCCGGCCTTGGGGACTACTCCGTCCCACATCCGGATTTACTTGACTCACTAATCCGGGATGCTACCACTTAAGGGATTTGGGCCGCGGACCAGTTTAAGAGTCAGGAATTGGAGCCAACCTCTCGTGACTCCGCATCCTCACGCGTGGCCGAAACTATATCGGACTTCTACTCATTCCAATTTAATTACCATTTTAAGTTAGGATGGTTGATTGTTAGGAACAAGTTAGAAGTCCAGCTCATCACAATCGGTCACAGTGCAATACATCTTACATACACACTTCATATCATCCATACATTTCATGGAGTATACAAACTAAGCTTTAAAGAAAATATACAACATCATACAACACTACATATTCACAAGTAGGCATATTAACTCCGATTCGTGCATTTATCTTTATTGGTGATCAATTAGCACACAACACACAAATCAGAGTAGCCATGATAGCATTCGGGGCATGAGGAATTCATACCGTTCACCGTTGTTCGTAATTCCAACGTCCTTCCGGTGTCACAAATCAAATCCTATTATATACATACAATTAAATGATTAATTTACCTATCATCAACTTAACTCCTACTTACTATGTCCTTACATTTCTTACACTTATACTTTACTTACTTATTTTCCCTTTACTTAAGTTTCCACCTTCTTACTTAAGGTTTGCATGCTTACACACATATACATATACATATATGTATGGGTATGCATATACATATGTATATACAATTATTATTTAAATTAAAATAATTTTTTTTTTTTTTGTCAGGACCGGACTTGCGACCGACCTTGCAAGTCCGGTCCATTCCAGTAGCTACCAGTACCGAAAATTCCTGGCCCGACCGAACTTGCAAGTCCGGTCGCAAGTTCGGTCGCTTCCAGTAGCTCAGGTTGCGGAAATTCTTCTGGCCGACCGAACTTGCAAGTCCGGTCGCAAGTTCGGTCGATTCCAGTAGCTATCCTCGGGAAATTTTTCTGAACCGACCGAACTTGCATGTCCGGTCGCAAGTCCGGTCGATTCCAGTAGGTTACCGGATGGAAATTTTTCTGGCCGACCGAACTTGCAAGTCCGGTCGCAAGTTCGGTCGATTCCAGTAGGTTACAGACGGGGAAAATCTCTGGCCCGACCGAACTTGCAAGTCCGGTCGCAAGTCCGGTCGATTCCAGTAGCTCACCCGTCTTCGTAAGTCTGGGCTCGACCGAACTTGCAAGTCCGGTCGCAAGTTCGGTCCGGCCCAGTATTTGCATTTTAAATTCTGTTTTCAGTCCTCTCTTTACCCATTACTTCCCCACTGTTCCTACACTTATTCCCTCATGTTATAACATTAATTAAACCTCCTAATACACCCTAGTTCATTTCCTAACTCCTTACACAATTCTACACTCATTTACTCACATAATTTTCCAAGTTTCACTCAACACTCAACTAGTTTCTTCTCTAGTTATATTATGCTACAGATTTTTAACACTTACACTTCTCCTCTACATCCCTCTCCTACTGTCATTTCTAACACTCTTACTACATCTAGAATCCATTACTTAGCTCTCTCAACTTACCCTCTAACTATCCAAATCGAAATCTATTACACACTCCCTTTATTCACCTAGTTTTAATTCTCTAAGTGTTCTATTTCTAGGCAAATTTTGCCATAGTCCCTTGTATTTTTATACACTCACCACACATTCTAGTTCACATTTCAACACTTGTTTCACCTGTTACAATAACCAAAACTATACAAGCTCCCATATACAATATCAACACCAAAACAACACTAAAATTCCCTGCACTCGACACTCAATTCCCCATCTGTTTGTAACAGTTTTTACAATGTTTCAAAGGTTTCAAAATGCTTAGTTTCTCTTACCCATTATACTACCAATGCATTATTATTTTTCAATACCAATTTTCATTACTAAAAATCTGTTACACTTACAATACACAAGGCTATACAATAAGCATTCTTACCTTGCTTTTCTCTAGCTTTTCTTTCTCTTCTTCCTTCTTCTCTCTTCGGTTTTGCAAGCTCACAAATCTAACACTACAACCCATACACAATATTTCAATACACCATTCAATGCTAAATACTAACCCTAACCATTAATCAAGTTTTAATCTAGGTTTTAGGGTTTAGAAAAGTTATTACCTTCCAAGAGCTCAAGAGTTGTTTGGGTTAGCTCAAGAACAAGATTTCCCACACCACCACAATGCCAAAATCGGCTCAAAAGAACAAGGAGACCAAGGTGGCTCAATGGTGGTGCTGAAACTTCAAATGGGTATACCCTCAAAAATCGAAATGCTTGTTTTTGGATTTTGGAAAGATGAAAGTGTAGCTCTTGGAGAGAGGAACACAATGGTGGTGTTTTTATAATTTTTGGAGAATGTATGGGAGTTACAAAGGAGAGAAGTAAGTTTTGTGTGTTGTTTCTCAGCCATGGAATCGATGGAGGAGGAAGAAGGGAGAAAGAGAGTGAGGAGGGGGCTGCCACGTGAGGAAAGGGAATGAGGGAGGAGAGAGAAATGTGAGAGTGAGAGTTTTAATTGTTTTGTTTGTTTGTATATTAGAGTGGTGTGTGAGAGAGTGAATAGAGAGGGGGTCCCATCGGCTGCACACACACACATATATTACTTGCTTTTTATTTTCAAATTGGACACATAACTCTTGGTTATTTATACTTCTACCCCACAACTTCCCGTTTTTGACAGTTTTTACTAATCTCTCGTTTTATTGATTTTATTGGTCCTAAAGCTTCACTAATATTTATTAATGATTATTTAGTTGACCAAAATTGTTACGAGTCTATTTGACCCGCTTAAAGACACGTTTTCCCGGTTACCTCGAAAAACGCGCTTTAAGGTTCGTTAGTGATTTTAATCCATTTTAAGGATCCGTTTTCTTCGGGATTTGTTCCCTAATAATTATTTATACTTAATTAAGCCTCTAAATTACTTATTAGCCTAATTAATCACTATTTTTAAATACGGGGTATTTCAATCTACCCCCCTTAAGAAACTTTGCCCTCAAAGTTGCTCAAGGTTAATAGTTTATTACTACTCATTAGGCAAACCAATTGTCCTAATGTGTACTACACCTATGAGGTGTTTACTTCATTCCACATTCAAGCATACATTCAAGTACACCAAGTACAATACACAATTCACAATTCACATACACATGCATCTTCCATTCATACCATACCACAATACACATACATTACCATTCGCAATACACATTACAATCCACGATACACATTACACACACATTGCACATACATCATTCACTACACATTACACATACATACCAAGTTCACTTGCACTACATGTGCCATACAAAATGCAATGCTTACCCCGAAGCAATGCAAAAGCAAAAGGGCTCTACCCCCCTTAAAAGGGGTACGACCCGTACCCGTATATTACATACTAGACTAACTAGTCTATGAATAACTGTGGGTACTTAGCCTTCATGGCATCTTCTAGTTCCCATGTCGCTTCTTCGACATCATGGTTAGACCATAGGACCTTCACCATTCGTATCGACTTATGGCGAGTGTCTCTGGTCTTCCTATCCAAGATTCTCACTGGGGTTTCAACATATCTCATGTTCGGCTCAATGGAAAGTCTCTCGGGCTCTAGCACATGAGAAGGATCAGCCATATACTTCTTGAGTTGTGACACATGAAATACATCATGGACACGTCCCAAGTCCTCAGGTAATGCTAACCTGTAGGCTACTGAACCAACTCTTTCGGTGATAGTGTACGGCCCTACAAATTTGGGCTTAGCTTGCCCTTCTGACCAAAACGGAAGACACCCTTCATAGGTGAAACGCGCAAGAACACTTGGTCGCCCACGGCGAACTCAAGGTCGCGTCGTCTCACATCCGCATAGGATTTCTGTCTATCTTGGGCTGCCTTCATTAGCTCTAATTGTTGCACTTCGGCTTGCACTTGCTCAAGGTACTCCGGTCCTATGATGACCGCTTCGCTTGACTCATCCCAACACAAGGGTGTACGGCAAGGTCTACCGTATAGAGCTTGGAAAGGCGACATCTTAATCGAGGCGTGATAACTATTATTATACGAGAACTCGATAAGATGAAGCTTATCTAACCAACTCCCCTGAAAGTCCAAGGCACATGCCCGAAGCATGTCCTCCAGTGTCTGGATGGTCCTTTCTGTCTGACCGTCGGTCTGAGGATGGAAGGCGGTACTCAGCTTCAATTCTGTACCCAACGCTTCCCTTGTAGCTCTCCAGTATCTCGAAAGAAATCTGGTGTCGCGGTCAGATACTATGGTTTAGGGACTCCGTGGTGTCTGATAATCTCCTTATCAAAAAGCTCAGCTAGCTTTACTACCTTCCAGGTGTCCTTCATCGGTATGAATCTGGCAACCTTGGTAAGGCGATCTACTAACCCAGATCATGTTGAGTCCTCCCCTAGCAGGTGGGAGTCCTACAACAAAATCCATGGAGATATCATGAAATTTCCACTCCGGAATTGGCATGATTGTACCATTCCGCCCGGTCTACGATGTTCAAATTTCACCTTCTGCATGTTAAGCATCTTAGCACAAATTCTGTCACATCTGACTTCATTCCAGACCACCAGAAGTACCTCTTCATGTCTTTGTACATCTTGGAGGCTCCCGGATGGACTGATAATGTAGAACTATGTGACTCTCGCAGGATGCGATCCCTTAGCTCTGCATTGCTTCGGGGGACGCATAGCCTGCCATTCAACCGAATCAAACCATCTTCATGTACTTGAAGTCATACTTTTTCTTTTCAAATGTACCATTTCGATCTTTTGTCTGATTTCGGTTAGGTAAGGGTCGCTCAACTGAGCATCTCGCACCTCGTCAACCAAGCTAGAAGAAGCGAGTAGCGAATGGAGCGAGTGTGCTCGACGGCTCAGGGCGTCGGCTACCACATTAGCCTTCCCTTCCTTATACTGCAGATTGATGTCATAGTCTGAGGAATTCCATCCATCTTCTCTGTCTCAAGTTGAGTTCTTTCTGAGTGAATACATACTGTAAGCTCTTATGATCGGAGTAGATGGTGATGCTTACCCCATAGAGATAGTGTCGCCATATCTTCAAGGCGAAGACAATGGCTCCTACTCTAAGTCGTGAGTCGGGTAATTCTCCTCATGTTTCTTCAGCTGGCGGGAGGCATAAGCAACAACCTTGCCATGCTGCATGAGTACGCATCCCATTCCTTTGCCTGATGCATCACAGTATACCTCAAATCCCTCTGTGCCCTCTGGAAGAGTAAGGATGGGCGCTGAGGTCAATGAGTCTTAAGGCTCTGAAATGATACTTCGCACTCGTCTGTCCATACAAACGGTGCGTCCTTTTTCATCAATGTAGTCATGGGCTTAGCGACTTTTGAGAAGTCCTTTACAATCTCCGTAGTAACCTCTAGACCAGAACTCCGAATGTCGGTAACAGTCTTAGTCTAGGCCAGATCGTACAGCTTCTATCTTAGAAGGGTCAACTGAGATACCTCGCTCGAGATGACATGTCCGAGGAATGTACCTGATCAAGCCAAAACCCCATTTGAGAACTTCGCATACAGCTGGTTCTCGCGCAGTGTCTCAAGCACTTTCTCAAGTGAATTTCATGTTCCTCTTGGACTTAGAATACACAAGGATGTCGTCGATGAAGACCACAACGAAGTGTCCAACTGCTCACTGAATAAACGGTTCATAGAGTCCATGAATTTTGCCGGTGCATTTGACAAACCGAATGCATCCTGTGAATTCGTAGTGGCCATATCTGGTACGGAATGCGTTTTCTCGATGTCCTGCTCTTGATTGCAATCTGATGATACCAGAACGGAGGTCAATCTTGGAAAAGACCGATGCTCCTTTCACTGGTCAAATAGGTCATCGATGCGTGGCATGGGTATTTATTTTTGACTGACCGCATTCAGCTCGCGGTAGTCAATACAAAGTCGGAGGCTACCTCCTTCTCTTCTTCACGAAGAGAACCGGTGCTCCCCAGGGTGATACGCTCGGGTATAAACCCTTTGTCTAGCAAATCTTTAACTGCTCCTTTAGTTCGCATTTCAGCAGGTGCCATGCGGTACGGTGCCCTAGCAATGGGACCGGTACCTGGCAATAGGTCATCTCAAATTCAACTGCCTCGGTGGTGGCATGCCGGGTAGCTCCTTAGGAAACACATCAGGATACTCAGATACAACTGGTACATCATCGCTGAACTCTGGATCTCGCTCCAGGTCTTGTACATACACAAATACACTTCTTGGCCCTTTCTGAGCTCCCGGTACATAGCCATGGCCGATATAAGTGTGGTCGAAGGCTCTCTCGGTCTCTGGCGGTAAGATACGGTAACCCCAGAAGGACTCTTGAGCAGTAATCGATGCTCGGCGCAGAGGATTCTACCTTGTGCCGCTCCAACCAATTCATTCCAATGATAAGGTCGAATCCCAATCCATTGAATTCGATGAAGGAAATGGGAAACGCCTCGTTTTTGATTTCAATGGTGGCTGATTGGTAGTATTTGGTACACTTTACTCGCTCCTTCGATGGGAGAGTAACCATGAAATTCGGTAGTCTCATCCGCATCTAGCTTCAACCTCTTCACGAAAGATGGTGATACGAAAGTGTGATAGCGCCGGAGTCGAATAATACATTGGCATCAATGCCATTTACTGGGAAGGTTCCAGTTAAGATGGTGCCGCTTCTGCCGGCTTGTGCTTCGGTGAGGATGCTCAGGTTACCTTCGGTACCGAGTCCACAACCTATTGGATTCACAATTGGATAAGTATTGATGGTGGACACAAGTGGAATTTAAATCAACACTGCTCTTTATTGATAAACCAACCATCATACAAACCGTGTCTCTAATACACGTTACTAATAGATTACATGCTACTATGAATTAATACTTCCTAAAGGTAAGGTTCAGGCGTCCTGGTTTCATGTGTGTGGCATTGATTATTGCCGGTGGTGCTGTATTCAGCTTGATTTTATTGATACCGTGATACAACATCCTAGAGTTTCCACCCATGATTAGGACATCTCCTGATCTCAATACCAATTTCTGTGCAAGGTCCACACGCTTCTGCTCGCTATACAAAATACGGCGTCATCACCAATGGACCAAGACACTACGGCACTCCTGTTCGAGAGATTCCGCTGTCTCGTCCTTGTCTTGGTGTAACCCAAGTCGTCCTTCTTTCTCATAGAAGTTGACGATACAAAGGTCCGCTTCAAGTGCGGGGATTGGTTCACGTTCACATTGTTGTGCAAGTTCTACTGCTTGCGTGACGAGTGTCTGGAACTCTGGAGGTATTGTCGGTGGCGTTGCTCCGTCATGTTGTCGTGTCTTTTGGTATGCCTTGGTATAAGGATTCCAGTCCTTTCCCAAGCACATCATCTTCAGCTTCATCTTCGCTCCACCGGGGAATTCGGGTGTATAAAATCCTCCTTGACCCGTTCCTAGCTCGTTGCATCGTCTGATTGAGATTTGTGCTTTGGGTGTCAGGTACCTTTAATAAGATCATACCTGGTCGGATGACCTGACAACTGTTTGTTGGTGTTAGTCGTGGTTGGTGATGTCGATCTCTTCTTGATTCAGGTTAACGGTATCGGATAACAGATACTAAAGCTTCCTATGGTTACAAATTTCATCTACGGTGAGTACTAGTTTCAACTACTCCATTTCATGCTTAATATACACTTCATTTATTTTCTCATGCATTCACTCATGCAGTTACTCTACTACTAGGCATGCTATTTCAAGGATTAAAGGTTAGGTGATTACCTTGGCCGGATTTCGAACCGGGCCCATCGCGGTCAATCACATGGAGAACAGGCTGCCTCTGAGGTGCGCCTCTCTGAGGGCCTCGGGATCCCTGTCCCTGAGGTGCCTGCTGGGCCGGTGCATCGCCAGATGCCACCTCCTTGCCCTCTCTCTGCTTATAGTTTTGGAAGTTTCCCTTTTGCTTTCCACTCTCCGGGCATTTGTTAGCGGTGTGTCCCAGCTTCTGGCAACTGTAGCACTTGATCTCCCTCCCGTAGCAATCCTTACCAGGATGGTCCTGGTTGCACTTTCTGCACACATAGGTGCGGCCGTCGGAGAAGGTTTTGGCGGCTCCGGAGCTAGAACCTGAGGTTAGAGGGTTAGCACATGTGTGCGTGGGTATACTAGAAACGATACTTATATGAATACAAATTGGAATAGAATTTACCCTTAGGAGGGTGTGATCTCAGTGGCTTAGCTGCCACCGGTGCAGAATAACCAAGCTGGAGAATCTCAGCCGGTTTGCCCTGCTCAGCATGGGCACTGCTCTCACTTGGGGACTTCTTCTGAGAAAAGAAGTTCCCCTTCTTCTTCTTCCAGCTCTTACCCTGGTTCTGCTCCTCGGTGCTGGTGTTTTTGTTGTTAGCCTTGCGCTTCAGCGCGGTTTCCTCATCCCGAAGTTGGCAAGTGATCTCAACGCGAGAAGCCGCGTGATAACACTCCTGAAATTTCAGGTATTAGCCGGGATGATGTTTAAGAACGATAAGGTGAAGATTCAAGGAATCCAAGGAATTGAATTGAATTGATACTAAGGGTTAACCGATATTTACCTGAAGGGAGGTAAACCTGGTATAGCCCATACCGTACCGAAGGCGATGGCTCAGACCGCCATAGAAGCGATCGACCAACACCTGGCCGGTGTATCCAAGATCGGGGAGAAGACGGAGAATGGAGGTGAAGGTGCGGTAGTACTCATCCACAGACATCTTGTCTGTCATCTTTAGAGCGTCAAGTTCAAGTCTCTTCTTTGTTTTGACATGCTCTGGGTAGTACTTAGATCGGAGAAGGGATGCAAAAGAATCCCAGTCGAATGTGGGGTCGCTGACATGCTCTTGCTTGACCAGCTTCCACCAATCCATGGCCGCATCCTTCAAGTAGTAGGCGGCTACTCTGACTCGAACTCCAGCAGGAGCTTCGAGTGTTTCAAATGCCGTCTCCATTTCGGAGATGTAGGCTTCCAGCTTAGCCGGATCACTCTCGCCCCTAAAGCAAGGAGGGCGGAGTTCCGCTACAGCTTTCACCCAATTGGCTTCTCTGGGAGGAGGGGGAGGGGTTGGTCCCGTTTGAGTTTGGTTCTGCTGAGATTGTTGTACAGCTTGGATTACTTGGGGTAGCATCTGCGCTACCGTGGCGGCAACGATTTCGGCTATCGTTTGCGCGCCCGTTCCATCGGAGGCTTCGCCTCTAGGTCGGCCTCGGCCTCGTCCTGACATCTGAATGTTTAACAGTTTCATTAGGCTCCGCAAGAAATGACTCAAAGGTCTTGGAATTAAAACATGGTATCGTTCATAAGAACGTTAAGGGTATCCGTTGTTGACAACGGTAGTTCCTAGTTAGGTTTCTAAGTATCCATCTTAAGATGGTTGAAATCCTAACTCGGTATTTCCCTATGCTCGGTACTTTGGACATCAGAGCGTAACTACGCTCTGATACCACTTTTTGTAACACCCCAACCGTTAATCCTATGCTTACCGTCTAATCGTCCTGTTAATTCAATGAGTTCGCAGCGGAATATTACTACCTACTACGGCGGGTGAAACAATGCCGCTAACCGCCCATACGGCTAACTAGGCTACTCATGCTTACAGTCACGGTCTGATGAACATATGTACCGAGCTACTAAATAACGCTTAGCCATTTACAAAATACCATACGCTTACATCCAAGGATTACCGAGTATTTTAGAATATATCAGATTACATTCCCATTTCTAAGCTTCCAAAAAGAGTGAGTTTAATTCCTACTCATCTATACCAATGCCACTCCTTCCATGTCCAAAAAGGTGTACCACATGGTACACCGGCTAATCAAAAACTGTAGCCCTGTACTACTTAGTACACCCATATCAATTCATTGTTTACAACCAACAAAAGAAGATAAAAGAAATGAAACTAGATCTTCACATCTTCATCACTCTCGGGTACCTGCGTGTAGTAAAAATGGTCCCCCGGGGGTCAGCTTACGCTGCGCATGAACTCCGCATATACCGATTGCTAGCAAGGGTACGCCGACTAATTGGCGACCGCTAAACATGCTTGTTCATTACTCATACATACATGCTTTACATACAAACATACATACACACAATACATCATTCACTTCAAGGCAACAATACAATAGAGTTCACAATACTTACCTTCACAAGGTTAGCCAAATTGTGCATCCGGGTTAATCGGAATGCATATTACTCTTTTACTCATTCACCATACTTACTTATACTTACACTTACTTACTTTCCTTTACTTACTTACTCATTCTTGCTTTCTTGCTTATACTCAAGTTAAGTCGTCGGGACCTCCGGCCTTGGGGACTACTCCGTCCCACATCCGGGATTTACTTGACTCACTAATCCGGGATGCTACCCACTTAAGGGATTTGGGCCGCGGACCAGTTTAAGAGTCAGGAATTGGAGCCAACCTCTCGTGACTCCGCATCCTCACGCGTGGCCGAAACTATATCGGACTTCTACTCATTCCAATTTAATTACCATTTTAAGTTAGGATGGTTAGATTGTTAGGAACAAGTTAGAAGTCCAGCTCATCACAATCGGTCACAGTGCAATACATCTTACATACACACATTCATATCATCCATACATTTCATGGAGTATACAAACTAAGCTTTAAAGAAAATATACAACATCATACAACACTACATATTCACAAGTAGGCATATTAACTCCGATTCGTGCATTATCTTTATTGGTGATCAATTAGCACACAACACACAAATCAGAGTAGCCATGATAGCATTCGGGGCATGAGGAATTCATACCGTTCACCGTTGTTCGTAATTCCAACGTCCTTCCGGTGTCACAAATCAAATCCTATTATATACATACAATTAAATGATTAATTTACCTATCATCAACTTAACTCCTACTTACTATGTCCTTACATTTCTTACACTTATACTTTACTTACTTATTTTCCCTTTACTTAAGTTTCCACCTTCTTACTTAAGGTTTGCATGCTTACACACATATACATATACATATATGTATGGGTATGCATATACATATGTATATACAATTATTATTTAAATTAAAATAAATTTTTTTTTTTTTTTTTGTCAGGACCGGACTTGCGACCGACCTTGCAAGTCCGGTCCATTCCAGTAGCTACCAGTACCGAAAATTCCTGGCCCGACCGAACTTGCAAGTCCGGTCGCAAGTTCGGTCGCTTCCAGTAGCTCAGGTTGCGGAAATTCTTCTGGCCGACCGAACTTGCAAGTCCGGTCGCAAGTTCGGTCGATTCCAGTAGCTATCCTCGGGAAATTTTTCTGGGCCGACCGAACTTGCATGTCCGGTCGCAAGTCCGGTCGATTCCAGTAGGTTACAGGATGGAAATTTTTCTGGCCGACCGAACTTGCAAGTCCGGTCGCAAGTTCGGTCGATTCCAGTAGGTTACAGACGGGGAAAATCTCTGGCCCGACCGAACTTGCAAGTCCGGTCGCAAGTCCGGTCGATTCCAGTAGCTCACCCGTCTTCGTAAGTCTGGGCTCGACCGAACTTGCAAGTCCGGTCGCAAGTTCGGTCCGGCCCAGTATTTGCATTTTAAATTCTGTTTTCAGTCCTCTCTTTTACCCATTACTTCCCCACTGTTCCTACACTTATTCCCTCATGTTATAACATTAATTAAACCTCCTAATACACCCTAGTTCATTTCCTAACTCCTTACACAATTCTACACTCATTTACTCACATAATTTTCCAAGTTTCACTCAACACTCAACTAGTTTCTTCTCTAGTTATATTATGCTACAGATTTTTAACACTTACACTTCTCCTCTACATCTCCCTCTCCTAATGTCATTTCTAACACTCTTACTACATCTAGAATCCATTACTTAGCTCTCTCAACTTACCCTCTAACTATCCAAATCGAAATCTATTACACACTCCCTTTATTCACCTAGTTTTAATTCTCTAAGTGTTCTATTTCTAGGTAAATTTTGCCATAGTCTCCCTTGTATTTTTATACACTCACCACACATTCTAGTTCACATTTCAACACTTGTTTCACCTGTTACAATAACCAAAACTATACAAGCTCCCATATACAAATATCAACACCAAAACAACACTAAAATTCCCTGCACTCGACACTCAATTCCCCATCTGTTTTGTAACAGTTTTTACAATGTTTCAAAGGTTTCAAAATGCTTAGTTTCTCTTACCCATTATACTACCAATGCATTATTATTTTTCAATACCAATTTTCATTACTAAAAATCTGTTACACTTACAAATACACAAGGCTATACAATAAGCATTCTTACCTTGCTTTTCTCTAGCTTTTCTTTCTCTTCTTCCTTCTTCTCTCTTTCGGTTTTGCAAGCTCACAAATCTAACACTACAACCCATACACAAATATATTTCAATACACCATTCAATGCTAAATACTAACCCTAACCATTAATCAAGTTTTAATCTAGGTTTTAGGGTTTAGAAAAGTTATTACCTTCCAAGAGCTCAAGAGTTGTTTGGGTTAGCTCAAGAACAAGATTTCCCACACCACCACAATGCCAAAATCGGCTCAAAAGAACAAGGAGACCAAGGTGGCTCTAATGGTGGTGCTGAAACTTCAAATGGGGTATACCCTCAAAAACGAAATTGCTTGTTTTTGGATTTTGGAAAGATGAAAGTGTAGCTCTTGGAGAGAGGAACACAATGGTGGTGTTTTTATAATTTTTGGAGAATGTATGAGGGAGTTACAAAGGAGAGAAGTAAGTTTTGTGTTGTTGTTTCTCAAGCTTCCATGGGAATCGATGGAGGAGGAAGAAGGGAGAAAGAGAGAGTGAGGAGGGGGGCTGCTCACGTGAAGGAAAGGAGAATGAGGGAGGAGAGAGAGAAATGTGAGAGTGAGAGTTTTTAATTGTTTTGTTTGTTTGTATATTAGAGTGTGTGTGAGAGAGTGAATTAGAGAGGGGAGTCCCATCGGCTGCACACACACACACATATATTACTTTGCTTTTTAATTTTCAAATTGGACACATAACTCTTGGTTATTTATACTTCTACCCCACAACTTCCCGTTTTTGACAGTTTTTACTAATCTCTCGTTTTATTGATTTTATTGGCCCTAAAGCTTCACTAATATTTATTAATGATTATTTAGTTGACCAAAACTGTTACGAGTCTATTTGACCCGCTTAAAGACACGTTTTCCCGGTTACCTCGAAAACGCGCTTTAATGTTCGTTAGTGATTTTAATCCATTTTAAGGATCCGTTTTCTTCGGGATTTGTTCCCTAATAATTATTTATACTTAATTAAGCCTCTAAATTACTTATTAGCCTAATTAATCACTATTTTTAAATACGGGGTATTTCAGCTGGACCCTCACCACCTTCCGCTGCTCCGTGTTCTTCCTTAGTATCGTTACCCAGACCTCTCCCTGACATAAGTCAAGAGGATGGGTTAGGCCTTTACTCGGTCTAATACCGTAGTCTCGGTCGTTTAATATTGAAGTGCCTCTACGGCTATGGTGTGCAAGCTTTAAGCATTGCATCAACCCCACAAGGTCACGTATCCTCACAACGTTTCCCGTATTCCCAAAACCTATGCTCACTGTATAAATCCTATTATTTCTTGTCATCAGAGCGGTACTCCGCTCTGATACCACTTTTGTAACACCCCTACTCTAATCGGCTCCTAATCATCTTACTTAACATTGTAATCGCAGCAGTAATCTCAACAATTGAGCTACTGGTGTCACCGTTGTCACTCACCCATACGAGTAATAACGTGCTTACTGATATATTCTTGAATACGAAACAATTTCCCACAGTGACAACAAGAGATAGATCTAACCTTCCCAAACCAATATATAATACATTCACAGTGAGCATTCTAAGTATCCCAATCCTATACACGTTTCTAAGTTCGTATCAAAATGCAACAGTGCATATTAAACAACTGTAATTAAACTACCCAGCGCGTCCCTCTCTTTGTCGACACCGGAAGCTGCATACCTGCAAAAAAGGTTGTTTGTGGTATGGAATCAGCCCCTGCTGAGTATGTTACTACATGACTGTCATGCCCCCTCGGACCCTCAGTTAATTGGTCGAGAGCATGCAATTCATTTTCAAGCAAGTAGTTTAATGTTAAAACTGTAAAACAACAATATATATTGCAGTAAACTCAAATAACAAACAAGCCCCCGGCTTCACACATCCCATCGTAATAAACCACTGGAAGCGTTACAACGCTTATATGAGTACATAGATTTCACTCCAACAAACACCTGATAGTTCATAATTGAGTACGGCGACTCACTCGACCAAACAATCCACCATAGCCTACATATGAGTACAGCGACTCGACTCAACCAGTTCACCACACACAATATGAGCACAATGGCTCGTTCAATTAAATCTACCAACATACCACACATAATTACAAAGCATAACCACTGAGCAACAAGGCGAAACAACGAGAATTATAAACAAGTATAATTTCCCGTCTTTGGCGTACAAGCCCAGATAATGTTCGCCTAATGTACGAGCTAATATAGTCTTTCGTATTTGTTCAGTCATGCCTAAAGACAACGTCTCGTTAGAACGACGTGTCTCTAAGTTACCCATCTCTTATGGCGGGTCACCCACGGCAATAGCCACTCCAGTGGTAGAGTCTCCGACCTACGAACAATTTGTAGTTCATTGGAAATTTATCCAGATACTTACGGTTACCACACGGTATCCTAGTATCGTTAATGGCTCACAGTTCACAGCAAGAGCCACATCCTCTTGATAAACTTATCTATACCATCGCATCATTTTACCATTTTTTTTTCTAACACAGCAGACTAAGGTCGTAGTCCAATCCTGAGTATGTTGACTCAGGATCCAGTGCTAGATACGAGAGCGGCGTTAAAGAGGCCAATGCTCCGTATATAAGTCCCAGATATTTTATATATCTTATTATCCTAATGCTACAACGTTTTACTTACGTTCCTTATATTACACATATAAGATAGCATCATTGCCGCTAGTTCGTTTTATAATATGTTCATATATACGAACGGTACTGTTATCGTACAACAGTAATAATAATAAAGCAACATTAATACGCAACTCAAGCATATTAATTCACACAAGCAGACATTCAATCTTATCACAGATTTTCACACAATGTCTGAACTGAGGAAATCCTCAGAGACAATCAAGCCACATAAATAACATACCGTTCACCCTGAAAGTATTACGGTGGAGTATGATTCAGCTAGATCCGATGCTCCTCGTGTCGTCTCAAACAGTCTAACAATACATAACGCTACTGATTAGAATCCCGTATAACAACTTAACTCTACGGTACCCCGTACCGTCGCTATTACCTCCCGGTTAATCCCCCGTTTTTAACTGTCAACGTTTGTCGGGTTTTTGGCTTAACTCGGGATTGGAAAAACGTTATATTACATGCGTAGTCTTATCTCGTATAATAACATACTTAATGTTGAACCTTGTTATCGCATGTAACTTAATATACTCTTGTATATCTCATAGTTTGTTTCTATATTGCATGTATAATTCCTAATCATATTATACACTTCACCTTAGTATTTATTTTCCCAAGATTTTGTTCTTTCACCATCCATTATATTACATTGTTTCTAACCATAATATATATTCATCCTTATATACATTTTTCTTGTATATGTATATATTTACCACATAGGTAAGTTCCATGAGTTATAAACTCTTATATTATATGTTACATTTTTTTATCATCTTTTATTAGATGATTATTCCCTTTAGTTGTACTATATTATACAACTGATATTAAGATTATTATCCTAATATTATGTAACATTTTAGGTTGTATCTTTACAACTCCCAAGGTTTAATTAACAAATTCCTTAGTTTATAAATCCTATTTATTTATAGTTTGTCACATTACTTAATGTGAATATCCTTACTTTTATTAATTCCATCTAAACCATATAATTGTTATAACATTATAGACCTTAGTCTAAAGTTCATTTTCCAACCTTTAATATTTCGGTACAGCCCTTGAACTTATTTAAATTCTATTTTGCCCCCATAACATTATGTAATGTTATACCATATATTAATATCATATATTATGATATTTTTATTCCCTTTAATTTATAACTTATAGTTTTTATACAAAACTATTATATATTGCCGCATAGGCACATATATTAACCTTATTCTTTTCCATAAACCATAGTTTCCTTTATTTACAAAATCACCCCATTATTTATACCATGTTATATATATACCATTTAATATAACATTTCTAACTTATAAAAAGGGTGTAACCTATGGTTATATTTGTAAAATTCCGAACAGACCATATATGTTCTATAATTGCCATTTGCCCAATTTATAACATATAGTTTAATAATTCTTTAAAACTATATATTATACATATATCTTAATAAATACTCTTATATAATTCTAAAAATCACCAAATTTCACCAAAGGGTTATAATTACCTTATTAACCCATATACTTTCGGTATTTACTATATCACCACATATATTTCTCCAAAGTGTCATAATGACATAATAACTATATTATACATATATAGTTTATCTTAATTCCAAAATCAACCCAATAAATTCCTAAAAATTCCTAATAGCCCATGGGTGTTTATAATACCATTTTACACCCTTAACTTTCGAAAATAACATATATACCACATAGGTTATAAAATTGTTACAATTAAATACTTATCTTATTATAAAACCTTAAATAAGTTATCTAACTTATTTAATTTGGTCAAAACCTATCATATGGTCAAGGTTGACCACCTTAATATTTCCTTGACCATTAATCCCCATATATTACGATTTATACCCATATCTTTTCAAAAATTACCATTTAACCCCAAAACTTTATATAATCTTATAATTTTTATATAAAGTCATTTAAACCTCCAATTTTTCAGCTTTATTAATATATAGCCCCCTAATTTAATTTATTTACACTAAAACCCCAATAATATGCAGTAATGCATATTTAGCACCTAAACTTAATTAAAAGCTTATAAATGCATAAATAAAATGGCCTAAAGTACATGGCCTTATTACAAACATTGGCTTATAAAATAAATTACACATAAATGCCCAAAAATGCTGTAAACTCTCGGCCCTTACCATATATTTTCATTAATTACCAATTTTCCACATAATGTCTTAAATTTGACAATTATGCTTATTAATTAGTTATAAAATTTACTAAACCATTCCTTAATCACCTAAGGTCAAAATAAGACCTTAATTACCTTGTTCACTCACGGTACAATTTATATAAATATGTACAAGCACATATTAATATACCAAGTGAAGGTTTAAGTGATTTATACCTTGTTTTTGCCTAGCACAAGCCTTGTTTGGCCACGGCTGTATGGAGATTTATTTTCCACAGCTTAGTTTACATGTTTTCAAACAGCAATTAAGGCATGGTTAGTCTCCAAGCAAGATCTAACCATAAGAAGTGTTTAATGTCAATTTCAAGGTAAAATTTACCTTTGAATACCAAGGCAAGAACAAGTGCTCTTCGGCCTAAATTTACAGAGGGTAAAGGGTGTCAAAAGAGCTACTAAAACCATGCTTTAAACTGGTATAACTCAGATTAGAAGATGGCTAATCTTTACCTTGTTTAAAGTGCCTAAAATGGTGTTTTTGGCTTGGATCTGGTTATACTTCGAAGATCTTGATGTACCAACTGAATAAGTATGTTAAGATGAAGATTATAAGCTTAGAAACAAAGTTTCACAGCCGAATTTGAAGGGAATCAAAAGACATGTGCTTAAAGCACATTTTTATACCTTAAGAACAAGATTAGCTTTCTCCACCTTCTTCCCTTGTTAATGCCGAGATACAACATCCATTTAACCTCCAAAACAACCTAAGAACATTGATGGAAGTGGTTGATGCTTCGCTCCATTGAAAGAGGAAGAAATTGTGAAGAAAATGAACATTTAAAGGCTTAATTAGCTTACCAAGATCAATTGGTGTTCATCTCTGAGTATGGCTTGTTAGCCAAGGTTTGGAGAAGCAAATTAGAGGTTGAAGGAGCTGGGTGTTGGCTGGGATAGAAGGCAAGTGAAGAAAATAAGTGAGTTTTGTCTTTTAATGACATTATTGTTACTTTATCAAATAGTAACTTGATGGCCCACCTAATTAGCTGTATAATTGATTGAAGATTGACAAATGAGTGGGAATGGCAGCTGTATGAAATCGGCAGCCCTTGGTCAAGGCAATGGGTGAGCTTTGACCATGGTTTAAGTTAAATTAAGTAATTAGGTGTTATTTTTGGGTACTATTCATACTAAATTGCCAATTTTTGATTTTATTTTTAAACTTTGATTTAGACTTTATAATATAGTCTATCATGTCACATTAATGTTATAAATAACTTATTATAGTCTTTACAGTGACAAAAGGCACGAGACGCATAACAAAAATGTGCCGCTTAAGGAATTTTAGTGCACTTTTTGATCCAGTCGGGTGTTTCTGAGCTCTGTTGCTTTGAGAACAGTTTGTTGTGTTCCTTACATGATATTTGATCATGGTATCCAATTTTATATCATTTAGAGGTCATTAGACCTTTAAGGTATTCTTAGAGCACATTTTTGCCCTACTTGACCTTGAAGCATGTAAATGCCTGTTCTGTGGTTGGAGTGTTGTCCAACAATTGTAACATGTTTAGTAATGTGTTAATAAGCTTAGGACAAAATCTTAGGTCCTAAGAAGTTCATTTGGGTATTTATATACCCTAAACAATCAAAGGGTGCAACATCTTGCTTTGTGTTGACCACTGTTGTTCTCAGTTGACTTTTAAGGCATGTTTAGCCCTTAATCAATGTGATTAAATATTTAATCCATATTTTATTAGTTTGGGGTATTTCACTGGTAGTACTCTCTGAAAAAAAAATTGTAAACCAAAGTCTTTCCAAGACCTCTCGAAGGTAAGAGCAGGAGAACCGTAACTCTAGCTGGCTAAACTTCTTCCATCTCCTCTGTTATCGTCTGATAGCCGGGTGTTAAATTCCTTTTCTTCCTACACTTTTGCATGTGAGATTCTCTGGAAAACCTCCTTGGGTTGCACCAAAAATCATCCAGAGACCCATCCTCCTACTGTCCTGAAATCGGATCAAAGGTGAGGCCACAAAACTGCCATGTTCCTTACCCTCTGTTTCTGTTTTACGCCACTAAAGGCACCAACTTATCCAGAAACTCCTCCTTGTGCATAACCGATTGCAGAGCCAAGGTTTCCTTGACAAATCACCAAACAAACTTGAAAGGAATTCGAGGAGGGGCTAAATCCCAACCAAGGTGCGAAAATAGACCAAAAGGGTATCAAGAAATTGCCCAGGAAAGCAACTTGGAAACCAAGGTTGTAACCCAAGCTCCTATCTAAAGTATGCTTAATCTGGTGTATGATTTTTTTGTGTTGAAGATATCGTGATAGATCTGGTAACATTTTAACTAAAAGGGAAACTGGGTGTTGTGAGGTTAATATTCTGTTGTGAACCCGTGTGCTGGTCTGTTAAAGCATTGGCGAGAATGGTGGTCTAAACCTCAATTTTTTTAGGTAAAAACGTGCCTAAGTGTTACCAAAAACAGCAGGAAGGATCTGTTGGTATTAAACCAATAAAAATTACAAAAAAAACTGTTTACATGTGGGTTTACTGAGTTAGCAGATCGTTAAATTGACAACTAGTCACTGAGTTAAGAGTCTGGGTGTTCTAGAATGTTTATGAGTTTAAAAGACCTTGCTAGAACGCTTTAATAAGTGGTTAAATAACTTGGGAGAATTGGCAGACAAACTCGTGCTGAAACATACTGATTTTTGTCTCAGTTTCTCCTAAAAGAGGGTTGCTTCTGTATAATTGTGATACGAGTGTAGTACTGGCTTGCAAATGAACCCAAGACATTGTTAACAGGGTGTACTAGGTGGGCATATACACTTAGAAGATTAGAAATTAGGTGGAACCCCTAAAGAAAAATGAAATAGAAGATTAAACCAGTCCAAGTTTTCTGTTTCGGTTTCCATGCGACATTACACAACAGCCTGTATAATGGAAACTTAAGTGGCATTAACCATGTTGCCGTGGGCTTATTTTGAGGATAGGATATATTAAGACATCTCAATAGGAAGAAGTAATTTGGGAAAAGAGAAAGAAAGAACGAAATAATAAGCAAGGAAAGGAATGCATCAGTTCAAGAATTCCTGTTTTTCTTTCTGTTTCAGTTTACGACATACATCAGTGGGTCTAACAGGGTGGTCTAGGTAGTTTTGGGTTTAAAACCTAACACGAACACTTAATTAAATAAGTGAGTACTATGGGGTGAATTAAAAAGGCAGCCTAATAACAAACAGAAGAGAAATTATCTGTTGTAGGTTTCAGTTTTCATCAGTTGTCCAGTTCTGTTTTGATTGTGCCAGTGTTATTAACAAGGTTATGCTGGGATTTAAAACCTTAATAAGACACGTAACAATGTAAGCAAACAAAGATGGAGAAGTTGGGGTCAAATTCGTGATCATATAAAAAAAGGAAAGGAAGTTATCAGATTCATATTTCAGGTTTCAGTTCTTTCATGTCAGGTTAGGAACATTTCAGGAGTTTTAGCAGAGTTGTCTTGTGTCTGTTCTGAGGGTAAAACCAAGATAAAACGCCTAACTTCTGAGTCAGCATTTTGGGGAAAGAGTTGTAAGTAAGTTTAGAAAACATACAGAGAACACATTAAGAGAATGTTTCAGTGATTAACCATTGCGAATTCAGTAACTTCTGTTTCTGTATATCTAAATTCCAGGGGAGTTGTAATAGGTCTTATTGGTTAAATCATGAACCTCATACATTGCTAATACACCTAATTAGTTTATAAACCCTTGGAAGAATTTAAAAAAAACCCAACCTGATGCACTAAGAGTGGGGGAGTCAAACTGAAATGGTGTTTCAGTTTTCAGTTTTTACAGGTTTTGAGTAAATGACCTTCAGAAGAAGTACCTGTTTCCATGAGTTGTTTTAAAGTTAAAACTGCATTAAAACACGTGAATGAGTAACTAAACAAGTTTGGGAAGTAAAAGAATCAATGTGATACAGGAGAGGAGAAGTATACTGAAGTAATAATTTCAGTTTTCAGTTTCTCTGGAAACTTAAGCCTTTGAATAATCATGTTACAGAGGTGTTGTCGATGCTGTTTGGGGTGTTTTAAAGATCAAATCTTGCTAATTCATCTAACTACATGTGTTAACTCTGTGGGAAAATTTGAAGCCAAAATTCGTGAGCAAAGAAAAGGAAAAGAAAGGAATATAAGTTCACATTTCAGATTTCTGCAACATTCAAGTTCTGTGTGAGGGAAGTTTCAGAGGTTGCTCATGTTTGTGGTGGATCTGTTGTGAAGCGAAAACCCAGACAAAACACCCAGCTAACTGAGTCAATAATTTGGGGAAAAAGGAAACTAGGAGATCAGATTAGTAAGCACAGGAGTCAGATAGGAGAAGGTTTATCAGTTTCTTTCTTAGTCTCAGATTTTGTGTAATAACCTCCCAGAGGTGTATCTTGGATTCGTTGGATTAGTTCTGAGAATATAAATTGTACTAAGAGGTTGATCAAGCAGCTAAACCTTTGAGGGAAATAGAAAACAAGGACCATACACGAAACAGAAAGAAAAGATAACCCAGTCATGTAATAATGTATTGCAGTTTCACAGTTTCAATTTTCAGTTTTGCATTTGTAGTGGAATACAGAAGTTATATAGGTGTGTTAATGGAGTGAGAATGAACTTAAAATCTTGTCAAGTGACTTAGCTAAGAATGTAAACACTTGGGAGAAACAGGAAGTCAGATTGGTGAGCAAACAGAAAGGCTAGAAGAGAAGATAACAGAAAAAAAAATTTAGTTTCTGATTTCAGTTTCTTTCCTGAAACCAGTGCTCTCTGTGTAACCCCATTACAGAGGGTTTACAAGGGTTGTATTAAATGGTAAATGAACCTAGAACATATCTAATACACCTAAGTAAATTATAAACATCTTGGGGAAGGGTTAGAAGTCAATTTGATCGGTTAAGAAATAAGTGAAGAAGAAAATACGCAAGCTTCTTTTTCAGTCTTCCTAAAGCTAGTGTTCTGCATATAAATTTACACAGAGGGATTATGTGGGGTGGTACTGAACTGCAAATGACTCTGAAACTCCTATAACATACCAGGGTAAGGTTATAAGTGCCTAAGGGAGGATTAAAAATCAGAACTAAATCCAAGCAAGAATCAAACAGGAAAAAAAATATACCGGTTCTGTTCAGTTTTGTTTCTGAACTTCTTGCGCCTATATAACAGATATACTAGTAACATAAGGATAGTTTATTAGCTTGCTAATCCACCGGCATCCAGCTAAGTTGATGAAACAATTTTGGGAAGATAGTAATAATAATAAAAAAAACATCAGAGAAGAGTGGGTATTGAGGGTTGCACAAGTTGTTTATTTTGGCTTGTTGGATTTATGTTCCAATATGGCCAGCTTCCGGGGGTGGTATACGAGTGGTGTGATTCGATAAGGAGCCCAAAACGGACCAAATGCCTCGAGCTAAACTTATAGGGTATCTTGGAAAGGTTAGACACCATTAGAAATATCAAAGGTGGTATTAGACAAGGTTACATGCAAGAACTTCATTTCCGGTTTTGAAACCTTAAAGCGTTGGTATAAGTGAGTTCCATAAATATTTGGAGAGGTTTATTGTTTTAATAAAGGGATTAAAAACTTGACTAGCTTACGTAGTTAGGGAGTGAATACATCTTAGGTGAATCAAAAATCAAACCTTAGGATAAACTTGTTACACGTAAGTGCTTATAATACTCCGAAGCATTAGCTAGAGGAAAGGACTTAGTTAACGTGTGAGTTGACAATGTAAATGTCCTATGAGCAAGATAAACCTAAGGTTGCTACCTGGGAAGTTTCTAAAGGTTATTATAAACTAAGCATTTAAAGATTCACCTAGGGAACTTCACACGTTAGCATAAAATAAGCTGGGGCAAATGTCACAATGTTGGTACATGAAATCATAAAGACTAACAAGTTGTTTTTTTAACTAACGTTAGGGCCATGACGAACGCCAACCAGGACCTTGTGTGTGGGATAACCCTTGCTTCTGAATAAGGTATGGACATGTGTGGTTCGTATGTTGCCGTGTTACACGGCTTGTGTGTGTGTGCTCTGTGTGAAAAGACCTTAAGATTAAAGCATGTAATTGGATTGCTTGCTTATCGTGTTATATGACTTCTATATCATTGTTGTATATTATTTGTGCGCACACGGTAGTTTAGTCCCTTTGCGTTTATGGAATTTGAGATGAAACACTGTGAACTGCGAAAACAAAGAAAATTCTCTAAAAGGGGAACTCCTCTCTAACCATGGAGGATATACCACGACACCCACTATGGTGTCTATTCATGAATGATAATGAAGAGAAAAGCTCATTTGGAGGAACATGAGGATAACCCGGGAAAACAACATCTCGGGCCGCGCGGTATGGAATACTCGGGAGTTGGTATCTGCATCAGATCCTTCGCCCTTCTATGTGGAGCACATCCTGGAGTCTAGAGGTGACTCCGCTTTCTTGACCCTGGGTGTCAGGAATGGGGGAGTGACAAATTGGTGGAGCTTATCCTGGAGTCTAGAGGTGACTCCGCTTTCTTGACCCTGGGTGTCGGGAATGGGGGACTAGCTATGGAGGAGACGTCCTCCAACGTGCAGTGATAAAAGAATTCACAAACAACCCTTAAAAAAACAAGGAAAGATTGGCACCTGTATGTTATGGTCATGGGATCTAAACTATATCCCCAGACCTGGTGCAAGGAAAGAGAAAGAAAATACACATCGTGGGAACAAGAGAAAAGAAATGAAAACACACAACGCTCGAACGATCCCATAGTGAGGATCATTGGTAAACATACCTATGCACACGTCTGATGACTTACATGATTGCTGTTGCTATATTAGCAGCTTGCTGTGCTCGGTTGCGTGTTGATATTGCTATGTTGCCAGCATGATATGCTTGGTTGCGTGTTGCAAATGCTTTGCTACCTTTAAGTGTCTATGAAACTTTGATGTATTGTGATGTGCTTTACTGCTTTAGTAGAGCATGTAAATTGACTTAATAATATTCGACCAAGTAGTCGTGTGGCCCGGCAACATACGGGCTACACACGTTCATACTCAGCGTAGTTTGCTGAGTCCTTCCCAACCCAAATTTTTACAGGTATTAGGCCGGACGATAACAGAGTGTAGGCGGGATGACTACCATGGGGGTAGTCCATCAGGGCATAACGTTTGAAGATGTGGCCGTATGTTTAATGTACCCGAGATGTAATTCTCAGTTTATAATTTAGCAATTTGTTGTAGACACTTGATATTTGGAATTGTATCTTATATTGAATATGAGTTTTGGTGAGAGCTGTTTCCAGTCATGCAGACCGTAACTTGATGTTGGTAGAGTGGTCATGTCAACCACGTGGGTGGTTGGCGTCTGTAGCACCCGGATGGAGTTTATACCGCTGCGTAGACATCTTGTGTTACCGTTAGGTGCATCGTTAATTGTTGATTGTTATTCGGGGGTGTTACAGAAAGTGGTATCAGAGCGTAGTTACGCTCTGATGACTGGAACAGAGAAGTACCGAGTATAGGAAAACCTGGAATTAGGAATTCGGATAGTAAGTCAAGGGTTGGGGTAGTACGTGAGGCGCGTTAGTTAGTGTTCTTCCCCAGTAATACTGGATGCCTACAAACACCTACACCCAACCTTCACATCCTTAATTGCCTCTAAAATTCAAGAAAGAATGCCAGAGAGGTAGAAGTCTCCTCATACTCGGGAAAGCCCGATCTGGCAATTACTTAATGTCATACAAACAACCCGTGGAGAAAAGACTATACCATACAATAGACGTTGCCAAAAGGATAATACCCGTAGAGGGACCAATTTTAGCGACAACTTGGGTCGACATGCTTAGCAGTCGATAGGACTCTGCCTCACAAGCAAAGAGGACCGAAATACCCTAAAATTTATAAAATAGATAAAGCTCAAATAAGCAATTAAATAAGCCAAGGATGGGATTGAGATAACTTCTGCAATTCGAACACTTGAGAGGGTAATTTAAGAAAACCTCTCGTAAAACAATGAAATAAGAGAATATAGTTCAAGACGAAATTACACCATAAAATTGGTACCACCTATAATGCTTAACGAAGCATGACACAATTTTACACACTAAAGTATAATATTACGGAATTCAATAAATTCCCTGCTCCTTCTCACGTTTCTCTTCATTCTCTACATTACCTGAGAAACACAATACCACCTCCTTCATTCTTCTCTTATTCCATTATTCTTCTAAGTCTCGCAATCCCAGACAGCTGAAACTGGTGACCACAACTGGTCATTCACCTCTGTTCCTACCACCGGTGAACAATGAATAATAATGAGAAAGTAACAAAAGGGTTACGAGACCCAGAAAAAAAAGAAATATATATTAAAATGGAAAACAGGATAAAGCTTAAGTCAGATTGAAGGGAGCCTAATCGGGCCAACAAGAAAAATCAGTCAAATATTTATGAGGAAGAAAATATCAGGAGGAAACCAAATATTTTGGAATAATTGGGTATTGAAATTTGGAAATTTTAAATAAGATTAATGGACTTAAGGGAGGAAGTAATCGATGGGTTAAAATAAGTAAAGAATCATTTTTTAAATTCTATATTAGTTTGTAGGTGTTGAGGATAATAGGAATAATACGAGAATTTGGAAGTATACCGGTGTATACCCAAATTGACTAAATGCAAAGAAAAAAAAATAATAATACCCGTAGGATATCAATGTATGTACTAGTATATCATTAAACTTGTTGGAACACTTATATGGGAATCTATATAAATCAAGAGGATTATAACACATGGGAATATATATATACATGGATGAACGAATATATATTTATGTATGTACACACCTAGAGGTATGTACAGTTAAAGAATTGAACGATTAATCTAAATGCTTAGATGGTGACACTAGTCAATGAATTGATTGCCAGAGGACTAGAAACGAGTGGGATAAGAATTCAAATGTAAATAATTGTTTGATCGTTTAAATTGGACGTGCAAAGTTGAACTTGACCCTGGCCAGGTCAAGGGACACTACGCATAAATTGGGGTGAAAAGGTAGTCCGACACTTATGCTGATCACGTTAGTGTTGGATGATTCTCGAAACCTCCTACAAGTGGACACATGAACTACAGATCGGTGGATATATTAAAAGTCAAGATTAAGAAATTACCAAGAAAGCGAGGTTGATGTGGATAATACGAGCTTGTAAAATCCATTGATACATAATTCGAAACTTTGAGGGTAAACACATGGGTACACAATTATGTGAAGACTTGAGATGATGTGGGGTTACTAATAACCTAAAAGTTACCACATAAAATACATACTATCGCAATCAAGTGCAATATGTAACCGGTAGTAGTCAACCAGTTTACAATCATAGGAACTTCTTACACATATAATTCGGTAACCTTCTGACTGAAACTAATTGAAGTCAACCAGCAGTGTCAATGCCATAATTGGACTGGGAAATAAAGGTTACCTAAAGATGAAGAAAAGTCTAAGTTGGCGGTACAAATAAAGCTATAAAATAAGTAAAAATGCCAGGAGAGTAAACTAACCGTCGACGTACAATTACGATCGGCTATATAAAATAAACATGTTGTTATAGCAATGACATGATTATAACATTGAGAAATAATAAGAACTAAATCGTTACTATAGAGAATATATCAATATAAGCCTAGAAGGCCTCCTGAGTTCAGAAAGGGGAAACTAAACCCGAAGGTAATCAGAGTAGCACAGCAGAAGCTGGTGGATCGTTTCTCCCATCTTCCAGCAAATTAACAAGTGACTTATCTGCCAATACCTTAAACCCAGGGAGACTAAACCCGAATCGAATTTGTTGGTAGTTATGTATGGATACCGATAAAGGCCTTTTGATACAAAAACCTAACCATTAGCATGGTCAAGACCTTTGATGGATTTATAGTGAGAGCTACATTGCATGAAAACTGGAATGCTTCATGAGATCTAAACATCTTGAACTAATGTTCAAGGATGATATAGTAGGGATTACGTGGGCGTAATCCATTTTTAAGGAGGGTAGGCGCGTTGCGTTTTTCGCTGTGCTGTTGTTCGTTTGATGTGTTGGATTTGTGATGCTATGCATGTTTGAACTGTGTTTGGATTTGTGATGCTATGTGTGTGAACTGTGTACGAATTGGTTGGATGCATTGTGGTTATGAAGGAACGACTTGTTCATCTGATTGCCTATGAGTACAGTATATGAATTTACGAATACAATATATGAATATTATTGGTACATTGAGATTATTGAGAACTTGATGAAGCCACAGATGTGGCGTGGTGCTTATAAGCACAAGGGGTGAAATAGAACTGTAGAAATTGCGGGACATGATCCCTTGGTTAGTGAGAACGAATTCAGGACTTGATCCCTGGGAGTGACAAGAATACGAACATTAACTAACGAGACAAGACTTCGAGTCGAAGTCTCTTTAAGGGGGGTAGGTTGAAACACCCCTAATAATTAAAACACATGAAATCATAAATATGTGTGGTATGTTCAACTAACCGGTCACATTAATGTATAATTGTACTACAACTTATACCCTAAGATATTAAGAGACATACTTATGTCCGTTAATGAAATAGCAAGTAACATTGTCGGTTTTGACATGACCAACACAGTGAGCAAATTAAACTATACCGCGTTAGGATGTTTGTGCATGAAACTAGTGCAGCACATTATGTAAACCAAAATAGATCGGGTACTTACTTTATATGACTATCGTACAGATAACATATGCTACGAGCACATAGCATACGAAATACGTTATCAGATACAAACATGTACTAGTAACATTACAACATAAAGTGTTTGTACTCACCGCTTTATATTCCCTGACGTACATGTTAAACGGATTACCTATGTACTACTTAACTCTATAATAGACAATAATGAAATTAAAACCCACTCTTTCACACCATGATAATTTTGCAAGCTTCACCAACTCATTTGATTAATCACTCAGCCATGTAATTAAATTACCCACCGTGCCCTCTCCTTGTCGGCATGCAAGTCGGAGCCCCGTCATGGAACAACTCCCTGATTCCTTTTACATTCCTTCCACTTACCTCACGATGGGTGCGAGTTCAGAGGAAAGGAATCTCAACTTTCCGTTACTTCTACGCGTTGTAAGCCCTGCTTCCTCCTTTGTTCTGCCCGAAACACCTCATTCCATTCCCCAGTTTCTTCCTCTGGCGATTTCTTTGGCCTTTCGCAATTTCACCAGAACTCAACTTCTCTGATTCTTCCTTGCATGTCCGAAGCTTGTTGAAGTTACTGGTCTTGAAAACCTGGAACCACACGAGACCAACAAGCAAGGTAAATTCTACCGGTTGCCTCTTACTTCGCTTTCTTTCCTTCTATGATTCTATCTGAAACTTTATGCTTAATCCCTCTAATCTCCTGCATTCTTCCACACGAGGACCCTGCATGCAACCGCCTGGTAGTACTCTCTGAAAAAAAAATTGTAAACCAAAGTCTTTCCAAGACCTCTCGAAGGTAAGAGCAGGAGAATGGTAACTCTAGCTGGCTAAACTTCTTCCATCTCCTCTGTTATTGTCTGATAGCCGGGTGTTAACTTCCTTTTCTGCCTAAACTTTTGCATGCATGAGATTCTCTGGAAAACCTCCTTGGGTTGCACCAAAAATCATCCAGAGACCCATCCTCCTACTGTCCTGAAATCGGATCAAAGGTGAGGCCACAAAACTGCCATGTTCCTTACCCTCTGTTTCTGTTTTACGCCACTAAAGGCACCAACTTATACGGAAACTCCTCCTTGTGCATAACCGATTGCAGGGCCAAGGTTTCCTTGACAAATCACCAAACAAACTTGAAAGGAATTCGAGGAGGGGCTAAATCCCAACTAAGGTGCGAAAATAGACCAAAAGGGTATCAAGAAACTGCCCAGGAAAGCAACTTGGAAACCAAGGTTGTAACCCAAGCTCCTATCTAAAGTATGCTTAATCTGGTGTATGATTTTTTTTGTGTTGAAGATATCGTGATAGATCTGGTAACATTTTAACTGAAAGGGAAACTGGGTGTTGTGAGGTTAATATTCTGTTGTGAACCCGTGTGCTGGTCTGTTAAAGCATTGGCGAGAATGGTGGTCTAAACCTCAATTTTTTTAGGTAAAAACGTGCCTAAGTGTTACCAAAAACAGCAGGAAGGATCTGTTGGTATTAAACCAATAAATATTACAAAAAAAAACTGTTTACATGTGGGTTTACTGAGTTAGCAGATCGTTAAATTGAGAACTAGTCACTGAGTTAAGAGTCTGGGTGTTCTAGGCTGTTTATGAGTTTAAAAGACCTTGCTAGAACGCTTTAATAAGTGGTTAAATAACTTGGGAGAATTGGCAGACAAACTCGTGCTGAAACATACTGATTTTTGTCTCAGTTTCTCCTAAAAGGGGGTTGCTTCTGTATAATTGTGATACGAGTGTAGTACTGGCTTGCAAATGAACCCAAGACATTGTTAATAGGGTGTACTAGGTGGGCATATACACTTGGAAGATTAGAACTGAAAGAAGAAATGAAATAGAAAGATTAAACCAGTCCAAGTTTTCTGTTTTGGTTTCCTGCAGACATTACAGCCTGTATAATGAAACTTAAGTGGCATTAACCATGTTGCCGTGGGCTTATTTTGAGGATAGGATAATATTAAGACATCTCAATAGGAAGCGAAGTAATTTGGGAAAAGAGAAACTGAAGAACTAAATTAATAAGCAATAGGAAAGGAATGCATCAGTTCAAGAATTCCTGTTTTTCTTTCTGTTTCAGTTTACGACATACATCAGTGGGTCTAACAGGGTGGTCTAGGTAGTTTTGGGTTTAAAACCTAACACGAACACTTAATTAAATAAGTGAGTACTATGGGGTGAATTAAAAAGGCAGCCTAATAACAAACAGAAGAGAAATTATCTGTTGTAGGTTTCAGTTTTCATCAGTTGTCCAGTTCTGTTTTGATTGTGCCAGTGTTATTAACAAGGTTATGCTGGGATTTAAAACCTTAATAAGACACGTAACAATGTAAGCAAACAAAGATGGAGAAGTTGGGGGTCAAATTCGTGATCATATAAAAAAAAGGAAAGGAAGTTATTAGATTCATATTTCAGGTTTCAGTTCTTTCATGTCAGGTTAGGAACATTTCAGGAGTTTTAGCAGAGTTGCCTTGTGTCTGTTCTGAGGGTAAAACCAAGATAAAACGCCTAACTTCCGAGTCAGCATTTTGGGGAAAGATTTGTAAGTAAGTTTAGAAAACATACAGAGAACAAATTAAGAGAATGTTTCAGTGATTAACCATTGCGAATTCAGTAACTTCTGTTTCTGTATATCTAAATTCCAGGGGAGTTGTAATAGGTCTTATTGGTTAAATCATGAACCTCATACATTGCTAATACACCTAACTAGTTTATAAACCCTTGGAAGAATTAAAAAAAAACCCAACCTGATGCACTAAGAGTGGGGGAGTCAAACTGAAATGGTGTTTCAGTTTTCAGTTTTTACAGGTTTTGAGTAAATGACCTTCAGAAGAATAGTACCTGTTTCCATGAGTTGTTTTAAAGTTAAAACTGCATTAAAACACGTGAATGAGTAACTAAACAAGTTTGGGAAGTAAAAGAATCAATGTGATACAGGAGAGGAGAAGTATACTGAAGTAATAATTTCAGTTTTCAGTTTCTCTGGAAACTTAAGCCTTTGAATAATCATGTTACAGAGGTGTTGTCGATGCTGTTTTGGGGTGTTTTAAAGATCAAATCTTGCTAATTCATCTAACTACATGTGTTAACTCTGTGGGAAAATTTGAAGCCAAAATTGGTGAGCAAAGAAAAGGAAAAGAAAGGAATATAAGTTCACATTTCAGATTTCTGCAACATTCAAGTTCTGTGTGAGGGAAGTTTCAGAGGTTGCTCATGTTTGTGGTGGATCTATTGTGAAGCGAAAACCCAGACAAAACACCCAACTAACTGAGTCAATAATTTGGGGAAAAAGGAAACTAGGAGATCAGATTAGTAAGCACAGGAGTCAGATAGGAGAAGGTTTATCAGTTTCTTTCTTAGTCTCAGATTTTGTGTAATAACCTCCCAGAGGTGTATCTTGGATTCGTTGGATTAGTTCTGAGAATATAAATTGTACTAAGAGGTTGATCAAGCAGCTAAACCTTTGAGGGAAATAGAAAACAAGGACCATACACGAAACAAAAAGAAAAGATAACCCAGTCATGTAATAATGTATTGCAGTTTCACAGTTTCAATTTTCAGTTTTGCATTTGTAGTGGAATACAGAAGTTATATAGGTGTGTTAATGGAGTGAGAATGAACTTAAAATCTTGTCAAGTGACTTAGCTAAGAATGTAAAAACTTGGGAGAAACAGGAAGTCAGATTGGTGAGCAAACAGAAAGGCTAGAAGAGAAGATAACAGAAAAAAAAATTAGTTTCTGATTTCAGTTTCTTTCCTGAAAGCAGTGCTCTCTGTGTAACCCCATTACAGAGGGTTTACAAGGGTTGTATTAAATGGTAAATGAACCTAGAACATATCTAATACACCTAATTAAATTATAAACATCTTGGGGAAGGGTTAGAAGTCAATTTGATCGGTTAAGAAATAAGTGAAGAAGAAAATACGCAAGCTTCTTTTTCAGTCTTCCTAAGAGGGATTATGTGGGGTGGTACTGAACTGCAAATGACTCTGAAACTCCTGTAACATACCAGGGTAAGGTTATAAGTGCCTAAGGGAGGATTAAAAATCAGAACAACTAAATCCAAGCAAGAATCAAACAGGGAAAAAATATACCGGTTCTGTTCAGTTTTGTTTCTGAACTTCTTGCGCCTATATAACGGATATACTAGTAACATAAGGATGGTTTATTAGCTTGCTAATCCACCGGCATCCAGCTAAGTTGATGAAACAATTTTGGGAAGATAGTAATAATAATAAAAAAAAACATCAGAGAAGAGTGGGTATTGAGGGTTGCACAAGTTGTTTATTTTGGCTTGTTGGATTTATGTTCCAATATGGCCAGCTTCCGGGGTTGGTATACGAGTGGTGTGTTTCGATAAGGAACCCAAAACGGACCAAATGCCTCGAGCTAAACTTATAGGGTATCTTGGAAAGGTTAGACACCATTAGAAATATCAAAGGTGGTATTAGACAAGGTTACATGCAAGAACTTCATTTCCGGTTTTGAAACCTTAAAGCGTTAGTATAAGTGAGTTCCATAAATATTTGGAGAGGTTTATTGTTTTAATAAAGGGATTAAAAACTTGACTAGCTTACGTAGTTAGGGAGTGAATACATCTTAGGTGAATCAAAAATCAAACCTTAGGATAAACTTGTTACACGTAAGTGCTTATAATACTCCGAAGCATTAGCTAGAGGAAAGGACTTAGTTAACGTGTGAGTTGACAATGTAAATGTCCTATGAGCAAGATAAACCTAAGGTTGCTACCTGGGAAGTTTCTAAAGGTTATTATAAACTAAGCATTTAAAGATTCACCTAGGGAACTTCACACGTTAGCATAAAATAAGCTGGGGCAAATGTCACAATGTTGGTACATGAAATCATAAAGACTAACAAGTTGTTTTTTTTAACTAACATTAGGGCCGTGACGAACGCCAACCAGGACCTTGTGTGTGGGATAACCCTTGCTTCTGAATAAGGTATGGACATGTGTGGTTCGTATGTTGCCGTGTTACACGGCTTGTGTGCTGTGTGCTCTGTGTGAAAAGACCTTAAGATTAAAGCATGTAATTGGATTGCTTGCTTATCGTGTTATATAAATTCTATATCATTGTTGTATATTATTTGTGCACACACGGTAGTTTAGTCCCTTCGCGTTTATGGATTTTGAGATGAAACACTGTGAATTGCGAAAACAAAGAAAATTCTCTAAAAGGGGAACTCCTCTCTAACCATGGAGGATATACCACGACACCCACTATGGTGTCTATTCATGAATGATAATGAAGAGAAAAGCTCATTTGGAGGAACATGAGGATAACCCGGGAAGACAACATCTCGGGCCGCGCGGTATGGAATACTCGGGAGTTGGTATCTGCATCAGATCCTTCGCCCTTCTATGTGGAGCACATCCTGGAGTCTAGAGGTGACTCCGCTTTCTCGACCCTGGGTGTCGGGAATGGGGGAGTGACAAATTGGTGGAGCTTATCCTGGAGTCTAGAGGTGACTCCGCTTTCTCGATCCTGGGTGTCGGGAATGGGGGACTAGCTATGGAGGAGACGTCCTCCAACGTGCGGTGATAAAAGAATTCACAAACAACCCTTAAAAAACAAGGAAAGATTGGCACCTGTATGTTATGGTCACGGGATCTAAACTATATCCCCAGACCTGGTGCAAGGAAAGAGAAAGAAAATACACATCGTGGGAACAAGAGAAAAGAAATGAAAACACACAACGCTCGAACGATCCCATAGTAAGGATCATTGGTAAACATACCTATGCACACGTCTGATGACTTACATGATTGCTGTTGCTATATTAGCAGCTTGTTGTGCTCGGTTGCGTGTTGATATTGCTATGTTGCCAGTATGATATGCTTGGTTGCGTGTTGCAAATGCTTTGCTACCTTTAAGTGTGTATGAAACAATGATGTATTGTGATGTGCTTTACTGCTTTATTAGAGCATGTAAATTGACTTAATAATATTCGACCAAGTAGTCGTGTGGCCTGGCAACATACGGGCTACACACGTTCATACTCAGCGTAGTTTGCTGAGTCCTTCCCAACCCAAATTTTTACAGGTATTAGGCCGGACGATAACGGAGCGTAGGCGGGATGACTACCATGGGGGTAGTCCATCAGGGCATAACGTTTGAAGATGTGGCCGTATGTTTAATGTACCCGAGATGTAATTCTCAGTTTATAATTTAGCAATTTGTTGTAGACACTCGATATTTGGAATTGTATCTTATATTGAATATGAGTTTTGGTGAGAGCTGTTTCCAGTCATGCAGACCGTAACTTGATGTTGGTAGAGTGGTCATGTCAACCACGTGGGTGGTTGGCGTCTGTAGCACCCGGATGGAGTTTATACCGCTGCGTAGACATCTTGTGTTACCGTTAGGTGCATCGTTAATTGTTGATTGTTATTTGGGGGTGTTACAATTGTAGATCCAAGTTTCCTTCATGAAATGATGAAGAGAATATAGGTTTAGAAGTCTAGAATTTTCGGAAATGCTTTAAGGAATTTTACTAGGATTTTCAACATGAGAATATACCTTAACTTGATCTTGTTGTTCCTTGTATTGTTGTTGAATCAAGGTGACTCCTTGGAACACTTATGCTTGGTGAAAATAGCAAGGGTTGCTAGGATGATTTCTTGCTTCAAGACTTAGGAGAATTAACTAGGAGATTACATTAAAATGGTGTTAGAACTTAAAACACCATTAATGGAGCTTTGAAGCTCTAAGGAAAGAACTAGCAAATGAATAAGAAAAGAGAGGAGAAGAGAGCCTTACCAATTTGCTGAGTGAAGGGGCAAATGAGAATGAAGTCTACGTATGGCTTAAAGAATGGAAATGAGAGAATTTCTCTTTTGATAAAACAATGTCAAATTTGACTAGTCTTTTCCTTTGTTAATTATTTGATTGTTTGGCTCAAGAAGATGCCCATTATTGTTGCTTGCTTTCGGCTATAGACAAGGGAATAAGGTGGCTTAGTTTGACAATTCAAAAGAAGAAGACAAGAGCTATGGTAGGTGTATGTTTTCTTTAGCATTTTAAATGTTGATTGTCCTTGTTTTCCTCCTTGTATATTACGGTAATGGGGACTGAATATGGGCAATTGATTCTTGATAATTGAAGACAATATATCATGCCTAGGTAGGTAGGTATTCTACTTTGATTTTTATAAGGCAATCAAGCCTTATTTTCCTACACAAAATCGGCAATGGTGTGTTGTATGGGACAATTGATTTTGTTGTATTAGGCATGGGAATACACATAGTTAGGTGGCTGTTTTATTTGACTAAGTAGACAGCAATCAATCCCCCATTTTCATGATCAAAATCGGCAGCCACAAGAGAGTAACATGGGCTGTTTTATTGTTTACTTGCACATAGTATAAAGCTAGATCTAGTTTTATTCTTTTGTGTATTTAATTTCCATGGCTTTTTCCCTAACTTATTCTTGTTGTTTTGTTGCAGGAAATCAGTGATGAGGAGCTCCATTGACTGAATATATTTGACAAATTATCATATGACACATGCTAGATGAGTCACCATTCCATAAGACAATTCACAAACTAAAAACTAGCCTAAGACCACCTTAAATGGCTCCCAACATGGAGATCAATTGGAATTGATTTTTGATTTGATTCCTGTCACACTATATTTTATTAAGACAATATTATAACATGTAATAGGTTCCAGCATTTATTTGGTACATTTATATCATGGTAAAAGATGAAAGTTCTAAGGTAAAAATGCTGATTTTAGGTACCTTTTTTTATCATAATTTCGGCCCTGTTTGTGCTATGTGTTTAGCACTGGAATTAATTGATTTAGTTCTTCAATTTATCCCCTTTTAAGATTATCAACTCGTGGCTCCTCAAAAACTTCAAGGCAATTGCGTAAAACGTGTTTTTATGACACCCGAAGGTGCGTTTTTGTGCTTTAAGAATATTCTGGAAAATTAGTAGTCGCTATGAGTTCCAAGCGTTTATAAATATTATTTATAGTCAATAATAATATATTAAAGTGTTACATTGAGTTATATGGGGTTATATAAACTCAAGACACAATTTCCGGGCTACCGGGACACTCCTGGGGAAAAAAGGAGCGTTAAGAAATTCTCCCAAGCACTTTGTGTATTTTTGAAAAATTAGCTCGAACATTCTCTTTATAATGATGAATATTAATGATAGGAACTCTAAGAATAATTTATATTGGAGTTTGTGCCACTTCGGTACCTCTCCGGGGCATTCTCGGGGGTTTATGGGGCCCTCAACGGGAACCTCCGAGCACTTTGTCTTTAACTGAGAACTTAGCTTGAGAATGCAGACGTTGTAAAGTGAGTGGTTAAACTGGTGTAAAATTAAAAGAAAAGAAATTAAAAACTCAAAATAAACGTCGGGCTGCAAACAAATCCCGGTCGTGGTAGTATAGTGAAATTGTAAGCGACCGGATGTCGAACCGTGGGACTAATATACATATTATAGTACCTAAGCGTGTCACAAGAGGGGGGAGATTAATTGACTTGTTTTTATAAATAAAAGGGGAAGATAAAATTAACTAAGTTAACAGATAACTAAACGGGACTCTGGTTCAGATTAATATTATCCGCTCTTTCATGCTAGGTCTACTGGTTTAATTATAATTGTTTGGCAAGATTCCTGTAATTATCTTAAGGACTAAGTCATAGCCTCATAAGAACTCGCGCCAGTTGTGCAAGGTCCGATGAAAACTCATGCACCCACCGGTTGACGGTAAGAGGAGTATTGAGGGATTACATTTGCACCTGAAAATACTAACTCATTAAATCATAATAAGCTTTCTCCAGATTTACGCCTTAATTAACCTGTCTATTTATCACCGGTCTGATCAAAATAGACTTAGTAAAGCAATTTAATAAACTCATGACATTTATTAAAAAGATGCGAGAAAACCTTTAATCATAACAAACTTCATTAAAATTTAAACCAGTAAAACATATTGCATAATTAATACAGATACATAATAATTATCCCCAGAGTATACCTACTCTAGCCTAACATATTAAATAGCTTGATCTTCTATTTAAATACGTGAGACTAGAGGTGAGAATAATGAGATGTAAAGAAAACAAATGAAGAAGCGGGAGATTAGAAATGAAATGAACGAGTGAGTGAAAGTGTAGTGGTACGAAGATGGAATGATGGTGTGAATTGGAACTCCAGGAGGAACCACGGACGGAACCTCTAGAAGGACACTGGAGAAGGTGTACTGAGGGTTATATTTATAGAGGAAGAAGAAGCAGAGCAGCAGCTCATTGATTGAGCTCGTTGATTGCAGCCTCATTGATTGCAGGGGACAGGAAAATAAGCGTGAGTGATTTCAGGTAGGCGCCGACTGCTTAAACGATAAGGCGTAGTCAAGTTGCAGAGCGAGTCGACGAAGAAGATAACCCGTTGATTTCCTGGACATTTATACGTGTCCGCTAGATTTCTTGTGGTTCCTCAATCACGTCTGCATGTTAATAGGCGGTTATATTAGTCATGTCCGCCATATAAGGGGCGGTTGCCTCTATATGTTGTCCGCCTGTTATGAGGCGGTCTCCTCTCTATATTTCTTGTCTCTTGTCCGCCTCGTATGTGGCGGTTGCATTCAGAGTTGTCCGCCCAATACGGGGCGGTTGCCCTCTCTGTCTCGTCCGCCTGTTATGAAGCGGTACAGCTCTGTCTCGTCCCTCTACCTTGGCCGCCCAAAATGAGGCGGTTAAGGCAAGTCGTGTGCCTTCTCACGTGCCTCTCTGTAATCCTTTATAGAATAAGTGTTTATTTGGTATTTTTCCTACATTTTAACACATATAATACATCAGTTAATATAACAACATAAATATAGGAAAAACCCAAGATAAGTGAGAAACATTACTAAAAATGCTGCAATTAATAAGGTGATTAAACCTTAATAAGTCTATATGTTTTGCACTTATCAGAGAACTTCATCCTATATATTTATTAAAGTGTTATTGTGTATTTGGAATGAAGTGTAATGCTCTATTTCATCTTATAAAGTATTTCCGGGACTTTTGGGCCTTAAGGGCCTTTAAGGGAACTCCCGGGCATTTTGTACTTTTACTCAGTTTTAGCTGATGTCCTGTGTTCTAAGGGTCATATAATGATCCTTGATTAACTTCATATGATGTTCATAGCTTATATAACTTGATTTGCTTAAGGTCCGACTTAACGCTCGTTTATGACCTTAAGGAGTTCAGGTGCGTTTTTAACGCCTAACTGTTTATATACTTTTCTCAGGGTTTAATAATCCCCTAGATAATATTTATTTACCATTATTTAATTATTTAAAGGTTAGGGGTATTTCAGTCTACCCCCCTTAAAAGGACTTCGTCCCGAAGTCATAACTTCTACTTACATATCCTATGGAATCAAGTTCCTCGTATCTATTCCCTGTATGCTTTATCATTCCTGGGTGTCAATACTATATTGACACCTCTACATTCCATCTGTAATCCAAGTGTATGCAATTCGTACATACACATAACCTTACTCATGATAATCAATGTAATCGTAGCATAAGTAACTTGATAAATACTGTAAAGCAACTAAGTGTCCCAACTTCCTAGTTATCCCACTAGGTCATCACTGCACAAGTGCAATACCAAAACACTCAGTCCTACAGAGTGCAGATGCGTAAACCATTGGCAGTAAATCTCTTGTGTGATTGCAATAGGAATGAATATACAGTAAAGTAAATAAGTGTACTTTTATTAACCATCCAAGTGTTACATAGAACACAACCATAACCACTCAAGTGTCACATAGGACACAACAATAACCATCCAAGTGTCACATAGGACATATCAATAACCAAGTGTTACATAGAACACAACCATAACCATTCAAGTGTCACATAGGACATATCAATAACCAAGTGTCACACAGAACACATATCAATAACCGAGTGTTAATCATCCAACCAATTGCACACATGCACAACAATCAAATACAACAAACAACCAAATACAAAACCAGTATAGACTGCAGATATGCAAGTCGCATGTAGTGCTCTACCCCCCTTAAAAAGGGTTACGCCCACGTACCCCCCACAAGTATACGCAAAACTAAGAGAAAAGTGCTGGATACTTGTCTCGTATGGAGTCTTCTACTCCCATGTCACCTCCTCATGTCGTGGTTTGACCAAAGAACCTTGACCATTCTAATGGTCTTGTTCCTGGTCTCCTTAGTCTTGGAGTCTAAAATGCGAACTGGGGTCTCCTCATATCTAAGTGTAGGATCTAGCTTGAGTGTCACGGGCTCTAAGATATGTGACGGGTGAGGCACATACTACTTTAGTTGAGAAATGTGAAACACATTGTGCACTATCCCAAGCTCAACAGGTAAATCTAATTGTAGGCTAATGGGCCCACTCGCTCCGTAATAAGGTACAGTCCTACATACTTCGGGCTAAGCTTGCCCTTCTGCCCAAATCTGAAAACTCCCTTCATAGGTGAAACTCTAAGGAAGACTCGATCGCCTACTGCGAACTCGAGGTCTCTCCTACGGACATCAGCATATGACTTCTGTCCGTTTACGAGGTATATCCCCAAAGAATCTATGCATTCTCTGACATGTTCCATAGTGCATTAGTATGCTTTTATATTTGAATCCCGTATGTATGGGTGAAGGTGATCTACCATCTTGTACGTTGCCGATATTATCTCATGGTTTGTTTAAACTATCGTGTGTAACACACTTCCATTAATCGCCTCTTGTAGTTGTAATCGTCGACGCTCGGGTTTTGTATTAATATTGGGGCATACTTAAAATCTCTCTCTTTGATCTTCAGGTTATCATCTTGTGATTCTGGTATTTGAGTTTACTGTCACCATATTCGGTTTTCATTTTCAATTGTAAAGTATGAGCTATGGTCGAGCCGTGCATCTTATGTGTAATATAGAAAGATTTCTTGATATTATTGATTCACCAATTGTCGGTAGTACATACACGATTACTATCGTCTGTTCATCAGGTATACCACAGTAGGGTTCCCGCTAAGGTTTCTAACAAGGTACAGTTTCCTCTCAATTGAACATGTTCTTGCGGTTGTGAATCAACTCATGTGAGTATTTGTATAATGTTTCTACTCTTTATATTCTACCATGCTTATAGGTAGGTTCCTATTTAATATATTGGGTTTGAATTCATAAAGATAGACATGAAAGTTGATCTTTCCCTCCAGATGGCTATACGGCCATAACTTAGAAGGTAGCTTGAGAATGCTCTTATTATAGGTAAATGTCTCTTAATTTCATTTTTAACTTATTAACATGGCTCATGTACAATAACAATTATTATTCCCTTCACAGTTGACTATCTTTACGACATACGCGGAGTCGTTTTAGCTATTTAATCTCTTCAGGATAACCTGGAAAGCTTAATTCTTAACTTACACTTTCTACAACTCATATACTTCATTAATCAAATTTTATATTAAAATTAAGAATAAATATTTACTTATCACAGAGATATTTGTGACCACTTGTAGGGAGTCTCAGGAATCATTCAACCCTGACGGGGTCAGCGTCAATGTTGAACTATCCTTCCACTCCATTTTGTGTTTGGTTTCCCCTGATCTGACCAGGATCAAGTTCGACCTCCCACGTCAAATATCAAACAATCACATAATTGTCATTTTCCAAATTTTATCTTATCAAACTTTGTGACGTGGTGAGTACTACATTTTCTCTTGACCACTATACAACTAATCCAATATCTGTTATAACCTATACTCGAATCTAGTGTATTACCAAATCCCCGGAACCATATTCCTTTGATCAAATCATCAAGCGGGGAAGCCAGTTTTTCCTCTTGGCATAAAAGGTAAATTCTTATTAAGACATCTAGGCACATACTGTCTAATAATTATATTCATCAATCATTTTAACTCTTAAATCCATCATACAAGTAATAAATTCAGTTATGGACTTGGATACCTTAGAATACCCTCTTCTCTTTAAAAGGATCATCTAGTATTTAACTCTCCAGGGCTTGATTATTGCCTATACTTTGGTTATCATTACATGGAACAAGGACAATCACAGTTAGACTCCAAGGAAAAGTTTTCATAACTCGATCAACAATTACAGTTCCATAAAGTATTATTTCCTCCGCCTTAAAGCTTGGCTTTTTATTATTCCATTTAAACTCCATGAATCAGGTGAACCATATGTTCAACCTAGGTTAAGTATCTCTTAATATTAGTACCATCTCAAACTAAGGGTTTCCAGTTTGAATCCTATGGTTTGGTAACAGGACAACCAAGCTTATTGTTTGTTTCTATTTCTTAGAAACGTGGTTAATCCACAAGCTCAATGGCTTTCAAAAATAGGTCGATTAGGTGTATCAAATAGAGGATTTAGAATCACAGGGATTAGTATATAATGTTAGGAAGGTTTACGTGTAAAACAATTGTTACAAGCCAAGGGTATATTTTCCTACTTTTAAATTTAACTTCCACTCACTTTTAGTGTATATATTAATTCAAACTCTTAATATAACTTATACTATCTTCATTGTAAGTGTCAAGGAGAGTTATTCGTTACCATGTTTATATTAAAATTTATATTACATAGGGGGTTAACCTTATTTGATTTCTTGCGCTCTTTATTCGCATTCATAAATTGAGCTGTCATAGAAGACATATGCTCGTATAGAACCATAAGGATAGTGTATGATACTTAGCCCTCTAAAATGAATCAATACTCCTCAACGTTTTAGGTTTACAACCTCCAAATTATATGTATATATATAGCATTTGGTATTGCTAATTAGGTAGTTCTCCCGACTTCAGAAAATATAGATTCGAAGTTTGTTCTCTTCCCTTTATTAATTAGGAGTCCAACACTGTCACCATATTGATACTAGCTGAAATACCCCGAATAATTATCATTTTAAAATTAGTGAAGACTAAATTAAATTATGTGCAACAATTATAATAAAACCTTATGGTATTTAAAATATAGATCCAAAGGGGTACTTATACCGCGTATACATATCGGTACGTGATACGCAAATATAAGCTCATATGAATAAAATCATAAACGCGGGAAGATTACCTGAGAATAACGTGTCACACAATTCGGGGCTTGTGATAATGCATAAGCAATTAAATTAAGTACGGACATACATATGTCTGAAAACATGACACCGTGACATATTAATACAATCGCGTATGTATATATATACGTATATGAAAATACTTATACACAACGTTACAACATTTAACTAAACCGCGACAACATAAAATAGTCATATATATGCATAGATATAATTAACAACGTGACAAAATAAAATAGTCGCGTATATATGTGTAATTGTACGAAAATAGGCATATAAACATACTTAAAAAAAAAGAGAGCAAATTGTGCTCATGCCAGGATTTGAACTCGGTACCTCTTGAACCTTTAGTGAATGCCTTAACCGGTTGAGCTGTGCTCGTATTTAGCAACAATCGGCACCTTTAGACATAAGAGGCTACTAAGTGACTACCAGAAGAAAAAAAAAGAAAACATTACAGCACAACGCTGTTTTCTCTTGTCTGACCAGGCACGCCCCAAACAGCAACACAACTTCTTCCTGTTTTGTTTCTGCTCGATCAGTCAATACCAGAATGCTAAGAATTCTTCAGCAAGCACAAGCCCCCACCCGTTCCTCGTGTGTCCCATAATTCTGCAAGTTCAAGGCTAGTTAATGCTATTATAAAACAACAACTAAAACTAGAACCCACCTGTGTCATTATGCCCGAAGAATGAAGTACCCCAAACTTAGATAAGGTGTTTAAATGATAAACTAAGATATAAGGAGGCAAAATAATCCCTTAGAAACATTAAGAAACCATTTTAACCAAAGGAAACATAAGGAAACACTAAAAGAGCAGTTTAAGCAAAAACGTGCTCTAAGCTTGGAGAGACTTGAGTGAGTACCCAAATATTGTTCTAAGACCTTAGTAATATCCTATTGGTCATTTTAAATCAATTAACAAAGAAAACCAAGCTTGAAAACAAGTTTAAACACAAAATGTGCTTTAAGGAGTCTTAAAGCACATTTTTGAAAAATTGTCTTGTAAATGGGTTTTGAGTGGCTAAATGTCCATCATTACTCTTTAATTAACATGTGTACTAATTAGTATCACATTAGTAAGTCTAAATCAATGGGAAATCAAAAATTTCACAACAATGTGCCTTGTTTTTGAATAGTAACTAAATAGTGCTAGTTTAAGACATTAGTCAAGTAAGTCAATTTAGTTTATTTAGTTGGTCAAACAAGACCATGACTAGCTTAATTAAAAGGGGGTGGCCGGTTTTTAAGGTGATGATTCACCACATGAGCAAATAAGAAAGGAAATTATAAGATAAAGTAAAAAACTACTATTTGCTTTATACATAAATATCTTACTTTACTTACCTCTCTCCTCATCTCTTCATACTTCATCTTCTCCACCGGTTTTTTTGTGCTCTCTCCCTTCTTCCTCACGTAAACAAGCAGCTCCATGCTAGCTTCAACTTCCCTTGCACACATCTTGCTCATTTTAGCTCCAAAACCAAAACTAAATACATATTCTTCTTAGTTAGCTCAAGCTCTCTCTTTCTATCTTTTCAAAACTTCAAGAGCTTTGATTTGGTGCCAAGCCAAACCACCATTAGAGGGGGAAACTCAAGTTTGGAGACTCCATTGGCTTCTCCATTCTCTTAAGGTAAAGAAAGTGTAAGAAAATCTAGGTTTCCATCACTTTTCTTCATGACCGAAAATACATGCTCATGAGGCTTCATTTTAATGCCTTGTTCTAGCTTGTTTTCTATTCTTCAAAGGATTGAGGAGGTCCTTCTTGCTTCGTATCCAAGCTTGTCTTGAGAAACTAAGGTAAAACAATCAATTCAATACCTTAAAGCACATTTTTAACCTAGGGTTTGTTCCTTAGGGTTAGTGTATTATCTAGTACTCATTGGAGTCATTGGATATTGGTTAGAACATTGGCAAGGAGATATATATTGGTGACCGAGATTGAGCAAGGAAAAACCTAAGGAAGAAAGTTTGTGAAGCTTGGAAAAGAACAAGGTAAATTACTTACCTTAAGGTGTTTTATTGTTTAAGGGAATGGGATTTAGATATTTGATGAGTTTAGTGTAGAGTTTACATTAGAAAAGGGCTATATATAACCTAGGAGAAAGAACAATGACTATACTTGTGAACTTTTGACTAAGGAGCAAATGAGAAAAAGAGATAGTTTAAGAATATCAAGGTGAATTATAAGAAGCATTTTATTTCAATGGGAGCCTTGTTGTGTGTATTCGCAGGTTAAAGGAAAATATATGTGGAAATTCAGTGGTTAAGATTATTGTCATTTAAGGGCCTAAGTGCCAAGCATTTAAGTTTATACACTATGTAATGATGTGGTGTAGTTTTGGTGTAAATTGTGTGCTAAGGTGTTGTGATGAGAAGTTGAGTGATATTGGTTGTTTGATGGTGAAAAGCCAAGTGCTTGGGTGCAACAATATACTAGAGAACCCATGGCAAAATTTAGTGAGGAACTTAAGTGTTTAAGATGTTCTAAGGAGATTTCATGACTAAAGAAGTACTAGGAAGTTCTAGAGGTTGTCTTGATGAAAAAGGGTGAGATTAAGGTGTTTAAATGACTTATCATGACTTAGGCATCACTATGAAGGATTTAGGAATCAAAAGAATGTACTTGAGTATTTAGGACTTAGGTAAATGTTGATAAAAGAAGCTAGGAAACTTGGGTGAGTTTGATGTAAATGAGCGTAAAACCTTTAGATGGTTTAGGTAGAAAGTTGAGTTTAGAATTTAGGGAAGGCTTGGATAATGTAATAGGGGTGGAAGTGGTGTATATGGTGTGGTCAAGTTCTTAAGGAGGGAACTTTTGGCTAGTAGAAGTTCTAGGTGAAAGGGATGTTGAAATGTAGGAAAGCATAAGTGTTGGTAGTTGTTGTAAGAATTGTGTAAAGGGTTGGAATGATCTTTGGAGGTGGTTTTAATGAGTTTGGAGGTTGGTCTAAGACGAGTTCAAGGGTCTAAATGATGTTAGAACACATTAGGATGCTTGGGAAAAATTTGGAATTGAAAGAACAACTTAAGAGCAAAGTCTGTAGTTGTCCGACCCAGGGTCCGACCCAGGGTCCGACCCAGTTGTGGGTCGGACGGACCTCTGTTAAGCCATCGTAAAATGTTCTGGAACGGTCCGACCCAGAGGACTTGGGTCGGACAGGTAAGGCTTAGAAGACGGAAAATTTCTAGAATGGTCCGACCCAGTTGGTTGGGTCGGACGTGGGTCGGACAAGAGGAGTTTTTGCAAATCCGAAAGTTACTGGAAGGGTCCGACCCAGTTGGTGGGTCGGACGGTGGGTCGGACGACCCTTAACACTTAAAAAAAAAGAAATTTTGAATTCTAAGGATGATAATTGGTAATAGGGTATACCATTGGTAGGGTAGTAATGAATAGGACCCTAAGAACCCAAGGGATTAAGTTAAGTTAAGTAAAAGCCTTAATGTTTAAAGTTAAGTTTATAAGGTTAAGTAGCAAGGATTTAAGAGGGTATCGAATGGGGATCTTTAGGGACTAAGTGAGTTAAGTAAGGTGCAAATAACTAATGGCCTAAAAATGAATCAATGTTTTAGGTTTGTGAATTGGGACCCCGGAGGAGGTTAAACAAACGACAGACGACGGTGAACGGTACAGTCTTTCCTGTGACCTGCTTGCTAACGAGGTGTCCCTCGGCTTGTGTGCTATCTGTTTATTTGCTATGACTAAGACAAGATAAAGCATGCAACCGGTTATACTTATTCTCGTTGTGAATGTGTTTTCTTTACACTAACCCACGAGACTTGAGAATGTTGCTAACTAAGATTAGTACTCACTGAGTTAAGGATAAGAACTAAGTATTGTTGATTGTTGGTTTTTACCCGTCAAGGTTTAACTAACACTTGGTGATTAAGACTTTCACTAACCATAACTTGGGGTGGGAGTGAGGAATCCGGAATGGTACCGGCACATGTGTATTGGGGGAGGTCGGTATCTGAATCAGATCCGACTTCCAAATAAGACTTGTCATTAGACTCGTCGTCTAGGGTCAACAAACCAACCCGACCACCCGGGCTACTGTTTGAGGTGGGAGGCACATTAAGGATGGCGTGGGGGGATCAAGCCTACATCCCCAACAAACTAAGAAAGGTAGTTATCGTCGGATAGTGCACTGCTACCGGCTAGGGTTAACCAAGCCCTACAAAGATAAGCAACCGATTAAGGGCTAACCAATCTAATAAAGGAGTGGTTGGCAAATATAAGGTTAAGGAGATTGTGGATCTAAGGAGTTAAGAACTAACTCACTTATTAAGGGAACACCTGAGTCGTTCATTTGCTTATAAGCTATTTATGTTCGTTGTGGTTTGTCGGTTTATTGCGTTTCATATTATGCTTATTATGCCAATCAACTTCCATGCTATCGACAATTAGTCGTCGTAGCCCCGTTAGCTTGGGGGCCATGGGAGGGTCGTACCAGCATTCGTGCTGACCCCCTTTGGGGGCTGTTTTTACACTTGCAGGTAAGCGGCCGATGAAGTCACACCACGAGAGTAGGAGCGGGTAGCCCTAGGTGGGACTTTATTTTGAGTACGGGTAGCGCCTGTGCACCCATCAGTTAGTAGTGGAGCATAAGCTTGTGAAATATTGTATGGTTTTGGAGAATACTTTAAACTCGGTTGGTGTATGTATTGTGGATATGTGATTGTAAATATTTAAATAACGGTATTTCTTGTTGGTTAGACCGTAGCAAGGTCCTGGTGGTAGTTTATTCCTGCTGTGACGTTTAAAGTATTATTTGTTAAGTAGCGATAACCACGACTGGCTTAGGACGGGGTGTTACAAAGAAAGAAAGAGACTCTCTGCTATTCAATTCCACTATAATAAGGGAATCGAAACCCAACCCCACCTATGCCAGTACATATGCCGTATATCTTGCAATTCACAAACTCTCACGCGATGTCCCCCACATGCTAACCATCTTTTTGCATGTCTAGAAAACACAAAACCATACGTGCTGACACGATGATCAGGAGCAACAAAAAAAAAAAACAGAACAGAAAAGAACTTGAGCACCATGCCATGCTGTTGCTGGTGTGGACTTAAAAAAAAAAAGAATGTTACCATCTCTACTAGCGCTGATGGATGTATTGGATGGAGCCGGTGAGAACAGAAGGTGCTACTGGAAATTTTTACTTACTCAAATGTCTATACTCCCTAGGAACTTGGAGTCATAAAAAAAAACTGCACAACCGTTGGTATTGTAAGCTGGTCGAATAGGATGAAAAGAATCAGACAGGGAAATCTAGCAATATCTCCTTGCTGATGCGGTGTCACTTTGATTTCTGTAAAAGTAATCAGGAGACAAGCCTGGTGCATCAGAATGTGTGCTCCAAACTCCCACACATCCTCTCTTGTCATTGGTAACCACTAACTCCTTAATTAGTCATTAGGCTCAGCCATTCAATTCTCTTTCCCTGCGTGCGCACGTTTCGGTACGATCAGAAACTCATTCCATTCTCCTTGATTGATCACACCTGTCTAGAGAATGACCAAGAGTGCCAAGGACTCCTAAAACTGCTACACTTTCTGTTCGTGAACCAAACAAGTTACATGCATGAACCCCTCTAAATACTCCTTCAAAGAGCGCACCGAAGTTACCCTTGAAATCAGCTGCACCCCGCTTGAAAATCATTACAGGTGATGCTCCCAAACTGTCTCTTGCTATCTTCTTCCCTCTGTATTCCTGAATGCCCGAGACTACTACAGATCATGCACTCAACTCTCTTTTGTTTCCTTGCATGTGTAAACTCCCCATGCAGCCTGATAGGCTTCGTTTGAAAAGTTTTTTGGATAAAAGAAACTGCCCAACCTTTTCACTGGGACATGATATGAAGGTAAAGCTTTTCCAAACGGTTTTATTTACTCCAGCCCATTTTCTCTCTGGTTGTCATAATCTGATTCGTGAGAAACCATCCCCAGCTGTGGCCAAGAGTTCAAGGTTTGAGGGTTTAGCTTGGTGCCAAAAGCAACTCGGGAGAACCAGCTTCAAAACAAAAAAGAAAAAAAAAACAAAAGAACCCAAGGTAGTGAGCTAACCAAGTGTTCTGTATAGATTTCAGAATTTTATTTTGATGAATATTTGTGCTCATGGGAATTTCTCTGAGAGAAAACGTGACTAAGGGGCTAGTCGTGATCTAGTAACTGCCTAATGATTTATATAACAGATATGTGAGCTACATAATGTTAGAAGAAAAAAAACACTGATAGCATATAAGGGTAGAAGTAAGTAGTGATAGAGTGCAGAAACTTGATCTCGGTTTCTGCAGTTCTCCTGGTTCCAGTACAAGCACGTTTCAGTAGGTCTAACAATATTGTTTTGGGGTTGTGTTGAAGCTGAAACTTTACTTAGACACTTAACCAAACAACTAGACAATCTAGGGGGTACTAGAAATCTGAATAAATAAAATTGTACAACACACTTAACTAAGTGAGTCAATAGGGTGGGAGAAACTGGAAGGCAATTCACAAACAAATAAATGAGGTGAAGAGGTCACACCAGTTTTCAGGTTCTGTTTCTGCAACAATACAGTTTTAGTATAACGAAATTTCAATAGCTTCAACAAGGTAGTGGTGGATCTGTTTTGAGTTTAAAACTACTGATAAGACACTTAGTAAGTGGGTGAACATTTAGGCAGAAGAAGATACCAAATCTAGGAGCGAAACTGAGGGGCAAAGAAAAAAAAATATATAGTTCAGGTTCTGATGTTTCAGTCTACAGTTTCTGAAATTTTGTGTTTTCTGTAATGAACTTCTCAGGGGTGTTTTCCTGGTTGTTTGGAGTTGATATTTGAGTTTAAAAGCTTTATAGCATACTTAGCTAGGTGGGTAAAGAGGGTGAGAAGGAAATTAAAAATCAGATTTGTGAACAAGAAAAAAAAATAGAAGAAGGGGATACCAGTTTCATGTTCAGTTCCTGAAGTTTCTGCTTCAGTATAGGAACACACCAGTAGGGATTCATGGTGGCGTTGGGTTGTTTCTAAGTTTAAAATAAGCTAGAACCCCTAACTAGTAGGTAAGTACTCTGGGGTGGATTAGGAATCATACTGATAATCCAAATTAAAAAAAAAGTGAGGAGGAAAGAAACTTAGGCTCAAATCTGCAACTCTTGGGTTCTGTATATTAACTTTTCAGAGGTTATGTGAAGATTGTATTGGCTTAAGAATCAACTTGAGACCTTGCTAACGCATTAGACTACATGCAGATAACTTGGGGAATGGTAGACAAAGAAAAAAAAATAGTAGCTCATTAGAATGGTGATAGAAGCAGGAAAACACAAAACATTGTTTCAGTTCCTTTCACTGTAGGGTTAAGACCTTTCAGTAGTTTAGCAGATTGCTTTGGGTCTGTTTTTGAGAGTAAAGCTATGTTAAACACATAACTAAGTAAATCAGTGTTTTGTGATAAATTGAAATCAAACTCGTTAATAAACAGAGAAGAAAATAGAAGAGGAGTTGTTGGGTACATGCTTCAAATTTCAGCCTTCTTTTCAAATAATACTAGCTTGTTCTGTAACTCTATCAACAATGTCTTGGGTCTGTTTTAAACTCAAAATCGTGAAGGAAAAACACTTAGCCAAGTGGGTAAGCAGATTGAGGGAAGATTGAGAAACAGGATCGTGAACCAACAAAAGATAGAAGAAGATGTTTCAGTTTATGTTTTCAGTTGCAGTTCCAGTTTTCCTGGAACTAGTGTCTTCCGTAAACCATGCAACAGAGGGCTGTTTGGAGTTGCTTTCGAGTGTAAACTTGTGCTAGAATACCAAACTACGCGTGGAAGCACTTTAGGAGAGTTAAAAAAAACAGATTAGTAAACAAACCGAAAAGAAAGGCAGAAAGAACCACAAATTGTGATCTGGCAGTCCTAGTTTTCTTGAAAGTGGGCTTCTGTATAGCTTCGTACAGAGGGTTTAGATCGAGTGCGATGAGATGCTAATGTTCCTGAAACATTCCTATTACACTTAAGTGAAGCTAGAAAGATTTTGGGTAGGAATTTGAGACAGACTGATGAAATAAAATGAAATGTAGGAATGAGTTATACAGCTTGATGCTTCAGATTATCGATAGTGTGGGTTCTGTAAAGCTGATTTGCAGAGATACTAAGGATATTGTATGAGCTTGCTAATAAACCCAACATTCAGCTAATGCATCTGAATAAGTCTGTAACACAAAACTGGGTGGTATTAGAAACTGTTAAATGAGCTAGAAGGAAGGAATGAAGGAGTAAGGCACTGATGTCGACTCAGATAAACTGTTGTTTCTGTATAACGGAATTTCAGATATGCTAAGAGTGTTGTGTTGGGTTAGTAATCAATCTAAATCGGTGCTAATACATCTATCTAGGTTGATATATTCATGGGGGAAGTTAGGAGACAGGTTAACAGACATGAAAGAAGAAATGAGGAGGAAAACATAAGATTCTGGTTTTCTGGTTTTTAATACTCAGTTGCTTCTGGATAACGAATTTTCAGAGTTGTTAACAGGGTTGCCTTGGGCTGAGTTTTAGTTTTAGACTTGCCAAATACACTTAACTAACTGGGTGAGAAACTTTGGGAACATTGGAAGTCGGAATTAGTGAACAACAGAAAAGAAACCTAAGAGGATAAAACAGTTCCTGTTTCAGTTTCAGTATAATGAAGTTTCAGTAACTTGGGTAATGTGTTGGGGTTTGTCTTGGGTTTAAAAATCCCAATGACACACTTAGCTAAGAGTAGGGACACGTCAGGGAGAATTAGGATGCAAATAATGCAGTAACAAAGAGAAACTGAATGAAGTATGCACAATGTTGGTGTTTCGGCTTCCTGAAATTAGTTTCAGTATGGTTAACTTCTAAGGGTGCTGGATGTGGGGCATGAGTTTAATAAGGAGCCCAAAATAGTGCTAAACTCCTAGCTAAGTTTATGAAACATGTTGAGAAGGTTGAACATCAGCTTGTCACATTTAAGGTGAAGTTAGATAAGATAATTCGTGGAAGTGTGTTTCAGATTTGGAACCTTTTAGGGTTCAGTATAACCAGGTTTGGAGGGTATTTATAAGGCTATGTTGTCACGATATTAAGGTTAAGACATTGCTAACCTACTTAGCTAAGGGGGGAATCCATCTTAGGGGAATTAAAATCCGCCTTAGTAAAACATGTTACATGTTGATGCTTATAATACTCTAAAGCATTAGCCCAGGAAAGGACTTAGTTAACGTGTAAAACGTCGATGTAAATACCCTAGGAGTAAGCTAAGGGTTGGGGTTAATACTAGTAAAATTATAAGGGCTACTATCAGTTGAGCATTCAACAAAGAATTCACCTAGGGAACAACCCCGATAAAATGTGATAAACTAGGAGAATGTCACAAGGGTCATCACATGAAATTATAAACTGACAAATCGTTGTTAATTTACGTTAGGGCCATAACGAACGCCAACCGGGACCCCGTGTGTGAGACGACCCTTGCTTCTGAATAAGGTATGGATATGTGTGGTCCGTTTGTTGCCGTGTTACACGGCTTGTGTGCTGTGTGCCTTGCTTGACAACGACCATAAGATTAAAGCATGAAATTGGATCACTTGTTGTGGCTTGCTTATATTCTTGTTATATCATTGTTGTATAATACTTGCGCGCACACAGTAGTATAGTCCCTTCTCGTTGATGAAACCTTGAGTTAAAACACAACGAACTACGTAAACAAAACAAAGGAACTATGTAAAGAGAACACTCCTCTTAAACTATAGAGGTCTTCTAATGACTCCCACTAGGGTGTCGAACTTATAACGATAATGAGAAGTAAATTACCAGTTGGTGGAACGCACCCTGGGGCCTAGAGGTGACCCCGCTTTCTCGTCGCATGACGCCGGAATGGAGGATTAGCTATGGAAAAGACATTCTTCAACTTGTGGTGATAAGAGAATTCACAAATAACCCTTAAGGAATCAAGGAAAGATTGGCACCTACATGACATGGTCACGGGAGCTAAACTATATCCCTAGACCGGGAGCAAGGAAAGAAAATGAAAATACACATTATGGAAACAAGGAAAGAAAATGAAAATACACATTATGGAAACAAGGAAAGAGAATGAAAATACACATCATGGAAACAAGGAAAGGAAGTGAAAACACACAACGCTTGAATGGTCCCACTGTGGGGATCATCATCGCTTATATTCTCTGGCACGCTCTATTTTGTATATGTGATTGACGTGCTTGTTGCTATCTCTGTGCTCAGCATATTGTGAGTGTTATATTGATATCACATGTTGTGTGTTACTGCTTTATTATAGCATGTAAATTGGACTTAATAATTATTCGACCAAGTAGTCGTGTAGCCTGGCAACATACGGGCTACACATGTTCATACTCAGCATAGTTTTGCTGAGTCCTTTATTTTTATAGGTGGTCATCTGGAACGTGACAGAGCGTAGGCGGGATGACTACCATGGGGGTAGTGCAATTGGGCAAGACTTTTAAGTAGGGTGTTAAATGTATGGTTTGCTACCATGTAGAATTAAACTTGGGATGTACTTATTCAGATTGTATGTTTAATGTAATAACTATGTTGTAGACACTCGGTACTTGGGTTTGTAGTTAGAATGGTATTTTATGTTGTATATGAGCTTTGGTTGAGGGCTGTTACCAGTCATGCAGACCGTAACTTGGTATTGGTAGAGTGGTCATGTCAACCACGTGGGTGGTTGGCGTCTGTAGCACCCGGATGGAGTTTACCGCTGCAAAGTTAACCTATGATATCGTTAGGCACTACGTTTAATCTATGGATGTTTTATTCGAGGGTGTTACAGAAAGTGTTATCAGAGCGTAGTTACGCTCTGATGACTGGAATAGGAAATACCGAGGTTAGAAATTCTGACAGTGCGTTAAGGGTTGGGGTAGTACGTGAGACGCGTTAGTTAGGGTTTTCACCAGTGTTTACTGGATACCTACAAACACCTACACCCGACCTCCACATCCCTAGTTAAATTCAGGGAAAGAACACCAGAGAGGTAGAACCCCCTCCTACTCTGGGAAACCCGATCTGGCATCTACTTAATATTATACAATTAACCCGTGAAGAAAAACTATACTATACAATAGCCCAAGACTCGAAGCTCTGACTAGAGCGTGAAGTTCAAAGACGTCGCCAAAAGAATAATACCCGTTGAGGGACCAATTTTAGAGGCAACTTGGGTCAACATGCTTAGCCGTCGATAGGACCCTACCTGATGAGCCAAAAAGGGGACTAAAATATCCCTAAGAATAAAGAAGTGAATGAAGCTTGGCTAACCAATTAATTAAGATAAAATGGTTAAGTATGGATAAGAATGCTATGGAAATAAAATTATTGAAACACCCCTCAACATTTAAACGCATAAAAATTATAACGCGTTTTATAATTCGTACATAAAATAACATACGAACAATTAAATCCAGTATATATATATATATGTACGAATACGAAAACACACATACGTAACGTTACAGTATTGTAACGTTGTAAATAAGTGACAATAACGTCGCATAACTTTATAGAAAATAAATAAATAAATATAACGCCATATATTATATGGTCTTACATACATAAATAAACATGTATAACCCATACAAAAAAAAAGAAAGGAAAAGGAGCAAAGACGCTCCCACTGAGGCTCGAACCTGAGACCTCCCATACTTTCCCCAAGTGCTTAACCGGTTGAGCTGTGCTCTTTCAGTAGTGAATACCAACGATTTAAAACTAGTAAAGATACTTCATTAGCGAATCACCACCATTCCAATTACCCACTCTCTGCGTCTATTCTCTATAACACTCGCATAAAAAAAAAAACTTCAGTAACAGACCACACCGTCAGGGGCATGGTATCGACAAGGTTCTGTAGCAGAGGTGGGAATTATTTCTTGCTCTGATGCTCTTCCTGATGCGTGCAATCCTTTGGTGGCCTCAGTTTCCGAGATTTCCTAACTCCCATGCATGCTCTTTACTGAGTGATGTTGCCAGCAACTTAACTCCAGTCACACATCCTCCCCTGTTGTTTTCGATTCCTGTTGCAAACATCTCATGCGTCAGTAGTTTTTTTTATTTCCCACAAACTCCTTTATTGAGACTCTCGTGCTCTAGCTATGGATGCCATTAGTATAATAAGCACTTGAGCACTCCCGTTGATCTCGGGCTTGGAAGTCCCAAAAAGAAACAGTCACCAACCATGTGCTGTTGTCGACTTCAGCTTCGAAAAAAAAAAAACCCAGACCAGAGAACTAGTGTTGTTCCCTCAATTGACTGATATGTCTACTAAACCATACTCAGCTGCTCTCTTTAACTCCTCACTTGCACGCCTGCACCAACAAACAACCCAGAGAACTCCTGCTGTTACCCAGGCGTGATGCGATTCAAGTGCCCTTGATCTCCTCTGTGCATGGTCGACTTTATGCAAGTTCAAAGGAAAATCTAGAGCAACTGTTGTGAAACAGCAAGGTAATACTCCTAAGCTAATCTTCTTCAACTTGGTTCCCCTTCTCATTTCTGTCGAAAGCAAACCAGGTAGTACCACAGAACTACCCTCTTACTGTTTATCTTCTTCGGTGGTGCTAGTCTGTCCAAAAGATCCTCACTCAACTCCTCTATCCACCTGCATTTGTCCTCCAACAAGAAACCAGCAGGAGCCGCAACAACCTAGTTCGAAAGTCTGTCCAAGGTGAGGATACAAACAGATCATATTTAAGTCCCTCTTTTGAACTTCTGCATCGCTAAAACTCTCTCCTTGGTCTGCATAGATACTCCATGCCACTCCACCCATGAAGAACCTGGAAGTTCCTGATCAGAACTTACCTAAACGTTCCATTGAACCCAGCTGCAGTTGTTCTGAGTGATCTAGGCCTGGAAACTCCACCTAGCGACAAGGATCCACCAAGGTAAAGACTAGCCATGAAGCCCATGTGTGTATTAAGTTTCGTAGCTACATTTTAACAATGTTCATGATCAAAAAAAAAAACAGAATCTGCCAAGTTAAGTTGTTAACCCATTTCAGTCCCTGTAGTTGTATTCTCCCGCATGCCAATTTTCCAGGAGTGTTGTAGAGTTGGTATTAATTTATTAATGAATCTAAAACACTCAACTAGGAAGATAAAACAATTCGGGAAATAAGTTGGAAGTTAGGTGAAAGAACAAGAAGAGAAACAGAAGAGGAGAGATCAGTTTTGTATTTCTCAGTTTTACAATTTTCCCTCTGAAACCTTAAGTCCTGTATGACTCTGTTACTGAGAGCTATAAAACATTATCTTGAGAGTTTTATGAGCCTAAGGCCTTACTAGTTCATCTGATTAAGTGTGTTCACATTTTGAGGAAATCGAAAGCCAATTCAGAGACAAAGAAAGGAGAAAGAATGAGGTATATCGGTTTCTACCTTCAGTTTTTCTGCAACAATTGCAGTTCCTGTATAATGACTTCTTAGTAGCTCTATCTAGCTGCCTTGGGTCTATTTTGGGGTGGGAACCGTGACTTAATACCAGGTTGAGTAACTAGACGGGATAAACCAAGCTTATGAACAAAAAAAAAAAAACAGGTGGTATCTTAAAAGAAACAGAAAACAATGTATCTTCTGTTCTGTACAACTACAGCAGTTAACCCGCACTATCATGGGTCTGTTCGAGGTTAATCAAAAGCCTAATAGTACACTTAGCTGAGCGGGTAATCAAACTGAGGAAAAGGTTAAAAACAGTTATGTGGATAACAGAAGAAAATAGAAGTAGGAAAACCAATTTTTCTACTGTCTCAGTCGGGTTAGTGTTCTGAAACCTCTTAATTCAGTATGAGGTTTTCTGTAATCTTAACAATTCTGTTTTTGGGTCTGTCTTAAAGCTAAACCCTGAGTAAACACTTAATTATTGGGTAAGCAATCCGTGGAGAGAATTAGGAGACAGATCAGCAAACAAAAGACAGGGAATACAAGAGGATATAGCAGTTTCATATCTCAGTTTTTTTTTACAGTCCTATTTCAGTTCTGTATAACTGAACTATACAAGTATTAAAGAGATTGTAGTGGCTCACCAATGAACTCAAGCCATTGCTAACCTACTGAACTAAATGGGTATGTACATTTGGAAGATTTGAAGTCATTTACATAAGCAAAGAAGAAGCTGGAGTTAAATGAATTGAAATGCAGGAGTTTGTGTGTGTTCCAGCTTCTGTTTCGGTTTCTGTAAAAACAAGGTACAGATGGGATTGAGCGTTGTGTGGTGTAACATGAATTTAAGACACCCCTAATACATCATACAAAGAGGCTATACGGTTTGGGAAGGGAGTAGAAGTCAGACAAAAAAAAAAGAAAGACAACAATAAGAGAAGATTGTGTCAGTTTTAGTTTTAGGTTCTGTGTAAATAATTTTTAGGGGTGTGGTCTGTACTATTTTGGGGTCTGTGTGGAACTTAAAAGCTTGATCACACACTATACTACGAGAATTAGTAATTTGGGAGAGGTTAGAAGTCAGGCTAATAAGCAGAAAAGAAAACAACAGCAAAGAAATGCAAACAGCTCCGAATTCCTGTTTCGTTCTGTTTCAGTACAAGAATATACCAGAGGGGTTCATAGTGGTGTTTGAGTTGTTCCTGAGTTTAAAATATAGCTTGAACCCTTGATTAGATAAGTGAGTACTTAGGGTAAATTGAAAAAAAAAAAAAACTGGTTAAGTAACAGAAAAACGAAGATAGAAATGAGGCCAAACCAGTTTTCTGTTCCAGTCTTGGCAGTCTGGAACTTGCTTGGTGCAGTGTAGGATGATTCTGTAACATAGACAGAGTTGCTTGGAGTTTAAAACTTTAATAAGACACTTAACTACGTGATTTATCAATGAGAGAAAATTTGGAAGGCAGGTTATTACACAGACAGTAAACAACAGAAGGGGAGCATGTTTCAGTTTTCAGGACTTTGGGTTTTCAGGCTTCTGTCTTATGTACATTGAATACGCCAGTGGGTTTAATAGGTCTGTCTAGGTAGTTTTGGGTTAAGACATAGCAATAACACTTGATTTAGTAGGTGAGTGCTCTGAGATGAATCAACAGACGAATTAACAACAAACAGAAAGGAAAGAAAGAGAGGTTAACAGGTTTTGACATTTCAATTCCTGTTACAGATTTGTTTCAGTTCTGTACAGATAAGTAAGTGAGTATTAGTGGAGTGGTTTTGAGTTAAAAACATTATAAACACCTATACCTAGTTGGGTAATACCGTGGGAAGAAGTGAGACATCAGTTGAACTAGAGAGTAGCAAGAAACAAGAAGAAATACTTAGACTTGTAGTTTCAGTTTTTCACTGGTATTATAGGTTCTGTATAACTGTATTACTAGGGTGTTATTAGTATGATCCTAGCTTAATAATGAACTTAAGTAACAGCTAATGAACATAACTAGAATACCAAAGCGTGTGGAGAAAATTATACATCAATTACCGCATTAAAAGTGAAGTTAAATAAGGTATTACAAGGACATGTGTTTCAGATTTTGAAACTTTTGGACTTATGTATAAATGGGTTTTTGGGGTACTCTATGATCTACATCATCATTATACAAAGGTTAAAACGGTGTGCACCTGTTTACCTAAGAAGGGGATACATAGTAGACAAGTTATATCTATTTTACATAAACTTGTTACATAAATAGCACCTAAAACGCTCTAAACCATTTACTAAGGAAACGGGACTTACTTAACATGTAAAACAAAGATATGAATATTCTAGGAGTAAGTTAAGCCTAGAATTAATGCATGTGAAGTTCTAAGAGTCAATATAAACCAAGTATGTAACAACATACCTAGGGAATAACATACGATATAAAGTGTTGTCACATAAAATAATAAACTGACACATTGTTTTAATTAACGCTAGGGCCATAGCGAGCTCCGACCGGGACTTCGAGTGTAAGACAAGTCGTGCTTTCGATTAAGGTATGGACATGTGTGGTTCGTATGTTGCCGTGTTACACGGCTTGTGTGCTGTGTGCTTTGTTTGACAATGACTATAAGACTATAGCATGAAATTGGGTTGCTTCTTGTGGCTTGCTTATATGCTTGTTATATATCCTTGTGGCATATTTTTTTTGCGCGCACACAGTAGTTTAGTCCCTTTCTCGTTTATGGAACTTGAGATGAACCACACGAACTATGAAAACAAAGAAAACTCTATAAGGGGAACTCCTCTATAAACCATTGAGGACGTACCATGACACCCACTTTGGTGTCTATTCATTAATGATAATGAAGAGCAAATCTCAATTGGTGGGACATGTCGAACCACGTGGACAAACAAAAGAACTATACAAAGAGAAAACTCCTCTCTAACTATAGAGGACCGCTAATGACACCCACTATGGTGTCGAGATTATAATGATAATGAAACGAAAAGTACCAACTGGGGAAACACGAGAACAACCCGGGAAGACAACAACTCGGGCCGCGCGGTATGGATGATCGGGAGTTGGCATCTGCATCAGATCCTTCGACCGTCTATGGTGGAATATGTTTTGGGGATCCCTGGGTGACCCCACTTTCTCATCACATCCTGGAGTCTAGAGATGACTCCGCTTTCTCGACCCTGGGTGTCGGGAAGGGGGGAGTGACAAATTGGTGGAGCTTATCCTGGAGTCTAGAGGTGACTCCGCTTTCTCGACCCTGGGTGTTGGGAATGGGGGACTAGCTATGGAGGAGACGTCCTCCAACGTGCGGTGATAAAAGAATTCCCAAACAATCCTTAAAGAAACAAGGAACGATTAGCACCTACATAATGAAGTCTCGAGATCTAATCTATATCCCCTGACTCGGTGCCAGAGAATAAAGGAAAACTTGTGTAATGAAACTAAGCAAACAAAAGAAAGTCACAAATGTGATCCTTTAAGAAACAAGGAAGGAATAGCACCTACATGACAAAGTCTCGGGATCTAACATATATCCCCCTGACTCGGTGCAAGAGAAGAAAGGAAAACATGTGTAATGAGAACAAGAAAACAATACGAAATCGCTTGAATGATCCCATAGTGAGGATCGACGGTATAATATACCTACGCACACGTCCTATAAATTACTTGATCATTGTTGCTACATTAGCAGCTTATGGTGCTGGGTTGCGTGTTGACATTGCTATGCTACTTGCAAGTTGTGCTTGGTTGCTTTTTGATATTGCTAAGCTACCGATGAGTGTGTATGGTATCATGATGTGCTGATGTATGCTTTACTACTTTGTAATAGCATGTAAATTGACTTAATAATATTCGACCAAGTAGTCGTGTAGCCCGGTAACATGCGGGCTTCACACGTTCATACTCGGCATAGTTTTGCTGAGTCCTTTATTTTTACAGGTATGAAACGGGAAACAGACGGAGAGTAGGCAAGGGCGACTACCATAGGGGTAGTCCGTACGGGCAAGACTTTTGTGTAGTATGTTTAAATGTAGGAGTGGTGATTATGTAACACTAAATCCTTGTTGTAAGTTTCGGGTTGTGTTGTTTAAGTTATTAACTATACTATAGACGCTCGGTACTTGGGTTGTACTTTATGTTGTATTTGGATTTCGTTAAGGTTGGACTTCCAGTCATACAGACCGTAACTTGGAGTTGGTATTGTGGTGGAGTCAACCACGTGGGTGGTTGGCGTCTGTGACACCCGGATGGAGGTTATACCGCTGCAAGCTAGTTTACATTATCGTTAGGCGTTTCATTTAATCTAGGGATGTTTTATTCGGGGGTGTTACAGAAAGTGGTATCAGAGTGTAGTTGCGCTCTGATGACTGGAACAGAGAAGTACCGAGAATAGGAAAACCTAAATTTGGGAAACGGGGTTAAGGGTTAGTAATGTGAGGCACGACTTTACAGATCTAAACCGCTTGCAAGGGCAATAATAACTTGCAGTAAGTTCTTGTGATTGTTTCACCGATGTTTCGGCTTAGTGTAGGGTACGGGGGCGTACCCCTCTTTTAAGGGGGGTAAACGCGTTTTGTTTTGGATGTGTGTTGACTTATTATGATGTATTCCTACAACCACTCGTGGATGGTTGGTAGGTTTGTGTGTTCATGGATGTGTGTTGACTTATTATGATGTATTCCTACAACCACTCGTGGATGGTTGGTAGGTTTGTGTGCTTGGATTGTGTGTGAAAATGTTATGTACGCTATGTATGAATGAATATTGTGTGTCTTGGCTTGCACTTTAGCATGTTATGCACATTGCTAACTTCTTGGTCTACTATGAGAACTCGTGGGGAGCCACTGATGTGGCATGGTGCTTAGAAGCACTGAGAATGTTAATTATGAACTTAATCCTTTGGGTATCGTGAATGAATACGGGATTAGATCCCTAAGATTACCAAGAGTGGAAAATATAAGTCAAGGAAGTAAGACTTCGGGACGAAGTCTCTTTTAAGGGGGGTAAGTTGAAACACCCCTCAACATTTAAACGCATAAAAATTATAACGCGTTTTATAATTCGTACATAAAATAACGTACGAACAATTAAATCCAGTATATATATATATGTACGAATACGAAAACACACATACGTAACGTTACAGTATTGTAACGTTGTAAATAAGTGACAATAACGTCGCATAACTTTGTAGAAAATAAATAAATAAATATAACGCCATATATTATATGGTCTTACATACATAAATAAACATGTATAACCCATACAAAAAAAAAGAAAGGAAAAGGAGCAAAAACGCTCTTGCTGAGAGGCTCGAACCCAAGACCTCCCATACTTTCCCCAAGTGCTTAACCGGTTGAGCTGTGCTCGATTTCAGTAATGAATACCAACGATTTAAAACTAGTAAAGATACTTCATTAGCGAATCACCACCATTCCAATTACCCACTCTCTGCGTCTATTCTCTATAACACTCGCATAAAAAAAAAACTTCAGCAACAGACCACACCGTCAGGGGCATGGTATCGACAAGGTTCTGTAGCAGAGGTGGGAATTATTTCTTGCTCTGATGCTCTTCTTGATGCGTGCAATCCTTTGGTGGCCTCAGTTTCCGAGATTTCCTAACTCCCACGCATGCTCTTTACTGAGTGATGTTGCCAGCAACTTAACTCCAGTCACACATCCTCCCCTGTTGTTTTCGATTCCTGTTGCAAACATCTCATGCGTCAGTAGTTTTTTTTATTTCCCACAAACTCCTTTATTGAGACTCTCGTGCTCTAGCTATGGATGTCATTAGTATAATAAGCACTTGAGCACTCCTGTTGATCTCGGGCTTGGAAGTCCCAACAAGAAACAGTCACCAACCATGTGCTGTTGTCGACTTCAGCTTCGAAAAAAAAACCCAGACCAGAGAACTAGTGTTGTTCCCTCAATTGACTGATATGCCTACTAAACCATACTCAGCTGCTCTCTTTAACTCCTCACTTGCACGCCCGCACCAACAAACAACCCAGAGAACTCCTGCTGTTACCCAGGCGTGATGCGATTCAAGTGCCCTTGATATCCTCTGTGCATGGTCGACTTTATGCAAGTTCAAAGGAAAATCTAGAGCAACTGTTGTGAAACAGCAAGGTAATACTCCTAAGCTAATCTTCTTCAACTTGGTTCCCCTTCTCATTTCTGTCGAAAGCAAACCAGGTAGTACCACAGAACTACCCTCTTACTGTTTATCGTCTTCGGTGGTGCTAGTCTGTCCAAAAGATCCTCACTCAACTCCTCTATCCACCTGCATTTGTCCTCCAACAAGAAACCAGCAGGAGCCGCAACAACCTAGTTCGAAAGTCTGTCCAAGGTGAGGATACAAACAGATCATATTTAAGTCCCTCTTTTGAACTTCTGCATCGCTAAAACTCTCTCCTTGGTCTGCATAGATACTCCATGCCACTCCACCCATGAAGAACCTGGAAGTTCCTGATCAGAACTTACCTAAACGTTCCATTGAACCCAGCTGCAGTTGTTCTGAGTGATCTAGGCCTGGAAACTCCACCTAGCGACAAGGATCCACCAAGGTAAAGACTAGCCATGAAGCCCATGTGTGTATTAAGTTTCGTAGCTACATTTTAACAATGTTCATGATCAGAAAAAAAAAAACAGAATCTGCCAAGTTAAGTTGTTAACCCATTTCAGTCCTTGTAGTTGTATTCTCCTGCATGCCAATTTTCCAGGAGTGATGTAGAGCTGGTATTAATTTATTAATGAATCTAAAACACTCAACTAGGAAGATAAAACAATTCGGGAAATAAGTTGGAAGTTAGGTGAAAGAACAAGAAGAGAAACAGAAGAGGAGAGATCAGTTTTGTATTTCTCAGTTTTACAATTTTCCCTCTGAAACCTTAAGTCCTGTATGACTCTGTTACTGAGAGCTATAAAACATTATCTTGAGAGTTTTAAGAGCCTAAGGCCTTACTAGTTCATCTGATTAAGTGTGTTCACATTTTGAGGAAATCGAAAGCCAATTCAGAGACAAAGAAAGGAGAAAGAATGAGGTATATCGGTTTCTACCTTCAGTTTTTCTCCAACAATTGCAGTTCCTGTATAATGACTTCTTAGTAGCTCTATCTAGCTGCCTTGGGTCTATTTTGGGGTGGGAACCGTGACTTAATACCAGGTTGAGTAACTAGACGGGATAAACCAAGCTTATGAACAAAAAAAAAACAGGTGGTATCTTAAAAGAAACAGAAAACAATGTATCTCCTGTTCTGTACAACTGTAGCAGTTAACCCGCACTATCATGGGTCTGTTCGAGGTTAAACAAAAGCCTAATAGTACACTTAGCTGAGCGGGTAATCAAACTGAGGAAAAGGTTAAAAACAGTTATGTGGATAACAGAAGAAAATAGAAGTAGGAAAACCAATTTTTCTGCTGTCTCAGTCGGGTTAGTGTTCTGAAACCTCTTAATTCAGTATGAGGTTTTCTGTAATCTTAACAATTCTGTTTTTGGGTCTGTCTTAAAGCTAAACCCTGAGTAAACACTTAATTATTGGGTAAGCAATCCGTGGAGAGAATTAGGAGACAGATCAGCAAACAAAAGACAGGGAATACAAGAGGATATAACAGTTTCATATCTCAATTTTTTTTTACAGTCCTATTTCAGTTCTGTATAACTGAACTATACAAGTATTAAAGAGATTGTAGTGGCTCACCAATGAACTCAAGCCATTGCTAACCTACTGAACTAAATGGGTATGTACATTTGGAAGATTTGAAGTCATTTACATAAGCAAAGAAGAAGCTGGAGTTAAATGAATTGAAATACAGGAGTTTGTGTGTGTTCCAGCTTCTGTTTCGGTTTCTGTAAAAACAAGGTACAGATGGGATTGAGCGTTGTGTGGTGTAACATGAATTTAAGACACCCCTAATACATCATACAAAGAGGCTATACAGTTTGGGAAGGGAGTAGAAGTCAGACAAAAAAAAAACAGAAAGACAATAATAAGAGAAGATTGTGTCAGTTTCAGTTTTAGGTTCTGTGTAAATAATTTTTAGGGGTGTGGTCTGTACTATTTTGGGGTCTGTGTGGAACTCAAAAGCTTGATCACACACTATACTACGAGAATTATTAATTTGGGAGAGGTTAGAAGTCAGGCTAATAAGCAGAAAAGAAAACAACAGCAAAGAAATGCAAACAGCTCCGAATTCCTGGTTCGTTCTGTTTCACTACAAGAATATACCAGAGGGGTTCATAGTGGTGTTTGAGTTGTTCCTGAGTTTAAAATATAGCTTGAACCCTTGATTAGATAAGTGAGTACTTAGGGTAAATTGAAAAAAAAAACTGGTTAAGTAACAGAAAAACGAAGATAGAAATGAGGTCAAACCAGTTTTCTGTTCCAGTCTTGGCAGTCTGGAACTTGCTTGGTGCAGTGTAGGGGATGATTCTGTAACATAGACATAGTTGCTTGGAGTTTAAAACTTTAATAAGACACTTAACTACGTGATTTATCAATGAGAGAAAATTTGGAAGGATGGTTATTACACAGACAGTAAACAACAGAAGGGGAGCATGTTTCAGTTTTCAGGACTTTGGGTTTTCAGGCTTCTGTCTTATGTACATTGAATACGCCAGTGGGTTTAATAGGACTGTCTAGGTAGTTTTGGGTTAAGACATAGCAATAACACTTGATTTAGTAGGTGAGTGCTCTGAGATGAATCAACAGACGGATTAACAACAAACAGAAAGGAAAGAAAGAGAGGTTAACAGGTTTTGACATTTCAATTCCTGTTACAGATTTGTTTCAGTTCTGTACAGATAAGTAAGTGAGTATTAGTGGAGTGGTTTTGAGTTAAAAACATTATAAACACCTATACCTAGTTGGGTAATACCGTGGGAAGAAGTGAGACATCAGTTGAACTAGAGAGTAGCAAGAAACAAGAAGAAATACTTAGACTTGTAGTTTCAGTTTTTCACTGGTATTATAGGTTCTGTATAACTGTATTACTAGGGTGTTATAAGTATGATCCTAGCTTAATAATGAACTTAAGTAACAGCTAATGAACATAACTAGAATACCAAAGCGTGTGGAGAAAATTATACATCAATTACCGCATTAAAAGTGAAGTTAAATAAGGTATTACAAGGACATGTGTTTCAGATTTTGAAACTTTTGGACTTATGTATAAATGGGTTTTTGGGGTACTCTATGATCTACATCATCATTATACAAAGGTTAAAATGGTGTGCACCTGTTTACCTAAGGAGGGGATACATACTAGACAAGTTATATCTATTTGACATAAACTTGTTACATAAATAGCACCTAAAACGCTCTAAACCATTTACTAAGGAAACGGGACTTAGTTAACATGTAAAACAAAGATATGAATATTCTAGGAGTAAGTTAAGCCTAGAATTAATGCATGTGAAGTTCTAAGAGTCAATATAAACCAAGTATGTAACAACATACCTAGGGAATAACATACGATATAAAGTGTTGTCACATAAAATAATAAACTGACACATTGTTTTAATTAACGCTAGGGCCGTAGCGAGCTCCGACCGGGACTTCGAGTGTAAGACAAGTCGTGCTTTCGATTAAGGTATGGACATGTGTGGTTCGTATGTTGCCGTGTTACACGGCTTGTGTGCTGTGTGCTTTGTTTGACAATGACTATAAGACTATAGCATGAAATTGGGTTGCTTCTTGTGGCTTGCTTATATGCTTGTTATATATCCTTGTGGCATATTTTTTTTGCGCGCACATAGTAGTTTAGTCCCTTTCTCGTTTATGGAACTTGAGATGAACCACACAAACTATGAAAACAAAGAAAACTCTATAAAGGGAACTCCTCTCTAAACCATTGAGGACGTACCATGACACCCACTTTGGTGTCTATTCATTAATGATAATGAAGAGCAAATCTCAATTGGTGGGACATGACGAACCACGTGGACAAACAAAAGAACTATACAAAGAAAACTCTCCTCTAACTATGAGGACCGCTAATGACACCCACTATAGTGTCGAGATTATAATGATAATGAAACGAAAAGTACCAACTGGGGAAACACGAGAACAACCCGGGAAGACAACAGCTCGGGCCGCGCGGTATGGGTGATCGGGAGTTGGCATCTGCGTCAGATCCTTCGACCGTCTATGGTGGAATATGTTTTGGGGATCCCTGGGTGACCCCACTTTCTCAGCACATCCTGGAGTCTAGAGATGACTCCGCTTTCTCGACCCTGGGTGTCGGGAATGGGGGAGTGACAAATTGGTGGAGCTTATCCTGGAGTCTAGAGGTGACTCCGCTTTCTCGACCCTGGGTGTCGGGAATGGGGGACTAGCTATGGAGGAGACGTCCTCCAACGTGTGGTGATAAAAGAATTCCCAAACAATCCTTAAAGAAACAAGGAACGATTAGCACCTACATAATGAAGTCTCGGGATCTAATCTATATCCCCTGACTCGGTGCCAGAGAATAAAGGAAAACTTGTGTAATGAAACCAAGCAAACAAGAGAAAGTCACAAATGTGATCCCTTAAGAAACAAGGAATGAATAGCACCTACATGACAAAGTCTCGGGATCTAACATATATCCCCCTGACTCGGTGCAAGAGAAGAAAGGAAAACATGTGTAATGAGAACAAGAAAACAATACGAAATCGCTTGAATGATCCCATAGTGAGGATCGATGGTATAATATACCTACGCACACGTCCTATAAATTACTTGATCATTGTTGCTACATTAGCAGCTTAAGGTGCTGGGTTGCGTGTTGACATTGCTATGCTACTTGCAAGTTGTGCTTGGTTGCTTTTTGATATTGCTAAGCTACCGATGAGTGTGTATGGTATCATGATGTGCTGATGTGTGCTTTACTACTTTGTAATAGCATGTAAATTGACTTAATAATATTCGACCAAGTAGTCATGTAGCCCGGTAACATGCGGGCTTCACACGTTCATACTCGGCATAGTTTTGCTGAGTCCTTTATTTTTACAGGTATGAAACGGGAAACAGACGGAGAGTAGGCAAGGGCGACTACCATAGGGGTAGTCCGTACGGGCAAGACTTTTGTGTAGTATGTTTAAATGTAGGAGTGGTGATTATGTAACACTAAACCCTTGTTGTAAGTTTCGGGTTGTGTTGTTTAAGTTATTAACTATACTATAGACGCTCGGTACTTGGGTTGTACTTTATGTTGTATTCGGATTTCGTTAAGGTTGGACTTCCAGTCATACAGACCGTAACTTGGAGTTGGTATTGTGGTGGAGTCAACCACGTGGGTGGTTGGCGTCTGTGACACCCGGATGGAGGTTATACCGCTGCAAGCTAGTTTACATTATCGTCGGGCGTTTCATTTAATCTAGGGATGTTTTATTCGGGGGTGTTACAATTATGCAATCCATATACATAGGGGGATTAATGCCAGTAAACCTCCCCTAAAGTAACGAAATAAAGGAACATGATCCGAAACAAAAATAATCAAGTAAATAAAGTCGTTACAAACAATAGTACCCAATGCAACGCAAAAAAAAAAAAAAAAATCAGTGTACCAGCTGCTCCAATACACGGTATTACCGTACTCTCCAACATCACCCCAGAAATGTGATCACCTTTGTAAATATCTAAATACCAATGTGTAATGCCGCTATTACGAGATCATCCTTCCAAACACACTCCATTCAAAGGCCAAAAGTTCCTAAATAGATTCTGAAGAGCGACCTCCTTAATTTAGGAAGAGCTATAACAGTCACAATTATAATCAAAAGACCAAAGAGGAATACCTAGTAAGACTAACGAGTCTTCGACTAAGAAGTAAGTCTTGAATAAATGAGCTCGAGGAACTTAAACAAAATTTATCATATTATATATATATACAAATGTTCATACATACATGTCAAGAAAGGCAAGGTATCAATAAAACTTGAGGAGGAAATGAGATGCAATTAAAGAAGGTCAAGTGACACTAAGCACAAATTGGGTTTCGAGGATTTATGAGTCGTGTTTGAAAAACGCTAACCAAGATAAAAAGGAATTTCAAAAAGGAAAACTACTTGTGTGACTAACCGAGCCTTGGACGAACAACTTACACGGTTATTCGCTCCTCCTATCTGGTTGTTTCAATAGTTATTACCTGCCTAGAGTTCACGCCTCTACACTCTGTGGCACTGAGTGTTTTGGTATCGCTCTGGTGCAGTTAATGACCGAGTGGGAATATGGGAAGTGTCAATCATCGTAAATTTTCCTTTGACTCTGGATATTGCTTCATCCATGAGCTGAGTCTTTGTTGTGACGTGAGCGCGTCTCCATCGTAAACAGTGAGGGGCTGTATATCCCCTGTCCAGAGAGGACACTGTGAACAGTGAGGGGCTGTATATCCCCTGTCCAGAGAGGACATTGTGAACAGTGAGGGGCTGTATATCCCCTGTCCAGAGAGGACATTGTGAACAGTGAGGGGCTGTATATCCCCTGTCCAGAGAGGACATTGTGAACAGTGAGGGGCTGTATATCCCCTGTCCAGAGAGGACATTGTGAATAGTGAGGGGCTGTATATCCCCTGTCCAAAGAGGACATTGTGAGCAATGGGTTTGTCCACTCTTGAGTTGTTGATTCTCGGATTTCTCTCATTCATTCCCAGTCCTTGTGACTACTTGAGTCTTTCTACTCCTAACTAGAACTGAATCTAACTTAAGCATTGGATGATCCTCGAAACCCCCTACAAGTGGACACATAAACTACAAATAGATGTGGAATTTTATGAGCTTGAATTAGTAACGGGTGAAGGAGGCGGTGTTGATACTATATGATACGATCATATGAACACATTGGTACATGATTCGAAAATTAGAGATTTCCAATATGGGAAGACTTGAAATGATGCGATGTTACTAGCAACCTAATGGTTACTACATAAAATATATACTATCGCAATCAAATGCAATATGTAACCGGTAGTAGCCAATTACTATAGTTCCTGGCGGAACATAAGAACAATGATGATAATAAGGAAACTAAAGATCCTATGTTACACATAATTATGAGCGGTAATACAAACTAATCATGTTGTTGTAACAATGACACGTTTGTAACATTCAAACACCAAGAACTAAATCGTTACTTCAGAGCATACATGAATTAAAGTCAAAAGGTCGGCCAGAACGAACAATTCGGACCACTTCCGACCTCCAGGGTAAATGGATAGACAAGCTACAACCCACCGAGATTGTATATAAATTAAAATACCCCTTGTCAGTCAAGAGACTATTACTCCTATACAATTAAACCATGCACTACCTTGAAAGGCATAGTGAGGGAAACCTAAACCTAAACGAAATCAGAGTCGCACAGCAGAAGCTGGTGGACCGTATCCCACACTCTACAGTTGATAGATGGGTATGGATACTGATAAGAATCCCTGAGACATAAACTGAACCATTAACATAGTCAAAACATTTGATAGGATTATAAGACAAGAAAACCCCATGAGACCTCAACATCATGAACCAAGGTTCAAGGATGAGGTAATAAGGATTACGTGGGCGTAATCCATTTTTAAGGGGGGTAGGCGCGGTGTGTTTTTACTGGGTCATTACCCGTTTGTGGTGTTGTTTTGGATGCTATTCGTGTGAATGAGTGTGGATTGGTTTGAATGCATGGTGGTTATGAATGAATGTGGTATGTTGGTTGTTGCATTGGTGGGCTTTAAACACTTGAAATGTATTTGGTGAGGTGTACGTGAACTGTTGTGTATGTATGTCCCTTGGGACTTGTGATATATACATGTATGTGTGATTGGTTTGGATTGGGAAACTAGTGGTAGAATGGAAGATTAGGAAAACGTTGGAACTTTAGAATTGATAGGATTGGATGGATTAGAACCTTGAGATTCGTGGGTGTTTAGATACATATTCGATTGAGACAACTTCGGGACGAAGTTCTTTTAAGGGGGTAGATTGAAATACCCCGAATAATTATCATTTTAAAATTAGTGAAGACTAAATTAAATTTTGTGAAACAATTACAATAAAACCTTATGGTATTTAAAATATAGATCCAAACGGGTACTTATACCGCGTATACATATCGGTACATGATACGCAAATATAAGCTCATATGAATAAAATCATAAACACGGGAAGATTACCCGAGAATAACGTGTCACACAATTCGGGGCTTGTGATAATGCATGAGCAATTAAATTAAGTACGGACATACATATGTCTAAAAACATGACAAAGTGACATATTAATACAGTCGCGTATGTATATATATACGTATATGAAAATACATATACACAACATTACAACATTTAACTAAACCGCGACAACATAAAATAGTCGTATATATGCATAGATATAATTAACAACGTGACAAAATAAAATAGTCGCGTATATATGTGTAATTGTACGAAAATAGGCATATAAACATACTTCAAAAAAAGAGAGCGAATTGTGCTCATGCCGGGATTTGAACTCGGTACCTCTTGAACCTATAGTGAATGCCTTAACTGGTTGAGCTGTGCTCGTATTCAACAACAACCGGCACCTTTAGACATAAGAGGCTACTAAGTGACTACCAGAAGAAAAAAAGAAAACATTACAGCACAACGCTGTTTTCTCTTTTCTGACCAGGCACGCCCCAAACAGCAACACAACTTCTTCCTGTTTTGTTTCTGCTCGATCAGTCAACACCAGAATGCTAAGAATTCTTCAGCAAGCACAAGCCCCCACCCGTTCCTCGTGTGTCCCATAATTCTGCAAGTTCAAGGCTAGTTAATGCTATTTTAAAACAAGTACTAAAACTAGAACTCACCTGTGTCATTATGCCCGAAGAAAGAAAGAGACTCTCTGCTATTCAATTCCACTATAATAGGGAATCGAAACCCAACCCCACCTATGCCAGTACATATGCCGTATATCTTGCAATTCACAAACTCTCACGCGATGTCCCCCACATGCTAACCATCTTTTTGCATGTCTAGAAAATACAAAACCATACGTGCTGACACGATGATCAGGAGCAACAAAAAAAAAACAGAACAGAAAAGAACTTGAGCACCATGCCATGCTGTTGCTGGTGTGGACTTAAAAAAAAAACAAGAATGTTACCATCTCTACTAGCGCTGATGGATGTATTGGATGGAGCCGGTGAGAACAGAAGGTGCTACTGGAAATTTTTACCTACTCAAATGTCTATACTCCCTAGGAACTTGGAGTCATAAAAAAAACTGCACAACCGTTGGTATTGTAAGCTGGTCGAATAGGATGAAAAGAATCAGACAGGGAAATCTAGCAATATCTCCTTGCTGATGCTGTGTCACTTTGATTTCTGTAAAAGTAATCAGGAGACAAGCCTGGTGCATCAGAATGTGTGCTCCAAACTCCCACACCCTCTCTTGTCATTGGTAACCACTAACTCCTTAATTAGTCATTAGGCTCAGCCATTATTCTCTTTCCCTGCGTGCGCACGTTTCGGTACGATCAGAAACTCATTCCATTCTCCTTGATTGATCACACTGTCTAGAGAATGACCAAGAGTGCCAAGGACTCCTGAAACTGCTACACTTTCTGTTCGTGAACCAAACAAGTTACATGCATGAACCCCTCTAAATACTCCTTCAAAGAGCGCACCGAAGTTACCCTTGAAATCAGCTGCACCCCGCTTGAAAATCATTACAGGTGATGCTCCCAAACTGTCTCTTGCTATCTTCTTCCCTCTGTATTCCTGAATGCCCGAGACTACTACAATCATGCACTCAACTCTTTTGTTTCCTTGCATGTGTAAACTCCCCATGCAGCCTGATAGGCTTCGTTTGAAAAGTTTTTGGATAAAAGAAACTGCCCAACCTTTTCACTGGGACATGATATGAAGGTAAAGCTTTTCCAAACGGTTTTATTTACTCCAGCCCATTTTCTCTCTGGTTGTCATAATCTGATTCGTGAGAAACCATCCCCAGCTGTGGCCAAGAGTTCAAGGTTTGAGGGTTTAGCTTGGTGCCAAAAGCAACTCGGGAGAACCAGCTTCAAAACAAAAAAGAAAAAAAAAAAAAGAACCCAAGGTAGTGAGCTAACCAAGTGTTCTGTATAGATTTCAGAATTTTATTTTGATGAATATTTGTGCTCATGGGAATTTCTCTGAGAGAAAACGTGACTAAGGGGCTAGTCGTGATCTAGTAACTGCCTAATGATTTATATAACAGATATGTGAGCTACATAAGTGTTAGAAGAAAAAAAACACTGATAGCATATAAGGGTAGAAGTAAGTAGTGATAGAGTGCAGAAACTTGATCTCGGTTTCTGCAGTTCTCCTGGTTCCAGTACAAGCACGTTTCAGTAGGTCTAACAATATTGTTTTGGGGTTGTGTTGAAGCTGAAACTTTACTTAGACACTTAACCAAACAACTAGACAATCTAGAGGGTACTAGAAATCTGAATAAATAAAATTGTACAACACACTTAACTAAGTGAGTCAATAGGGTGGGAGAAACTGGAAGGCAATTCACAAACAAAGAAATGAGGTGAAGAGGTCACACCAGTTTTCAGGTTCTGTTTCTGCAACATTACAGTTTTAGTATAACGAAATTTCAATAGCTTCAACAATGTAGTGGTGGATCTGTTTTGAGTTTAAAACTACTGATAAGACACTTAGTAAGTGGGTGAACATTTAGGCAGAAGAAGATACCAAATCTAGGAGCGAAACTGAGGGGCAAAGAAAAAAAATATATAGTTCAGGTTCTGATGTTTCAGTCTGCAGTTTCTGAAATTTTGTGTTTTCTGTAATGAACTTCTCAGGGGTGTTTTCCTGGTTGTTTGGAGTTGATATTTGAGTTTAAAAGCTTTATAGCATACTTAGCTAGGTGGGTAAAGAGGGTGAGAAGGAAATTAAAAATCAGTTGTGAACAAGCAAAAAAAATAGAAGAAGGGGATACCAGTTTCATGTTCAGTTCCTGAAGTTTCTGCTTCAGTATAGGAACACACCAGTAGGGATTCATGGTGGCGTTGGGTTGTTTCTGAGTTTAAAATAAGCTAGAACCCCTAACTAGTAGGTAAGTACTCTGTGGTGGATTAGGAATCATACTGATAATGCAAATTAAAAAAAAGTGAAGAGGAAAGAAACTTAAGGCTCAAATCTGCAACTCTTGGGTTCTGTATATTAAGTTTTCAGAGGTTATGCGAAGATTGTATTGGCTTAAGAATCAACTTGAGACCTTGCTAACGCATTAGACTACATGCAGATAACTTGGGGAATGGTAGACAAAGAAAAAAAAATAGTAGCTCATTAGAATGGTGATAGAAGCAGGAAAACACAAAACTTGGTTTCAGTTCCTTTCACTGTAGGGTTAAGACCTTTCAGTAGTTTAGCAGATTGCTTTGGGTCTGTTTTTGAGAGTAAATCTATGTTAAACACGTAACTAAGTAAATCAGTGTTTTGTGATAAATTGAAATCAAACTCGTTAATAAACAGAGAAGAAAATAGAAGAGGAGTTGTTGGGTACATGCTTCAGATTTCAGCCTTCTTTTCAAATAATACTAGCTTGTTCTATAACTCTATCAACAATGTCTTGGGTCTGTTTTAAACTCAAAACCGTGAAAGAAAAACACTTAGCCAAGTGGGTAAGCAGATTGAGGGAAGATTGAGAAACAGGATTCTGAACCAACAAAAGATAGAAGAAGATATTTCAGTTTATGTTTTCAGTTGCAGTTCCAGTTTTCCTGGAACTAGTGTCTTCCGTAAACCATGTGACAGAGGGCTGTTTGGAGTTGCTTTCGAGTGTAAACTTGTGCTAGAATACCAAACTACGCGTGGAAGCACTTTAGGAGAGTTAAAAAAAAAACAGATTAGTAAACAAACTGAAAAGAAAGGCAGAAAGAACCACAGATTGTGATATGGCAGTTCCTAGTTTTCCTGAAAGTGGGCTTCTGTATAGCTTCGTACAGAGGGTTTAGATCGAGTGCGATGAGATGCTAATGTTCCTGAAACATTCCTATTACACTTAAGTGAAGCTAGAAAGATTTTGGGTTGGAATTTGAGACAGACTGATGAAATAAAATGAAATGTAGGAAGAAGTTATACACCTTGATGCTTCAGATTATCGATAGTGTGGGTTCTGTAAAGCTGATTTGCAGAGATACTAAGGATATTGTATGAGCTTGATAATAAACCCAACATCCAGCTAATGCATCTGAATAAGTCTGTAACACAAAACTGGGTGGTATTAGAAACTGTTAAATGAGCTAGAAGGAAGGAATGAAGGAGTAAGGCACTGATGTCGACTCAGATAAACTGTTGTTTCTGTATAACGGAATTTCAGATATGCTAAGAGTGTTGTTTTGGGTTAGTAATCAATCTAAATCAGTGCTAATACATCTATCTAGGTTGATATATTCATGGGGGAAGTTAGGAGACAGGTTAACAGACATGAAAGAAGAAATGAGGAGGAAAACACAAGATTCTGGTTTTCTAGTTTTTAATACTTAGTTGCTTCTGGATAATGAATTTTCAGAGTTGTTAACAGGGTTGCCTTGGGCTGAGTTTTAGTTTTAGACTTGCCTAATACACTTAACTAAGTGGGTGAGCAACTTTGGGAACATTGGAAGTCGGAATTAGTGAACAATAGAAAAGAAACCTAAGAGGATAAAACAGTTCTTGTTTCAGTTTCAGTATAATGAAGTTTCAGTAACTTGGGTAATGTGTTGGGGTTTATCTTGGGTTTAAAAATCCCAATAACACACTTAGCTAAGAGTAGGGACACGTCGGGGAAAATTAGGAAGCAAATAATGCAGTAACAAAGAGAAACTGAATGAAGTGTGCAGAATGTTGGTGTTTAGGCTTCCTGAAATTAGTTTCAGTATGGTTAACTTCTAAGGGTACTGGATGTGGGGCATGAGTTTAATAAGGAGCCCAAAACAGTGCTAAACACCTAGCTAAGTTTATGAAACATGTTGAGAAGGTTGAACATCAGCTTGCCACATTTAAGCTGAAGTTAGATAAGATAATTCGTGGAAGTGTGTTTCAGATTTGGAATCTTTTAGGGTTCAGTATAACCAGGTTTAGAGGGTATTTATAAGGCTATGTTGTCACGATATTAAGGTTAAGACATTGCTAACCTACTAAGCTAAGGGGGGAATCCATCTTAGGGGAATTAAAGTCCGCCTTAGTAAAACTTGTTACATGTTGATGCTTATAATACTCTAAAGCATTAGCCCTAGGAAAGGACTTAGTTAACGTGTAAAACGTCGATGTAAATACCCTAGGAGTACGCTAAGGGTTAGGGTTAATACTAGGAAAATTCTAAGGGCTACTATCAGTTGAGCATTCAACAAAGAATTCACCTAGGGAACAACCCGATAAAATGTGATTAAACTAGGAGAGAGAATGTCGCAAGGCATCACATGAAATTATAAACTGACAATTGTTGTTATTTAATTTACGTTGGGCCATAACGAACGCCCAACCGGGACCCCGTGTGGAGACGACCCTTGCTTCTAAATAAGGTATGGATATGTGTGGTCCGTATGTTGCCGTGCACGGCTTGTGTGCCGTGTGCCTTGCTTGACAACGACCATAAGATTAAAGCATGAAATTGGATCGCTTGTTATGGCTTGCTTATATTCTTGTTATATCATTGTTGCATAATACTTGCGCGCACACAGTAGTATAGTCCCTTCTCGTTGATGAAACCTTGAGTTGAAACACAACGAACTACGTAAACAAAACAAAGGAACTATGTAAAGAGAACACTCCTCTTAAACTATAGAGGTCTTCTAATGACTCCCACTAGGGTGTCGAACTTATAACGATAATGAGAAGTAAATTACCAGTTGGTGGAACGCACCCTGGGGCCTAGAGGTGACCCCGCTTTCTCGTCGCATGACGCCGGAATGGAGGATTAGCTATGGAAAAGACATTCTTCAACTTGTGGCGATAAGAGAATTCACAAATAACCCTTAAGGAATCAAGGAAAGATTGGCACCTACATGACATGGTCACGGGAGCTAAACTATATCCGTAGACTGGGTGCAAGGAAAGAAAATGAAAATACACATTATGGAAACAAGGAAAGAAAATGAAAATACACATTATGGAAACAAGGAAAGAGAATGAAAATACACATCATGGAAACAAGGAAAGGAAGTGAAAACACACAACGCTTGAATGGTCCCACTGTGGGGATCATCATCGCTTATATTCCCTGGCACGCTCTATTATGTATATGTGATTGACGTGCTTGTTGCTATCTCTGTGCTCAGCATATTGTGAGTGTTATATTGATATCACATGTTGTGTGTTACTACTTTATTATAGCATATAAATTGGACTTAATAATTATTCGACCAAGTAGTCGTGTAGCCCGGCAACATACGGGCTACACATGTTCATACTCAACATAGTTTTGCTGAGTCCTTTATTTTTACAGGTGGTCATCTGGAACGTGACGGAGCGTAGGCGGGATGACTACCATGGGGGTAGTCCAATTGGGCAAGACTTTTAAGTAGGGTGTTAAATGTATCGTTTGTTACCATGTAGAATTAAACCTGGGATGTACTTATTCAAATTGTATGATTAATGTAATAACTATGTTGTAGACACTCGGTACTTGCTATTTTATGTTGTATATGAGCTTTGGTTGAGGGCTGTTATCAGTCATGCAGACCGTAACTTGGTATTGGTAGAGTGGTCATATCAACCACGTGGGTGGTTGGCGTCTGTAGCACCCTGGAAGTTTAACAACGGCAAATAACCTTCTTTCCGTTTCCGAACTATGGTGTTTATTCGGGGGTGTTACACTATGTAACACCCCAACCGCTAATCCTTCCATTATCCTCTAATCATTCCCATAATTACCTTACTCGCAGCGGAATACTTACTTACTCCCGGCGGGTGATACAATGCCGTTAGCCATCCGAGACTAATAAGGGTACTACTACTTACAGTAACGGTCTGACGATTAGAATAACCGATTACATACTACTTACTTACAATACCAAATACTTACTTACAATTGATTACCGAGTATCCAATTATACGAATTACATTCCAACACTACTTCCCAAAAATCAAGAGTTTGTACATCCTCTCCTTACTGTCCAAACATGAATTCATTATCCAAAAAGGTGTACCCCATGGTACACCGGCTACTCAAAATGCCTTAGCCGTGTACAACTCGGTACACCATCCAAATCTACTAACTATACCAAAAAGAATCACATCCGGTCCTTACTCTACCATCACGCCTCGTGGGTACCTGTAGAATTAAAACATTCCCCCTAGGGGGTCAGCTTACGCTGAATATGATAACCGCATACCCCGCGTACTAGCGAGGGTACGCCAACTATTTGGTCGAGTACATGCGGTTCGTTTCATTCATACATACATACATGCTTCATACAATACGAATTCAATACATTCAATTCACAAGGCACGCATACATACATTCAATACATGCATGGAAGACATTACAAGTCAACCGTTCTTACTTACCGAATACTTACCGCATTACGGAGATACAATTCTCCATTCCATACAGAAGTCATGTTAGCTTCATTACACACCCGGGTTAATCGGGTGTTCAATACTCTTTTACTCAAGGTCGATGACTTACAATAGTCAAGACCGATACACATACAATACTTACTTCTTACTTACTTTACTCAAGTCAAGTCGGTATGACCTCCGGGCAGGGATTACTACATCCCACCACCGGGCTTTAGGGTGGCCCACTAATCCAAGATGCTACCCATTCAAGGGATTTGGTCCATGGAAAAGATTACAGCCAGGATTCGGATCCAACCTCTTGTGTTTCCTTATCCTCACGCGTGGCCGAAACTATATCGGACTTCTACTCATCCCATTTACTCATTACTCATGTTAGGAGTTAGATTGTTAGGAATTAGTAGAAGTCGGTACTTCATTTCCATACATCCATACAATACGCAAGTACACACTACTTACACATACCCTTCATTCTCATTCATACATTTCACGAATTATACAAACTAAATGTTCAAGAAGATACACAAGAACAAAATAGTTCAAACACAATTAAGTGTAATATAAATCCGATTCGTGCATTTATCTTTTTGAGTGATCACATAAGCACACAAATCGGGGTAACCAAGTTAGGATACAGGGCATGAAGAAATCATACCGTTCACCGTCGCAATGTACTACCGGATTCCTTCGATGTTCAACTATTTGATCCTATACATACATGAAGTTGTATGATCAATGATCCAACTTACTCTTCCATTAATACTCCTAATGTATACTTGCTACTCCTTTACATTTATACTTGATTATTAAACCCATTCTTTTCTCATTACCTCTTATTCTTGCTTTCTTACTTATGTACTTACTTTCTTACCTTTACTACTTCATTTATAGTGTGCTACTACATATATATGCATATATGTATTAGGCATATATATGTATATATATACATATGATTACTATAATCATATAATAAATATATATATATTATATATATTTTGACTCGACCGAACTTGCAAGTCCGGTCCATTCCAGTAGCTCTTATTACGGGAGAACTTTCTGGTCCGACCGAACTTGCATGTCCGGTCGCAAGTCCGGTCTATTCCAGAAGTTTTCAGACGAGAAAATTTTCTGGTCCGACCGAACTTGCAAGTCCGGTCGCAAGTCCGGTCCATTCCAGAAGGTTTCAGACGGGAAAATTTTCTGGTCCGACCGAACTTGCAAGTCCGGTCGCAAGTCCGGTCCGGCCCAGTACTTCAGTTTAAAAATCTGTTTTCAGTTGGTTTCTTTACCCATTGCTTCCTCAATCTTTACCAATACTTCCCCACATGATTTAGCACTAATTAAGCCCTCTAAATCACCCTAGTTCATCCACCAAACTTACTACTCAATCCCTACATTCACTTACACATTCTTCCTCATTCCAATCCAAGACTTATACTAGTTTTTGCTCCCACCAATGCTACAGATTTTGTTTTCTCCCTTATGCTACAGATTTTTCCCTCAACTTCCATCCTCCATTACTCCCTCAACTAATGCTATTCCTATCATCCGAAATACATTACTTTACACCCTATTTCTTCCCATTAACACACACATTTCCAAATCTGTTTCCAACTACAAAACACTCCCATTACACTCCCCAAATACACCTAGTTATCACCTAGGTTACTTCCTCTTCTTAAACCACTTAAGTCCTCTCATTCCTAAGTAAAATTGGGCATAGTCTCCCCTATAATTCTTACTTTGCTCACACACTATTCCAGCTCACAATGGCTCATTTTCACCACCTGTTTGTCTAATACATTATACACACATTTCAACTCCACTATAACACGATAAAATTCCTGCACATACACATTCACTACCCAAGGTTTACCCAAGCTTCTAAACATCTTTTAAAAGGCTTCAAAACTGTTTTATTCTCTTCTCCAATACACTACTACATTACTACTACTCATACTACATACATTACTTTTTTTTTCTACTAAAAAACTGTTACATTACTCAATACCAAATTAGTTCAAGGTAAGCACAATTACCTTGTCTTGCTAGTTTTCCTTCCTTTCCTTTCTCTTCCTTTCTTCTCCTTTGTTCTTGGTTTTGAATGGGGTTCACACTCAAGTTCTACAACCCATATCAATACACAATACCATTTAAATACTACCCTTAATTAACCTAAAGCTTTAAAGCATAGTTTTAGGGTTTAAGAAAAGCTATTACCTTCCAACCAATGAGTGAGGTCCTTGGTTAGCAAGAGAACAAGATTCCTAGCCCAAATAAGAAGCCAAAATCGGCTGGAGCAAGAAGAACCAAGAGTTCAAAAACTGAAATTTCTTATAATGCTAATGAGGGCTAGAAATGAAGGATTTTCGAACTTCTTTTTACCTCAAGATGATAAGGAGGTGAAGGTGCTTCTAATGGTGGACTTGAATCTTCAAATGGAGAATACCCATGAAAACGAAAATGAAACTTTTGGATTTTTGAAAGGAGGGAAGTGTTCTCCTTTGCAAGGGGATTCCAATGGTATGGTTTTTATAATTTTTGGACAAGGTTTGAGCCTTCAAAAATGAGAGAGAAGGTGAGTTTTGTGGGGGTTTCTTCAAAACTCCATAGCCATCGCAGGAGGAGGAGAAAAATCAGAAGAAGAGGAAGGTGGGTACGGTGAGAGAGTGAGGGATGGAAGAGAGAGAGAGCCCCTTCTTCTTTTTCTACTTTTCTACTTATTTCTTTTGTCTTTTAGCTAATAAGAAAACATTAAGAGAGTGAGGGAGGGGAGCTGGCCGGTCCACTCACACACACACCCAGATTTTTACATTTTTTTTGTAAAGTGGACACACTAAGTTTGTTTATTTGCATTCTCACCCCACAACTTTCCGGTTTTAACAGTCTACTAACCGTTTTCGGAATTTTCTCGTTTAATTAATTTTATTGGTTCTAAAGCTTCACTAATATTTATTAATGATTATTAAGTTGACCAAAATCATTACGAGTCTATTTGACTCGCTTAAAGTCGTGTTTTCCCGGTTTCCTCGAAAAACGCGCTTTAAGGTTCGTTTATGCTTTTAACCCATTTAAAGTCCCGTTTTCTTTAGGATTTGTTCCCTTATTTTTATTTACGTGTAATTAAGCCTTTTAAAATTATAATTAGCCTAATTAATCACTGTTTTTAATTACGGGGTATTTCACACTAGCTGAGACCCTTGGTATTTGCTTCAGGTATTTAAAACCCGTGCTTATCCATGTTGGATGTTTAGTTATATATTTTGAGATTCTGTTTCTCTATTGTCATATTTCAAGGTTTCGCACTATCTTCTCGCGAAGTCAATAAGGGATTGTAAGATTTGCCAGTCCGCACTGGGCGGTAAGCTCGGTGCCTGGGTATCCCATAAAATTTAGTGTTTGCTCTTCACGTGCAGGTCTTCAACAAACCCTTTTGACAATTCATGTAGTCTTAAGTATTTCATTTTAATTAATGTATTCCTTTTCATGACATCTGCTCGTCATTTAGGCAGGTCATAATTTGTAGTTACTGTAAGTTTGGACAGTTGATAACGCCCTTCGGCGGACTAAGTAAAACTAACTTACTATTCCTCACTGTACCATCTCACACCCTGTATCCCAAGGCTAATTAACCCAGATGTCTCGTCTTGGTCCTGGTGTAATCCAAGCTTCCCTCCTTCCTCATAGAAGTTCACAATACAAACGTCGGCTTTAATGTCCGGTATGTGGTTGGTTTCTAATTGTTGTGCAATTTTGACCGCTTCTGTTACCAAAGTTTGGAAACTATCGGGTACCCTAGGAACTCGTGCTCTTTCTACAATTTAAATCCTTACCCATACACATCATATATAATTTAAGTTTTGATCCACTCCCGTATCCTGGGATATAAAATCCTCCAAGGCCTATCCCCAAAGTTCTACATTCATTTACAATGGCTATTTGTTCATTTATAGTAAAGTATTTCTTGAGTAGGATCATGCCGGGTCAAAGTACTTGGCATTCTGCCTCTGGATATTCCCGACCTTCGCACATAGGCTCAGGTGACCTCGGTCTCATAGGTAAGGGAAAACAAATGTCGAAGTATCCTATTAGGTGAGAGGTTACCTAAGTTAGGTCTCTCTAAATTTTTGATACTTACTAACACATACAAGTCTCATCGACTGATAATTATAAACACATATTCAAGCATCATGCATTTGGTTTAAGTTCTAGGCTTACCGGTTTCGCGCTGAGCGCTAGCCTCAGCGCCTGAAGTTCCCACTGAGTACAAGGTGTTTCTACTCGGAACTATCTCCTTCCCTTTCTGACTCCCGGATGAGGATGGCTGTCCTCCCGGTCCCCTAGTATAGGTGTTGTTCTGCGGCGCCTGGCCTCCTCTTGGTCCGCCCGCCTCAATAGCTGGTGTTCTCTGTGAACCTCTAGATCCCTTGTATACTCGGCTCCCTGGGTTGGAAAAACATTCATACTCTCTATGGCCTTCCTTTTTGCAATAGCGGCACTCCACCTTCCTTCCTGTACAATCTACGCCTGGGTGATCATTTCCACAACGTTTACAGTAGTAGTGACGCTGGGGTGGCTTTTTGCCCTTAGGTGGTGCTGATCTATGTGGCTGCACATCAATGGCTGGGCCGGTCAGACGAGGGACCTGCTCCTTTGTCTTCTGACTATGGAAATCCTTCCGCCCCTTCTTCTCATCAAAGAATTTCTTCCCCTTCTTGTACTAACCGCCAGAGGTTGCTCCCCCATCTTCTCCTTCAGTATTCTTTCTCTTCTTTCATTGGGCCTTTTCCCTGGACTGAAGCATTAGTTCTATTGCCGATGCGGTGTCATAACATTCTTGAATAATAGCGAAACGTATTGCTCCCATGGCGCCCTGGTTGCGAATTGCAAACCTCCCCTAAACTTTTGAATCTTCACAGTGTCAGAGTAGTCGACCCCTGGTATGTAGTCTAGCAGACTGATAAATCGTGCGTAGTACTGGTCAACTGTTTGACTCCCCTAGATTAAGGTCTCGAGCTCTTGCCTCTTCCTCTGCTTCAAGTGTTCGGGGTAGTACTTCTCCCGCAACACTTCTACAAATGCTGTCCATCCAAAGTCCGGTGTAGCTCTACGGTGGCCCTCCACAAACCGCCACCAAATATCAGCTGCGTCCTTCAAGTTGTACGCGGCGATGTCGACCTTCTGGTCTTCTGGGACTCTAACAGCTTTGAAGGCCTTCTGGTGCTCTACAATGAACTTCTCCAGTGCGGCGGGGTCTGATTCCCTTGAGTAAGTCGGTACCCTCGCGTCTGCAACGCTCTTCAACCAGTTGGTTTCTCTGGGCTGCGGCGGGTGAAATACCCCTAAATTTTAAAATACATTTATTTTCTAGTTTACAAGTATATTATGTAGTTTACGGGTACATTATATTTTATCAGCCTATATACGAGTATATATATAGTTTGCAAGTATACTAAATAGGTTACGTGTTGTTGTCTGCAAGTATAGTAGTATTTTATGAGTATATATATAATGAAGGTTACACGTTTATTATTTACTAAAGAGAATTCATTCTAACAAATAACGTGTTTTAATTAGGCCAATTGTTATTTTATTAATGATCCTCGTATATCTCTAGTTAACTTGGTATATTTTAGTTTTAAAAAATGGGGTTATAATAATGATGCTATGATTCAAATAATACTGTTTATTCAAAATACATCTATTATATAATTTAGTAGAATATTGGTTCGCAAGTATAATAAGTAGTTTATGAGGATTATACTATAATTTACAAGCATGTTGTATAGTATTTTATAAAAAAGATTCGTTTTAATAAATAACCTGATTCAAAATACGTCGGTTATGATTTTCGATGTAATAATATGATCCATGTGTACTTTGTATTATTTTAGTGTATTTAGTTGTTTATAACTTATTATAATAATGATAGTTTTGATTTAATTACATACACTAAATAAATTAGTTTTACTATATGTCGGTTACACCTTTTGGTATTTTCTGATTTTATTTAGTTAATCAATTTAAACTTTCCATATTTCCCTCTCTATTTATTAACTCACCTTTACCTTTCCAAATTTCCTAACTTCTTATTTTTCTATTCATTAAGGAGTTTAATTTTCGTAATTGATTGAACAATTATTTTCTGTAATAATTAAACAGTTTATATTCCTCGCTCATCAGTTACCCTCGGCCTCCTATATATACGCTCATTTGATGTTCCATTTTATCCGCCCATCCTCTATACTCGAATACCTCTCTTCTCATCTAGACTAGAAAAAAAATAAATTTCTTCTATGTCGTGCCTCCTTTCTCTATATCATAGATTCAAAAAGAAAAAAAAATCTCTCTTCTCGCACACACAAAAAAGGAAAAGATGAAAAAAGGATCAATAGTTTTTCTTTTCTATCTTGGGGGCCACAATATGAAGTAACGGTAGCATGTAGCAGCAGCTAGAGTTGTTTCTTTCATTGATGATGTCAACAAATCGGTGCCAAAATGTGTAAACGAAGAGTAGTGGCTAATTATATGTTTGGTGGGTGCAAATGATATGTTCTTTTTGAGGTAAGTTACTACGTTCACTAATTTTTATTGTTTTATAATAATGAATTTTCACGTGGATGTGAATTTTGTGTGTGATCATTGTTTGAGATTGAAGTGTTAAGTGTTAGTGATAATTTCATTTTCTTGTGTGAGTGATTTGTTTTGTAATGGATATCAGTGGTTATTTTGTTTTGTAATGGATATCAGTGGTTGTTTAAATATATTTTCTAAAAGAGATTGATGGAAAATTGTTATGAGTTTATTTATGAGATCAACTGATATTGTTGTGAAATCGTTAACGAAATGATTTTGTGAAAATTGAATTATTTATTCAATAAGGATGATATCATAATTTATTTATGGTGAAATATGTGGATTTTGATGATATTATATGGTAAAGAATAATAACGAATAAAATAATTGTAACACCCCTTCCAACATAAACACACTTAACAACAAACTGCAGTGGAATACACACCTCATCAAATAACATAACTCATTGGTGTTACACGCCGTTAACCACCCACGTGGCTAACAAGGCTATTACATACACATTGTACCGGTCTGATGGACTAGATTCCCGAGCGACTACACATTATTATCCCTTTCCATTAACAACACAACATACACATACCTTCCTACTGTACCGAGTATTTATAAACTGATGCCGATAACAATTTCGGTCTTACTACACCTACTGTACATATGCACTTAAATGATTACCCAAGTACAACGACTACCCCGTCCTACTCTCGAACGGCTTCAAGCTCTTCGTACCTGAAGTAAGAAAACAAGAGAAAGGGTGGCCCCCAAGGGGCTCAGCACCTTTGCTGGTATGGTAATCCCGCAGCCCACATGCTACCGGGCCACGCACAACTAATTGTCGTCTTAGCATGCGGTTGATTATATTTAGATCATGCATGCAACTGTAAACACACAACACATAACATTTCGCCTATATGGCTCAACAAACGGATAGTACATCCTTACTTGATAAGTCACTCATGGTATTCATTATCCCTAGAGTGTTCCTCCTCTAATGGAGCTACTTCCTTAATAGACGACACTTGCCCTTAAATCGGGTTATCCTTAAACGCCTCTTATCACAAACTGGGATTCATTTCCATGATCCACACACTCTATATCTTACAACATATAACATTCCTCACATAACAAAACATAATAACACTATACACGTTCGACGTGCACATGATAACATCGCAATAGGAATTGCTTTACAACAACATCACATAACAAAACGGGAACGGTCCTCTTAGGAACCGACCCAAACATAGTTAATTCACTGGTGAGCCTAGAGGATGGTGTCACCCTCATGGTAAGCTCGTTATACAATAACAACACTCATTACCGTCCTAATAGTCGGACGAGTAACTTAAGTTAAGATGGTTCGGGTTTGGAGGCCCGAACACACCACACAAACACATGTTTCCCCTAAACCGATCTTAAGTCAGAATAGCTAAGCTTTGGAATAAGCTAATGGGAGATCATAACCCGTGAGGGAAACAACCATAACAAAGAGGAGGGTAAGGCTAAGAAGGATACCCTCTCCCAAACAACGCGCGACCGGCCAAACCGGATTCCTCACCACTGTTAGTACATACTTACTTTAGATTAGTTTAGAACCCCACTATGGAGTCTATCACATCTACACACATACAGTATTATAACTGGGTTAAACATACAAGGGAGATCCCTACATTCACATACACAACATCACATAATCAACTCACGCATAGCCGTGGTCAGAACGCCCCATGGTTCGGGTCGTTTAATCCGAATACCGAACTCTCATGTGATCCTAGACTCAGTTAACTAAGGTTAACACTGCCGAGGTTAATGGTATCGGAATTAGACACGTCACATATATGAATTACTGTAAACTCATTACATGTATTATCTTACAACGTGGCAAACATACAGAAAAAACACATTGGCATACAAGCCGGTGTAATCCGGTAGGACACAGGTTGCAAGAAAACCATACCTGTCACCGGAGTCCACTTTACCACGTCCACTTATGTTCCTCGAGCAATTCTCGAACAACTGATAACATTGCATGTACTTTTATTAACGTCGGGGTAGCATGATTATTTAATGTCTAATGCTTATAACTTTTCCCCGTTAACTTAGTTACATAACTTCACTTTTTAACTTGTTTTACTTTTACATTTTAATACATCTTTTCCCCCACTAAATTGTCATATAACTCACCTAACATGTCTTAAACAACCTTATAACATCATTACTAATCAATCCCCATCATTACATATCATTTAAACCATAAACAAACATTTTTGGTCCGACCGACCTTACCGACCGACCTTGCACAAGGTCGGTCCATTCCAGAACACTTTACCGTCAAAATTTCTACTCCGACCGACCTTGTAAGTTCGGTCGCATGTTCGGTCCATTCTCGAGAGTTTCTTCCCTTTGAAAATTCAGCCCGACCGAACTTGCCAAGTCCGGTCCCATGTTCGGTCGATTCCAAGAAACTTAATCCGTACACAAAATACAAGCCCGACCGACCTTGCAAGTCCGGTCCCCAAGGTCGGTCCATTCCAGAAACTAATTATCGCAGGGTAATCTGGGCTCGACCGACCTTGGCAAGTTCGGTCGCAAGGTCGGTCTGCCCCAGACCTTTATTTTCCATTGCCCATTTAACTCCAAACTTCACCTCATATATCCTAATATGTCCTAACCTCATTTGGGCACTTCAAACACATCTTTAGCCATGTACTAACTCTTTAAATCACACACCAAAAACCATCTTATCATTCACAAATTTCCTACAAAATTCTTAGCACTTCGAATGTTTCCTCCTTAAGATTTCTAAGTGGTATTTCACCAAAAATGACCACTATACCAAGGTGTTTCCTCTACACCTTAACATCATCTCTCAAACTTCTTTTCTTACTAACTAAATCTCCTTTTTCACATCTTACCTAAACATCACTTCTTCCTTGTACATCAACATTCCTAAACCTTAAACAACTTCTCCAAGACTTAAATACATTCTCAAAAACACACATTGAATTCCTAGAACTTCCAAGATAATACCTAAATCCTTACATCACTCTTAATCACCTTAATACATGTTTTCTTCCCAAGTAAAACATTTGTTCACCTTTAACACTTCCTAGTTCACCAAAACTTACTTAAAACACTTAGAACTTCTTACACATTTTCCAAATTTGGCCATAGCTTCTCTTGTATATACTCACATCCAAACACTTAGGTTTTTACCTTATTTCATTCAAGAACACCTAAAATCCATCAAACACATTTTTATACACAAACTTCACACATTTAGCACTACATCACAATATAGTGCATAAGCTTAAATTGCTTGGCACTTAGGCCCTTAAATAACATGGCTCTTAGGCCCTTAAATTGCATAAACCTTAAACACTGAATTTCTCACATAAATAATGCCTTTGACCTGCAAATACACCCAACAATACATATGCCCTTAATAAACTCCTTGAGAGCATTTCTCTAGTTCATTCACCATTGGCTCCTTAGGTATTTTATCAAGCAAATCAAGCTCATTTTCCTAAGGCATTTAAACTACATTGAGATAGTTTGTTTACCTCTTTTTCCTCACAAACTTCTTTCTTGGTTCCTTGTAAAACCGGTAGGGTGTTTGGTTGTTTGTCAACTTCTAAACAATGTACAAATAATAGAATGAGTATTCAAGCGTTATGCTTCATCTCATTGTAAACCATAGTTACACATATTGTTTTAACACATTAAGGTAATTGTTTTACCTTGGAATTGGAAGAGAACTTGAATAAGTATCAAGAGAGGACTCCTCCTAGCCCTTGGAAGATTCAAATGAAGCTAAAACAAGCAAGGTGAAAACACCATTGTGAGGTGAATTTTCGGGCATCATATAAACATGGAGGAAACATGGATTTTCTTTGAGTTTCCTTACCTTGAAGCAAAGGAGAACAATAATATGTGAAAAGGTGAGCTCAAGCTCCTTCAATGGTGAATCTCCATGGCACCAAAATTGAGTTCTTGAAGATTTGAAAAGATAGAAGTGTAGAGCTTGGTCTAACTAAGACAAATATGGTCTTAGAATTTGATTTGGAGCATGGAGTTGGATTTGGTAAAGAAATGAAGATGGAGAAGAGAGGTTGCCATAGAAAATCGTAAATGGAGCTTGGGAGAAGATGAAGAAACCGTGTGAAATGAAAGGAAAGAAGAGAATGAGGTGAGAGAGAGTTCACTTGTTAAGATATTTATGTATAAAGCAAAATAGTACTTTACTTTATAAGTTTTACTTTCCTTATTTGATTTCTTTTACATGTTGGTGACTCACACCTTGAAAAACCGGCCCCCATATAATTAGAAGGGTATAACAGTCTTTGTTGACCAATTTAATTACTTATAACAACATATGTTACAAACTAGCTTATAAAAGTTACTATTCACTAAAACAAGGCACATAGATGTGAAATTTTTGATTTCCCATTGATATAGGCTTCCAAATGTGATACTATATAGTACACATGTTAATTAAAGAGTAATGATGGACATTTATCCATTCAAAACTCATTTACAAGACAATTTTCAAAAACGTGCTTTAAGACTCCTTAAAGCACATTTTGTGTTTTAACTTGTTTTCAAGCTTGGTTTTCTTTGGTAATTGACTTAATATGTTCATTAACATATTTATAAGGTATAGGTATGACCATTAGGTCTTATACAAATTTATCCCAAGCTTAGAGCACATTTTTGCTCTTATTGACTTTAAGGTATATTCTTGTGTTTTGTTTGGTTTAACTGTCTACCAAAGTTTCCTAAGGACTCAATTAGCCTTATTAAATCATAATTGAATATTATTAAGTCTTGGTAGGCTCTTTGGGTCCTAACCAAGTTCACTCCTAGCTTAGAGCATGTTTTTGCTCAAGCTGTGTCTTAGTGCTTTATGCATTTTACTATGGTTTAAACTGTTCACTGATGTTTCTAAGGCACTTTTTAGCCTTTACATACCATAGTTTAATATTTAAACCACATATCAAGGTTTGGGGTATTTCAATAATTTTTAAGAGGAGAAAATCATGGTGCATGTGGGCCGCATTAGGACACATGAATGAGATGATAAATGCGGGCCGCATTAGGACGCATAAGTTTGAGATACTGTGGGCCGCACTAGGACACAGTTAGCCCTAGATCTACTCCTTAGTCCTTTGAACTATTGGGGGGTGTGCACACTTAAGGATTTAGTGGCTTGGTTGGATTCCCGGCTACGTGTTGGGGTCCGGGTTACAGCTGCGTGTTGTACCCAAAGAGAAAGTAAAGTTGTTTTGTCCTGGCTGCGCGTTGGGACAAGGAAGATAATTAAAATAATCTGACTAATATATTTTTGGGTTACTAAAGAAATCCAATGTGAAGTGTTTTACAGTTATGATAATTTTGTTGTTGTGTGTTAATATTGTTGAAATGTGTTGTATGTTATGTGGTTATGTTGTTAAAAATGATTTCCAAAGAGAAAATGATTTTTACGTGGTGAAGTGGTAGCTTACTCAGTTTTTCTGACTTTATCGTGTCCTTTTCTATGTTTGTTTGGATTTCTGCCACAGGTACTGATGAAGTCCTTAGGGTTTGGGAAGGCGACTCCACATAGGCTAGTTATTTGTTATTGAATTTTATTTTAGGCTTTAAGACTTGTGCATTTTTAAGAAATTGTTATTGTGGACATTGGATTTTCTTGTCAAAAATAATGAATTGGTTATTTAGTTAATTGTTTAGGCTTCGCACTCGTTCTTTTGCGAGTGTGGCAGTAATGCCCCGGGTTTAGGTTTCGATTCCGCTGCTTAATAATATTAAACTTGAATTGGAAAAAAAAATTGACCAAATAAAATGTTAGAAAATCCGGGGTGTTACAGCGGGTGGGGTATGGCTCCCGTAAGCTGAGCTCCTAGTTGTTGCGCGAAGGCTGTCATGGTCGCTGCTAGGCCTGGTACTTCTGGAACATCCGCCGGTGTCTCGCCACCGCGTCCACTGCTGCGTCCACGTGGTCTTCCTCTTGTCGACATCTATAGGATAGTATACTATTATTTTACTCGGTTGCTACACCGTTTTACAAACACAATCACAAACATGTAAGAAAACTAACTAATAGCAATAAAATATCCCTAGGGTTTTTCTAAGTCACGAATCCTCACAGACGTTTGCCCGTATCCCAATATTCCTATGCTCATGTTCTTGACTCAGTATCCTTCATCAGAGCGTAACTACGCTCTGATACCACTTTTTGTAACACCCCTAATCCTAAACCTGTAATAACGTCGCAAGTCATAGCATAATAAATAACATTCACAACGGAAAATAAAACTATCTATCCTTGGTGTTACAGGCCGTTACTCACCCTTGCGAGTAACAAGGCATCCTTACTCCTTCCAACAACTTCAACTCCTCACGCTGTGATGAACAAGATACTGAGCACTCTTAATATTACAAACTAAATCCAAACTAAATGAGCAACTAACTGAATACACCAAACTCCAAAATACAGTACATAATAAAGCTACAAGTGTTTATTAAAACACATCAGCTACCCTGCTTCCCCGCACTCTGGCTTGTGTCTTCAATCAATAACCTGAAATGTTTTGCCCATTGAAGGGCTCAACAATCAAAATGTTGGTATGCTAAATGTAGTCCTAAGTCATCTAGATTCCTTAAGTCGTTTTAGCCATCTTGATATTAGATTCTTTACATGAAATACCGGTTTACAATAATAACTGTAAATGCTAAACAAACACACAACAACACACCTGCAAATCACATCACATAATAGTAACCAACAACCAGATAATCAAACATCAACAATCCATAACAATAACCAAACAAGATACGCATATTAACTGTACTTGTTAGTTGGCCACCTGGCCCTTATCCTTTAAAACCAATCACTTAACCTTTTCCAATTAAATTCCACCTCAGGCGTCATGTTAAGACAACCCTTAATAACTTAATAATGGACAATAGTCCCCTGGGTTCCAATGGAACCGTTACTAGCTGACCTTATGGCCCTGGATAAATATTTTGACCGATCCGGTCGAACCGGTGCACCAACGGTAGTGCCCTCCGCCATCGTCGAATGTGGACAATGGATTCCCTTGAGTGACTCCCCATTGAAGTCTCTCGTAGTGATCACGATGCGCAACCAGAAAGTCAAAACAATCTGGATTCCTCTCTTTATAAGTTAGCCCTTTAGTCAGTGGTACAATAACGAATCCTTGAGTTAAGACTATAACAGTTGACCATCAGTTAGATACAATAATACCTAAAGCTCAGTTAGTCTTGTTCCAGTTTAGATGTATAAACTTCCAGTCATAAGACGTTCACGTAAAATAAAACGCAGTTGTGTTGAGCAATACAGTATACAATATCAAATACATAAATCACAGATATCGCTCTTAACAATTCAAACACACAACGTCTGGACCTCAGGAAAATCCTTAGGACATTCAGACCACACAATTAACATACCGTTCACCAGGATAACAACTAGCTTGACAATTCACGATCTAGTGATTCCTTCCCGTACGCTGTTATATATACATGCAATACCGGGTAATATTAATACAACTGTTCACTAAATATTACAGTACTGTCACTGTAGAGTTTATACTCGTAGTATACTAACTCTGTAGATTCTTTATTTCCCCCTGTTATTTACAGTGGCTCTAGGTAGTTCAACAGTTCGTTATTTTATGTGATATCCACATGTGATAATGAATTTCTACCTTGTAGTATATCTTTATTCCATTAATCATTTATCCATAATTATTCTCACTTATTCCATCTATCAATCTCCTTTGGTTGTTTTTATTACAACCACATTTATTTTATAAACTTTATATTATATCCCATAATATACCATATTACATAGTTTTAATTCCTTTATTTATTTAATTACTAAACCAACCTTATAAATTCGGTAATTACATAATGAACACATTATCTTTTATAAATTACCAAATAACCATATAACTTTTATAATTCACTAAATATCCATATTAACTTTCGGTATTTATATTTTATACCTAATAACTTTCATAAATTACAATATGGCCACCTATGGTTTTTGGTTTTAATATATCTTTCCTTTATTTACAATTTAACCCCAAAACTTTATATAAGTTACATATTAACTTATAAACTATAGTTTTATTATTTAATTTCCTTAATTACCGAAACAACCCTTATACTTTTATAAATTACATTCCCACCCCTTGTTTAATTCGGTTTTACATATTAATTCTTATAAATTTCGTTTTCACCCCAAAACTTTAATAAACTTAATATTTTATGTCATAGATCATTTTAACCCAAAGTTTTTGGTCAACACTTTGACCAAGACTTAATTTCATAGTCAATACTTTAATATACCCATAAATTCATATATAATTCAGTTTCACCTCTAAACTTTCCAATAATTACAAAATAGCCCCAAAACTTTATTAAATGTTATTTTAACACTTAAACACTTATTTAAATTCACCAAAATTCATAATATTAATTCCTACCTTATATTATAACATAAATATACCAAATCACCCCTTTAATTCTCGGCAATTATTTTTAATACATCAAACCTTTCAAAATTTACATTTTAACCACATAACTTATTAAACTAGCCATTTATATACTTGTAGCTATTTTTAATATTCCCAAAATTTATAATATAAGTTAATATACTTATATATTTCAAAAATCACCAAATAATCCTTTTAATTCTCAGCTTTGATTTTATTTTACCATATGGTTTTAAAACTTGATTTAAACTTTATAATATGTATATATAAATGTATATAAGCCATATAACACTTCTAAAAATTATGCTAATGACTTAGAATGATTATAAACTCAAAATAGAACATTTAATACTTAGATATTTTGGCCTATATTTATATGTATCATAATTTAATTTTCGTGACACAAATTTATATCTTAAGGTAATAATCTTACCTTATATGTTATAATTTATTTTCTTGACAATATAACCCAATGTTTTCGGCCTTAATTTATTTAGAGGTTATATATAATTTTTATACCAAAGTTTGAAGCTTAAATCAAGCTTAAACTTAATAAACCTTAATTATAGAAACTTATTCCTTAAATCAAGACAATTCTTGTACTTGATTTCTCCTTGAATTCCAAGCTCTTCAAATGCTACTTTGATGAAGAAAATTCGGCCTCCTTGTATATATTTAGGAGATCCATTTGTTAGACTTCTAACAAGGATTTATAAATAAGATTTGGAGTAATTTTACAAGAGTTTACCTTAGGTATTTAACAGGGTATTTTTGGTACACCTTGGGATGATTGCAGATCCAAGTTTCCTTCATGAAATGATGAAGAGAATATAGGTTTAGAAGTCTAGAATTTTCGGAAATGCTTTAAGGAATTTTACTAGGATTTTCAACATGAGAATATACCTTAACTTGATCTTGTTGTTCCTTGTATTGTTGTTGAATCAAGGTGACTCCTTGGAACACATATGCTTGGCGAAAATAGTAAGGGTTGCTAGGATGATTTCTTGCTTCAAGACTTAGGAGAATTAACTAGGAGATTACATTAAAATGGTGTTAGAACTTAAAACACCATTAATGGAGCTTTGAAGCTCTAAGGAAAGAACTAGCAAATGAAGAAGAAAAGAGAGGAGAAGAGAGCCTTACCAATCGGCTGAGTGAAGGGGCAAATGAGAATGAAGTCTACGTATGGCTTAAAAAATGGAAATGAGAGAATTTCTCTTTTGATAAAACAATGTCAAATTTGACTAGTCTTTTCCTTTGTTAATTATTTGATTGTTTGGCTCAAGAAGATGCCCATTATTGTTGCTTGCTTTCGGCTATAGACAAGGGAATAAGGTGGCTTAGTTTGACAATTCAAAAGAAGAAGACAAGAGCTATGGTATGTGTATGTTTTCTTTAGCATTTTAAATGTTGATTGTCCTTGTTTTCCTCCTTGTATATTACGGTAATGGGGACTGAATATGGGCAATTGATTCTTGATAATTGAAGACAATATATCATGCCTAGGTAGGTAGGTATTCTACTTTGATTTTTATAAGGCAATCAAGCCTCATTTTCCTACACAAAATCGGCAATGGTGTGCTGTATGGGACATTTGATTTTGTTGTATTAGGCATGGGAATACACATAGTTAGGTGGCTGTTTTATTTGACTAAGTAGACCAATCAATCCTCCATTTTCATGATCAAAATCAGCAGCCACAAGAGAGTAACATGGGCTGTTTTATTGTTTACTTGCACATGGTATAAAGCTAGATCTAGTTTTATTCTTTTGTGTATTTAATTTCCATGGCTTTTTCCCTAACTTATTCTTGTTGTTTTGTTGCAGGAAATCGGTGATGAGGAGCTCCATTGACTGAATATATTTGACACATTATCATATGGCACATGCTAGATGAGTCACCATTCCATAAGACAATTCACAAACTAAAAACTAGCCTAAAACCACCTTAAATGGCGCCCAACATGGAGATCAATTGGGGTGTCCCTCGATTTTAAACCCTGTCCTATGTTGATTAAGTTGATTAGGATCTAGTCGGGTTTTAGGTCCACCTGTAACCTAAGATTAATAACTATGTCATATAACATCAATTATTAATACCTAAGCTAGCTCACAGGAACCTATTATGAGTCGCCACCTAATTTTTACCTAGATCAAATTAGGAAAGGAGAGTTCGGGTTCGGGGGCTTGATATTCAACTTAATTAGGGTTCAATTACTTTCATTACCCCTAGAAGTCGTTTTTCCTCTACTTAGTTTAATTATGGCTTATTACGAGTTGTTTTTAACCTAAGTGCACGCTTCTGTTTTTTTTTTTATTATTTTATTTTTTAGTGTTTTTTGACAGAAAATTAAAGTGAAATTAAAAGCTACCTAAACTTGGGTTTCGGAGGCAGAATTAGGTCAAATTTTAATCACGTCCGTAGCCACGGACCTAATGTCCGAGACCACAGACCCCAGTTGAATTAAATGATTTCAAAAACAGAACTAAAATAAAAACGCAAACTTGAAAAGTCCGGGGCCACGGACAGGGTGTCCGTGGGCCCGGACATGTATTGACAGAAACCCTAAAATTTGAAAAATTGAAAAATGTAAAATCCCGCCACCGTCCGTGGGTGTCCGTGGTTACGGACAACCCGTCCGTGGTCCCAGACAATGAGTCCGAGGTCACGGACAACCCACGGACAGTGGGTTTTTGATGGCTCCCGACGGTGTTTTGAGCTCAAATTTTATGGGTATGTAGCCTGAAAGATTATGAACACGTTAGTAATTGAAAGAACTCACTTTGAAATCAAAATTAATACGAAACTTAGCAAACAAGTAACAAGGCAGTAGCTAAAACAATTAGTGATACAAAAACGAAAAAGAGTTAGTTTGAACCCAAATTTTGAGGCAAGACTGATAATATCGTGGGGAGTTAGGAAAGTGGAATTTCTACCTGTTTTACCTTCGGGTTCACGATGATTCTTCACACCGGGATTCGTCGAGTGCCCCGTTGATGGCAGACCCGAAGAGTTTTTGAACCAAGCTTCTGGTTGTTGGTTGTTCTTGCTGTTCTTCACGTTTTGGTGATGTTTTGTGGGGTTTTGATGATTATTGGTGCTTTGGGGATTGGAAAACGAGTTTAGATGGTGATTTCGGGGAATTTTCGGTATGATTCGGGTGGCCGGGTGTTGAAAAACGTGTGTGAGAGAGAGGGGTTGTGCTTTCTGTCTTCCTAGGGTTCTTGAGCATATGAGATTCTGATTTTATCAAAAAAAAACCTATCCCCTTATATAGACTTTCTTAAAGATAAAGAAAATCTAGTAAAAGTAAGATTTTATTATATTTTAATTAAATGACTTCCCAAAGGAATTTTGCTGTGAAATTTTTACCATATGTCAAGGATGGCAATTATGAATTTTCTGAAGTGGAATCGGATTTTTTAAATGTTGGAATATTTTTAAATTGAATTTCTTGTCAGATTCAGTCAGAAATTGCTAGAAAATTATTGAAAATTCTAAAAATCAAAATTCCAACGCCATTATGCTTAAAATGTCATCCCCTATCATGGGTTAAAATATCAAAGCATTTCAAGCTGATTTGAGCACCCTTTGGAGGAGAGAGAAAGCTTATAGGAGGTCTTAGGAGCCTTAAAAATTACGAAAACACCCCTGATAATGGCGAAGCCACTCCCCATGCCTTGGAACGCGCTGATCGAGACGGAATCTCTCACTACTTAATTGAAATGTCCCCCACAACAACAAAATCTCGTAGACCCTAACCAGAGGGGTCAAAATTTTGGGTATAACAATTGGAATTGATTTTTGATTTGATTCATGTCACACTATATTGTATTAAGGCCATATTATAACATGTAATAGGTTCCAGCATTTATTTGGTACATTTATATCATGGTAAAAGATGAAAGTTCTAAGGTAAAAATGCTGATTTTAGGTATCTTTTTTATCATAATTTCGGCCCTGTTTGTGCTATGTGTTTAGCACTGGAATTAATTGATTTAGATCTTCAATTTATCCCCTTTTAAAATTATCAACTCGTGGCTCCTCAAAAACTTCAAGGCAATTGCGTAAAACGCGTTTTTATGACACCCGAAGGTACGTTTTTGTGCTTTAAGAATATTATGGAAAATAAGTAGTTGCTATGAGTTCCAAGTGTTTATAAATATTATTTATAGTCAATAATAATATATTAAAGTGTTACATTGACTTATATGGGGTTATATAAACTCAAGACACAATTTCTGGGCTACCGGGACACTCCCGGGGCAAAAAGGAGCGTTAAGAAATTCTTCCGAGCACTTTGTGTATTTTTGAAAAATTAGCTCGAGCATTCTCTTTAGAATGATGAATATTAATGATAGGAACTCTAAGAATAATTTATATTGGAGTTTGTGCCACTTCGGTACCTCTCCGGGGCATTCTCGGGGGTTTATGGGGCCCTCAACAGGAACCTCCGAGCACTTTGTCTTTAACTGAGAACTTAGCTTGAGAACTTCATCCTATATGTTTATTAAAGTGTAATTGTGTATTTGGAATGAAGTGTAATGCTCTATTTCATCTTATAAAGTATTTCCGGGACTTTCGGGCCTTAAGGGCCTTTAAGGGAACTCCCGGGCATTTTGTACTTTTACTCAGTTTTAGCTGATGTCCTGTGTTCTAAGGGTCATATAATGATCCTTGATTAACTTCATATGATGTTCATAGCTTATATAACTTGATTTGCTTAAGGTCCGGCTTAACGCTCGTTTATAACCTTAAGGAGTTCAGGTGCGTTTTTAACGCCTAACTGTTTATATACTTTTCTCAGGGTTTAATAATCCCCTAGATAATATTTATTTACCATTATTTAATTATTTAAAGGTTACGGGTATTTCAGTACTACCCGGCACATCTCAAGCAGAAAAAGCACCGTGAGTTCGAGACATTCTCCCAGGGAGGTCTGACCGTGGATGAGTACTACGCTCGATTCATCGGTCTGCTGGACTTCATCCCCGGAGTCGACTACTCAGAGACCGTGAAGGTCGAGAAGTTCCGGGGGGGATTGTTGTTTCACATCCAGATGGCGATGGGTGCTACCCTCTATACTACTATCCAGGTATAAACATGAATGCCATTAATTCTTTACTTATTAAATTACCAATTAATTTTGTGAGAACTTACCAATGAGATTCCAGGAGTACTATGACGCTGCCTCGAGGACGGAGCTACTGCTCCAGATTCGGGAAGAGACTCTCGGGACCAAGAAGAGAAAGAACACTGAGGGAGAGTCTGAGGGTAGAGGAGCGTCTCCAGGCGATGGCCAGAAGATGGGAAAGTAAGAACTTACCCATTCTAAATTGTTTACCATATTAAACACCTTTTATGAATGCTGACCCGAAACCTTAAACAGGAAATTCTTTCAGAAGAAAGGGCAGCAGGGTCACCAGGGAGCTAAGGGGAAAGAGCCCGTCCCTCGGTTGACCGGCCCAGCTATAGATGCTCAGCCTTTGAGATCTGCGCCTCCTAAGGGTGAGAACACCTTCCTCTTAAATTAAATTGTAACCTTAACCTTTGTACCTTCAGATATTAACTCAAACTAAATGCCACCATCAGGCACCGGACAGCCCCAACGCCATTTCTATTGCAAGCGTTGCGGGAAGGACCATCCTGGGTTCGACTGCAGTGGCCGCAAAGTAGAGTGTCGGTACTGCAAGAAAGAGGGCCACCGAGAGTTCGAGTGTTGGATGAACCCTGAGGGCCATAACTACAGGCCACCAAAGACTACTCATAAGACCTCAGCTGGAGGATCTGGAGTACCACGAGGCGGTCAGGAGGGCCAGACATCTACTGATGCTGGAGCCTAGGGGGGAAGGGAGTCGACAGGGCATGAGTACCGTGAACTCCGAAAGACCGTTGGTGGAATACTTTTGCTTATTTTGTTATATACTTAGCCTTGAATTATAGAGAGAAATATGCTGTAAGTATGTGGGAGTGTGTCAGTGACCACTCGCCTTTTGTGTATGACTTTTGGGACTAGTTATGTGTACCAGATACAACATACAAGTAACCTTGGAACCTTGACGGACCATGTATATATAAGAACGAAATTTTAATGCTTACACTATCATGTAACCCATACTCAACGACGAAAGAGTCAACGAGACCAGTAATCACGGAGCCGATATGTCAACCTACATGGCGCACTTGCTACTGCAAGCGCTATGACAATCAATACACTAAAATTTCCATCTGCCTTGCGCACTTGCCACAACAAGTGCTGCAGCTACCACTAAATTTTAATCTACCAATAAATACCTAATTTTCCGTACAAGTTTTTCGTACAACCTTTAAGATAAGAGGCCTATGAAACCTCGGGAAGACCTATTGGTCCGACCACTGCAACTGAAGGAATTATATAGCCATTGTAAACCACGCCAGTTTATTTGTTCGAGAATTTTCAGACATGGCTTATTAGCCAAATACCAGAGGTGTATACCAGCATTGAATGCTAATCACTAATAGTGATGAATGTTTAGTCCTTAAGGACAAGCATGACCTTGTGCGAAATCGCATACCCTTTGTAGATGCACTACCGTCAATGAGGATGGTTGGGAAGCGAAGAGCCGAGTAGCACGAGCTGTTATGCAATCTGCAATGCATCCAATTAAACGGAAGAGGGAACAATTATGAATACCCAAATGTGAGAACTCACCCCCACACCATATCGGGAAATATAGATGAGATGTGATCATAATTAAACCGGGAGGAAAAGAATATGTAGAGTACTCAATGAGATCGAGATAGGAAAACCAATGTTGCTAAACCCAGCACGAATTTTACTTAACCGATTGCAGCCGTAAAGACGAATCCGTATTAAATGTTTAACTGATTGACAACCAAGTACTACCTTTAGAAAGGAGTGCCACATACAATATATTACTAGAAGGACATGAGTCCAGGGAGCGCAGTATCGTCTCCAACCACTTTACCATCCATGCCACTAGGGCAATAGCACTTACGACAAGATAGCCGACAATGCAAACTAATTAACATCAAACTACAAAAAGGACATCCATTAAAAGAGAGATTGACAATAGAATACTTCATAATAGCCGTGTGACGGACATTACCAGTTTACTAAATGAGACGTGGGACGACCGCACTCCGATAGGAGCTTATGGGCCTGACAGACTTATTTATAAGTTAGTCAGGTAAGTAGTAATGTATCAGTACGGTACCCCATGTATGTATACAAGTAGTGTAAGGAACACGAGAAGTAGTCAACTCCGTGCCAAGGTCAGTGATGCAAATCCAGACCAGTGCAATAGATTACCTCGAAGGTGGACGAGAAGAGCCTCAGTTGAACCAACGGGCTAGAGAAACCAAGAACCTTCGACACAGAGTAGCAGATAATACACAGTGAAGACAAAGGAAACCTTTCGAAGACGTGAACGCTAAGGATAGAAACATAGAAAACCCATTACATGGGCGAATAATATGTAGAACCCTCATAAGGATTGAGCAAATTCTTGCCATCCAGAAGGAACCTACCAAACAAGAAGGAAGTAGCAAAGGACTACAACAATGTATCACTCTGGAACAAAACCACTTGGAGACACGGATGACAAGCTTTATCTCTGTGGACATAAAGGCTAGTACGTCTCAATACTATAGAGATAAGTGCAAAGAGCACTAAGTACTAACAATAGCCAATGTCATATTACACCTTAAACTGAAAGTCAATCAGAGAAGATACGCGCATGTACGCTAGTAATCCAAATGGTAGGATATGACAATGAAAAAGGGGCAAACTGAGCCCTATGTTCATGGGTCTGCACCTCAGTACGGAGCGAGTGTTCCCATTAGAATGAATTTGGGAGAGAGCACAAATAGTTGCGTGCCTCACCATTTATATATTTTGGAGCCCGGGAGAGCTAGAGTCATACCCGTCCCTCTAATATGAGGATAATCCACTCCAAAGGCGGAAGATGCCACACGAGAGTTGGAGAACTCTATGAGAGCCAAGTATCCAGCGCTCCTTGTTGAGCGGCTGTTGTATACTTATGGGGTACGGGGGTGTAACCCTTTTAAGGGGGGTAGAGCCTCTTGGCTGTGCACGTGTGTGCACTGAGTTTTTGTTTGTTTCATATGCGGGGCATACAGTAGTTTGTTGGTATGCGGGGCATACGATATTTGTTTGTTTGTTTCGTATGTAGGGCATATAGTGATTGGTGGTATGCAGGGCATATGATGTTTTGTTGGTGTGTTGTTTGGTATGCGGGCATACGTTGTTGAATTGTTTGTGTGTGGTGTGCACTTGTATGTATGTATCCAATGAGATACCTGTTGAATGATATGTATACACCCATGTGTGAAGTATCTTTTTATGATACTTACGATATATATATTTATATTACCTTGTGGATTTATTACATATGGTATCGCCTAGATACGAAATGAATCATTAGATATGGAATGTGGAATGATGGTATGGTGTGGACACCTCGGGGAGGTTGTCAGGGTTTGTAGAACTAATAGGAAATGATGACACTGATGAATCGCCTATATCCATATATGATTGAATTAACGCCACAAATGATGGCTATATGCTGTATAAGCACAATATGATGTGTGTAAATGATATATCACATAGATATACATTATGAGGTTATATGGGTAGTTATATATATATACTTATTTGAGAAAGCGAATTCGGGACGAAGTCTTTTTAAGGGGGGTAGATTGAAATACCCCTAACTAATAAAACATTGATTAAACATCTAATGAAATGAAGTAAGGCCTAAACATGCCTTAAAAACCAATTTAAAACAATAATGGTCAACAAAAGCAAGAATTGCACCCTTTGACCGTTTAGGGCAAATATGTGCCCAAATGAGTTCCTTAGGATCCAAATTTAATTCCGAAGCATACTAACACATGAATGGACATAATAAAACCATTCTCAAAGAAAAACAAGCTCAGAAACACCTTGGGACACAAATTGTGCACTAAAACACCTTAAAACACGTTTTTGTGTATGAGCTTAAAGATATTAACTTTTTGTCATTTTAAGACCTAGATTACATTATTTATAAAATTAATGTGACATGATAGACTATATTATAAAGTATAAATCAAAGTTTTAAAATAAAATCAAAATGGGTGATTTTGGGTGAATAGTACCCAAAATAACACTTAAATTCCTAAACTAAACCATGGTCAATGATCATCCTTTGATTTGACCACCCATTGCCTCCCACCAAGGATATCATCCTCATCCATTAGCCAACCTAAAATATCTAAGGATGAGTCATAAGTAACTATTACCTAAAGTAGACTAACCTTACCTTATAAGCTTATTTTCCTTCTCTTTCCTCCCATTACTTCCTCCAGCCGTAACCTTCAGCTCCATACCCTCTGTTTCAACCTCCTTGACCGTAAGGAGACACCAAGTTCAGCTGGTGAGATCTCTTAATCTAGGTAAGCTTCTAAGGCAAGTTTATGTTCATTCTCTTCATCTTTCTCTCCTCTTTCCATTGAGCTTACCCACTTCCATTTTCATCCAGCCATTTGGTGTGAGTTGGGGTTGGAATACAAGGTGTTTTTCAGTGGAAAAATTCAGAGGAGGAAGGAAGCAAAGCTAAGTTGTTCTTAAGGTATAAAACATGCTTTAAGCATGATCTTCTTCTTCTACTTCATTTCCGGTTGGAAACCTTAGCTTCCTAGGCTTATTTTATCCTTCTTTACATGCTTGTTCAGTTGGTATATCAAGAGCTTCAAGGAATAGCCAAATCCATGCCAAAAACACCATTTTTGGCATCTTAATCAAGGTAAAAATTAGCCATCTTCTTGCTTGGGTTATTACGGTTTTATGCCTTAATTTAGGAGACCTTTTGATACTCTTGTGCTTCTGGAAAAACAGGCCGAGAACATCCCTTGGTGCCCTTGCATTTCTAAGGTAATTTTACCTTGAATTTGTGCATTAAAACACTTCCTATGATTAGCTCATGCTTAGAGTTTAATCATATCTTAATTTTTTGTTTAAAACATGTTTAACAAGCTGTGGGAATTACCTCAAGCTTGTCGTGTCCAAACAAGGCCTTGCCTTGGCTAAAACAAGGTATAAAACACTTAAATCTCAACTTTAATATGTTAAGATGTGTTTAAGCTTATGCTTGTTAATTACCATGAGTGAACATAGGTGAAATGGTCAGATTTTGACCTTAGGTTGTTAAGGAAATGAGTTAGTGAATTTATCTAAGTGATTAAGTAACATAAATGTCAAATTTAGACTTTATGTGGAAGATTGGTAACTATTGGAAAATATATGGTAAGGCCAAGAGTTTAAATGCATTTTGGAGCATTTATGTGTAATTTATTTTATAAGCTAATGTTTGTAATAAGGCCATGTACTTTAGGCCATTTTAATTAGGTATATTAAGTTTAAATTAGGTTTTAGGTAATAAATAAATATTACTGCAAGGAATAGGGGTTAAACTATAATTAAATCAAATTTGGGGGCTAAATATTAATATAGCCGAAAATTAGGTGTTAAAAGTAGTTTAAATAAAAACTATAAGGTTTTATTAAGTTTTGGGGTTAAATGGTAAATTCTGGAAAATTTGTGGGTAGAAACCGTAAATAAGGGAAAGTAATGGTCAATGCAGTATTAAGGAGGTCAACCTTGACCATATGGTAGGTTTTGACCAAATTAGATAAGTTAAATAATTAAATATGGTTATATAATAAGTAAGGTATTTAAATGTAACATTTTATTAACATATGGGTATATTGAAGATTTCCGAAACTTAGGGGTGTAAAATGGTATTTTAAACACCCATGGGCTATTAGGAATTTTTAGGAATTTATTGGGTTGAATTTGGAGTTAAAATAAATTATATATGTATAATATATAGTTATATATGTCATTGTTACAAATTACATGAAATATGGGGTGAAAGTATAAATAACCGAGAGTTTTGGGGTTAGAAATGGTATTTATAACCCTTTGGTGAAATTTGGTGATTTTTAGAATAATATAAGAGTATTTAATAAGATATGTGTATAATATATAGTTTTAATGATATTATAAAACTATATGTTATAAATTGGGTCAAATTGTAATTATAGAAAGTTGGTGGGTTGAGAAATGAATTAGAACAGATTTTAGGTCTGTTCGGAAATTTTGAAACATATATAACTATAAGTTATATTTATATTAAGGTTTAAAATGTTATAATATATGATATATGTAACATAATATTATATATGTGGTCAAATTGTAAATTTGGAAAGTTAAAGGTGCTGGAAAATAAATAAGAACAAGACAAGGTCTGTTCGGTTATTTCAAACAAATAACCTTAGGTTACACCTTTTTATAAAGTTAAAAATGTTATATTATATGGTATATATAACATGGTATAAATTATGGGGTGATATTGTAATAAACATAAAGATATGGTAAGTTAATAAAACTAGATTATATGGATGTGCCTTTTCGGCAATTAAAAATAGTTTTGTATAAAAACTATAGGTTATAAGTTATATGAGATAAAAATATCATATTATATGATATTATTATATGGCATAACATTACATAATGTTATGTGGTCAAAATGAAATTAAAATAAAATATAGTGCTGTACCGAATTTATAAAGGTTGGAAAATGAATTTTAGACTATGGTCTACAATGTTATAAATGTTATAACAATTATATGGTATTAATGTGATTTTAAGGGAATTAATATAAGTAAGGATATTCACATTAAATAATGTGACAAACAATAAATAAATGAGATTTATAAACTAAGGTATATATTGAATAAACCTTAGGAGTTGTAATTATACAACGTAAAATGTTACATAATATTAAGATAAGGATCTTAATATAGGTTGTATAATATAATACAATTAATGAGAATAATCATCTCATATAAGATGATAAAATGTGACATATAACATAAGAGTTTTATAATTAATAAAACTTACATATGCTAATACATATATATAATGCGAGAGTTATATGTATAAGGGTGGATATATATTATGGTTGGAAACCATATAATATAAATGGTGAAGGTTATTACATGAATATAGTTTATGAACTATATGTTATAAGTTTTGAATTCAAATGTAGTTTATTACAAGATTAATTGATTATATAATACAATGTATTATAATGGATGGTGGGATAATAATACCATATGATAAATAATGCATGTATGCATGCAACTATAGGTTATATGCCTAAATTCAATAATGAACAAGATCAAACAAATATAATGAATTTAACTCAACAGTCGAATTATGACACACTACAAGTCTAAGTAACAAAGCCGACTGGTTTAGGGAAACCCGTAACAATTAACTGTTGAAATCCAGGGATGAACTGTCGGGGTTACAATGCTATTCGCAAATACCGGATCTAGTTTGTCATGGAGACTGATTCATAGCTTTATTACTGTTTAGATCGTACTTCAGACGGAGGGGCCGAACAAGCTTAGTGGTCTAATGCGCATCCTAGGTCTAAGGTGTACGGTATGTAAAGGGGTTTGATCTGGATTGTCCTGAGTTTTCCCTCGGGTCCATATATTATTTGATGTGTGATAAGATTTCTATGTGAATGCTTATATGCATGTATGTGTGTTTGAGCTGGATATCTGTTTATCATTATCGCATTACTACTACTGTACGTGAATGCCCATCGGGCTAATATTACGTTGACTATAGATCGACTTATATAAACATACATATGCGTTCAATGTGATAAAATGATGGTTACTTAATATAATACCCTTAGTATTATAACTATGTAATTAAACAACCTAAGTAAAACCCTTAGGTATGAGATACGACACTGTCCGGTCTCTAGAGCATGGATCTTGAACATGAATACGACCTAGATTACTTCTAGGCATGCGTAAGACCCACTGGGCAGCCAAGTAATAAAATGTATTCTCCATAAAACTAAGAGTATATCTTAGGAAATGATTAAGACACTTAGTCCTATGAGAGAATTGGTATGTGATGAGGGGAGGAATCTAGTGTAGTTTACGAACTACCTGGTTACGCATTTGTGATCACTGAAGGGATACCCGATCGGGTTCCGCTCCAGGAAATTTCCCAACGAGCCCTAATTGGATCGTGGGTCAAATGGTACCTGCTGTTGGTACACAGCTACGACCTTTATATGGACGCCTTACGAGGCAAAGTGAATGACCAGGGGCCTCCGGACCTCTGGCAACATGAGCACCTTTGTGTGTACAGGAGGACTACTGTCCATTGGTAAGGTTAATTCGGGTTATCCTAACATGACACCCAACTGGTAAATAATTTAAACATGGTTTGGTTGGATGGGGCCTTGAAGGTTGAATATTAATAAGTGAAATACCCCAAACCTTAATATATTAATGAACTATCTAATTAGGATATACTAAGGCTAGAACGTGTCTTAGAAACATTAGAAGAAGTGTTAAACAACAATTTACACCAAAACATGCATTAGGAACAATTAGAGAAAAAGGTGTTTTAAAGAGCACAAATAAATTAGGGAACTACCAATAAGTTCCCAAGAGATTTCAAATGTGAAATACCTCTAAGATTAGAAATACGCGTTAAGCGGAATTAGCGTTTAAACCGAAAACGCACCTTAGAGCACAAAAATGTGCTTTAAGCATGTATACATGGAACGAAATGGCTAATGAGCCAAAATACCATAAAGAAATAAGGGAACAACAATTAAATGGTCATAGGAGCCATTGTGTATACACACAAATTAAGTATACAAAGTCCACAATAAACAGGTACTAAACTGACGAAAGTCAAGGAGAAACCACTAAACGACTTGGTTTAAATTGGAATGAGTGAAATACCCCAAAATTAATTTACATTAATTTAGGGGATTTATTTTATAAAAACCCTAAATATTATTATTACACACCAAATTAATGTATAGTATTATTTAAAAATTATTTAGGGGACTTCTTATTTTAAACCCTAGATAATAATACAAATTAAATTAATTTATTATCTAGTATTATGAATTTAATAACAAGATTTATAAGTCAATAAATCTTGGAAAAATTCATAGACACTCCAATTATATTATAAAGATTTTAGAAATATTGGGAGCATTGATTTGGAACATAAAAGTCAATATAAAATTCTAGAAACCTTAAAGCTTATTAAACCTTGCTAGGGTTGACTTTTTGAGAATGGTCAAACCAGCCCATGAAACCTATACCAATAAATAGGTTATGGAAAACCATGAAGATCGATAAAAAGAATGTCAAAAATGGATCATCCTAGCAAAGTTATGATAGGATAAAGTTTAGAGCCAACATTTTAATGACTGCCATGTGTCAAGCTCACACTCGCCTGGACTTAGGCGATTTCTATCTCCTTGAATTTCGGTAACAGATTTCAGTATTTTGCCCTAACTTTAGACGGCTATATCTCACTCATCTCTCAATATTTTTCAATGCCGTCTTTTTCATTCTCTTCTCCTTTGAATCCTCTTTCCAACCATTACTCACACATACCCTAATTCATTATACATCAGCCGCAAATTTGACCTAAAGTTGACCCCTTGCGAAACTCGTACCCAGAATTCCAGTTTCTCACCGAATTCAGGTAACTTTCGTTGATCATAACTCCCTCGTCTCTCAACCAAAATTTGATTTCTTTAGCTTGTTTTGAAGATCTCTAATCCCTCTACAATTTTCATGTTTATGCCCAAGTCTGATTCGTAACCGTTTGGAGGATATAGTTGCCTAAAGTCTCTGATTCCGCAGCACATAAAATCATACCGAAACTGTAAGGTATAAACTCGTGACTTGCGACTTTAATTTCTTTCTGTGTGTTGCGAGTTAGGATGAGTTCTTGTTATCAATATGTAGAGCTAAGTTTATTCTTTCGATTAAGCCCACGCACATAGCCTAACTCGATTTGTACTGCAAGTTATAGATCCTCAAAGTCAGCCTCGTGAACTGCTCGAAAGTTCGAACTTTTCCAGAATTTCAAATTCGAATTCCTCCGTTATTGCAACTCCGGTGAGTTTCCGATCAAATTGCTCCGTTATTGTCATTCGTAATCATGTTACGGCCTAACCCATGTTCCAATTTAATCAATTACGTGTTAGATTAGGAGAATTTGTCAAATTAAGTTTCGAATCGAACTAAAAACCCTAACTTCGAACCCAGATTCGATTTTGTAGAATACCGCATCATAAGTGGTGAAATCAGTGTCATTAGAATTGTAATTTAATTTCGAAACCATAGAAACAAGAATCACTCAATTTGGTTCTGTAGATTGTGAGAAATTGGTGAATTAGTACTCGAATCAGGTTTGGGAATCGCTGAAGTACTCGGTAATCTCGGGCCGTCCGATCGTAGTTAAAAGAAACGGACGGCCGAGATTAAAACGTTTCAGATTTAAGTTATTAAAGTTTTTATAAATTCCAGTAAATAACTCTAACTTGTTGAGTTAATTTAAATGCTTTCCCGAATGTATTTTGACTTGAAATTTTAACCATAGATTCCTTATTAAATCTAGTTTATTTTGATGTAAATTAATATGGTTTTTGAGTTTTTAAACGTAGGTTATGATTTTTGCAAGTTATAGGTTTTCTGGAATTATTTGGTTAATTTAAAAAGATATTTTTATGAAATAAAAATTTTATAATATGTCTAAAATGTTATAGTTATTATATATTAAATTTGGGAATTTTTGGACAAGGGTAAATGGGTTTAAAAATTATGTTTATGAAATTTTCATAAGAATAACCTATAATGTATGGTTTTTAATATAACAAAAATTAAAGTATGGTTTGTTAATAAGCTTTTTAGGTTGGGGAAAATAATAAAACCTAAATTAACATTTTATACCAGTATGTTTATAAATATTTTGGGTATTATCTTTTAAGTGAAGTAAAAATTGTTTACATATAATATATATATATAATATATATATACTTATATGGGAGTAGTAAAATAGAACTTATATTAAATCAAGGAATTAAACTAGTCTACATTTTATTTATTATATAATGTGGAAGTTAATATACTTAATTAAAGCTTGAGGAAATACCTTATTTTTAAACCATATATCAGCTGTTAATATGTGTAGAAGTTAATAAAGAGAATTAAATACAATATAACTACATAAATAATGTTTAAGTAAATTCTAGTATATATATATATATATATATATATATATATATATATGGCATCACTAAAAGAAATAAAATACTTTATCCTATAGGTAATAACTAAGTAGATAAAATGCTTTGTGAATACTAGATGTGTAAGAGTTATTAAAAGTAATAAATTTAATAAAATTTCTTAAAGAATGTTTTGGGATAAATCCTAATATATGCACATAAATATATTAGAAATATTAAGAGATAATGTTAACATTCCCTGCGGGAAACCTAATTAGAAAATATATATAATATTTGTGCTAAACTTTAGGTCTTTCATCAATGTTGTAATAATTAGCCAACGATAACTTAAAAGTTTAATTAAACTAATCCCATGGCTAAGAGTAAGTAATTAAAATAAAATTAGACGTATCCTTTAGACAAGAAATTCAATGGCGTAGTTGGTCAAGATAAACCTGGAACTGAGTCGAGGTTGCACGTTCGAAACCTCGCATAATCCTTTTAGGGAATTTAGTTTAAATAGCAAAAACGTAACACGGTCTTGGACTAACCTACTAAGCCCAAGTCTATGAACTTCAAAAGCCCATTTAAACAGTCCAAGAGAGTTGGGCCACTCTTAGGGTAAACTTTAAATCATTCCTAATCAACTGAAATGGGCCTAACAAAGATTTAATTAACTAGATCTAGCCCAAGTGCTATGAGAGGATAACTGTAAATCTAAAACTATAGCCCGGTAAGAACAAAAGGTGTTCAGTTATACAAGTTCCATAACTAATCAATACTTGGAACACCTTAACTTTCAAGTTTAGTCAAGGGTGGATTACTGCTTCTACACATACCAGGTACGATTTCTCGTACTCATATGCTTGCTAACAGACTTATGGGACGTTTTTAAAAAATGCTAACTGAGCCTTAATGGTTTTATTAAGGAAAAATGGTTTGTGTGACTAACTGAGCCTTGGTTGAACAACATACATGGTTATTGGTAGACTTGGCAAAGGTGACCTGAACCAGAAAAACCAAACCGATCCAACCCGATCCGAACCCGAACTTAAACCGAATAGCGTGACCCGAAATGTGACCCGAAAATCCGAACCGAACCAAACCAAACCAAAACCGAATCAAGCCGAAATTTGGTATAGCCGAATTCACCCGAACCGAATCCACCCGAACCGAATCAACCCGAACCGAATCCACCCGAATGTTTTGCTAAATCTTAATCTACTAGTTGTTCTAACTGTAAAAATAATCTTGAAACCAAAAACACATAATGGAGATTTAGACATCCAATAAGTGTTCATTGCTCACAAATGATATATATATATATATTATATATATATATATATATATATATATAATATTGAACATCTTCAAGCATCTCAAGCCTTGTTGTAATAAAAGATTCATAAACTGTGTTGTTACTCTTCCCACACATGGATGTTTTGCTACAAACTATAGATGTTTTTCTTTAAAATGTTTTATAATACAATTTAATGTGTATCATTATTATTTTATAACACTATACTAATTTTGATTTTAATAAAATTAGGTTTTTTTATGTTTAGGACATGAGACTTGGGAATGGTTTAAATGTTGATGAAGTTTAATTATAAAACCTAAACATTTTAGTTGAGACATATACTATTCAAGATTAATGTGTGTATGCCTAAAGAAAATTATGCAATAAAATGAGGAAAATAAATATTCCAAATGGTAGATTATTGTGAATCGTGAGATAGACTAGCATTTTGAAGGATGAATAAGGTTTGGAGGATGAATAACCCCCACCTTATTCCATCTACCTTAACAACTTAACCTAAAATGTTGTATAAGAAAATGTAATGTGTATCATTACTATTTTATATTACTCTATATTTTATAAACTTAGGTTTCTTTATATTTAGGACTTAGGAATGGTTTGAATGTTGATGGATGGGCGTGGGCGTGTGACCCTTGTGCGAGGCGGTGATGGATGGGTGTAGATGCGCAACGCTTGTGCAAGGTGATGAGCTCAGGGTGTGACAGGCGCGGGATGACGGGAGGCACGACGCCGGGCGTGGGCGGGGTAAACTGGACGTCGATTGCCGAATATTGACCACTAATTCACAAAAGCTTAATTTGTACTTAGTCTATACAATTAATAGTTTAAATTCATTACAAAATTTGTCATCCAGTTTGATTTTATCCAACCACAATAGAAGTCGTGATCAACAGTAACACTATATTAAAAGAATTTGGAGCCGCATATGAAAATCAATGCAAGTTACGAAGGTTCCTTAAAATTCGTACTTTAAAATTTTTATCAATTAAACCCGGGTAAGTCACCCGAATTTGACCTATAACCCGAAAAAACTGAATGACTCAAAGGCTAACCCGAACCGAAAGCACCTAACCCCAAACTCAACCAAACTGAAATAACCCAAATCAAATTTAAACCATTGAACCCGATCCGATCCGAACCAAACCGAATAGTAAATATCTACAAATTGACCTGACCCGACCCGAACCGAACCCGAACCCGAACCCGAACCGAGTGACCCGAATTGCCAGGTCTAGTTATTGGTTCCTTCTATCTGATTGTTTCATTAGATATTATCTGCCCGGGGTTTACGCCTCTGCACTCTGTAGGACTGAGTGTTTTGGTATCGCTCTGGTGCAGTTAATGATCTGGTGGGAATTTTGGAAATGTCAATCTTAGAAATTCTTCTTGACTCTGGATATCTTTTCATCCATGAGCTGGGTTTGTTTGGGTGACGTGCGCGCGTCTTCATCGGCAACAGAGAGGGGCTGTATATCCCCTGTCCTTAGTGGACGTAGTTAACAGAGAGGGGTTGTATATCCCCTGTCCTTAGTGGACGTAGTTAACAGAGAGGGGTTGTATATCCCCTGTCCTAAAAGGACGTACTTGGCATTGGGGTTTAATCTACTCTAGGGTTTTTGGATTCTTCGTTATCTATCAATCATTCCTAATCCTGGTGACTACTTGGCTTTTCTACTCCTAACTGGAACTTAATCTAACTAAGGCGTTGGACACTCACTAACACATGGTGTGAATTTGTTACTAACTTTCCTTTTCTATTGTTGTCTCTATCTTTAACTTGCTATCTTTGACTTGGTGATTTTTTTTTAAAGTGCTTGTTTCTCTGTTTTGTTTTAAATATTGATTTCAAGTTACTGCTTGCTTAAAGGTTATCTTTAAAGTTTTGTTTTGGAGATTAGTACCAGTTCCATTCCAGGGAACTGACCCGCCCCTTTCGGGGTGGGCTGCTTGGTTTCATCTTGCAGGTACAAATTGATTTACAGGTGGCCACGAAGAGAATGAGTGTTTGGGATGGGACTAGGTTTTGTGGGGAGTTAATGTGTTTAATTTCTATTATGTTTGTGTTAAGTTTTTCTCGAGTTCAGACCGTAGCTTTTGTAAATTGTAAGTTGTAATTTGGTGAGGTTTGGTGCCGGGTGTTTGGAACTAACACCCCAACTCAATCAAAACGTGGTCTCGCAACTTAACAGCATATATACATATACACGTCACAGCGGAATTCTTTACACACCAGGACCTTGCCACGGTCTGACTACAGAATATACCGAACATTAATACATAACAACCTTAACCAAATACATACTCTTCTTACAATCCCCTCACATCCTATACATCTTACTAACCCAATTGCCATACGAGTGTACATGCACAACTCGTAGGCCACACTTAACCCTCAACACTTGTACCCCTTCTTACTCTCACGACGGCCGCCTCCTGATGTTCACCTGTGTAGTAAAAACAGCCCCCAAAGGGGGTCAGCACGAATGCTGGTACGATCCTCTCATGGCCCCCAAGCTAACGTGGCTTCGACGACTACTTGTCAATAGCATGGAGGTTGATTAGATGCACAACAAAATAGAAAGTGCAGTAAACAACAACTCAGATATGAACAATCAAAGTTCACACACAATGAATGTTATAACCCAAAGTTTCGAGTTATTTTATTTCGTTAAATGTTATTCTAAGTTGGCTCATGTCATCTAGGACATGGAAGTCCTTCTTAATTAACCGGGGACGAGGAAGTCATTCCGCCCTTCCTTCTAAATTATGGTGAGATTATTCTTCTATTAACATTTATCTTCTTTCAAATAATTCCCCTTCTAATCACGCTTCCACGACTCCACTAACCCCGTCAGTTTTGAATATCCTCAGACGCTCCTTCCTTCTCTGTGCTTTCTCCTCTGTTCTCTCTCAACTGCTACGTTCTTCCAAGCGCTCAATCCTGCAAGTGTGGTTCTGAAATCCGAGTTCTATTGGTGGATTCTGCATCTGCTTCATCTTCTCCTCTGCGATCAGGTTTGCGAATTGTATATGGTTAACACAATTCAGTTTGAGGTTTAGGTTTTGGAATTTTCCTCCTTCTAATTCTGGTCTCTGCAATCTGATTGCCAGAATCTTCAGTCCTCTGCGCGCTGCACTCGTTTTCTTCCCGTTGGTTCCCTTGTTGACGAATTCAGGTGAGGATTGTGTGCAGTTTTGGATTGTAATTTCAGTTTCAGTTTGGGTTCCGTTTTCTGAATTGGGTTTTAATGGTTTTCAGTGAATTGGTTGCGTTCGGTCTGCGTTTGAGGGTACTGATTGCTGCTGTTCAGATTGGGGATTCGTCTGCTGTTAATTGAGGTAGGTGGCTTTCGGATTCGATCCGTGTGTTCAGCCTTGGGGAGTTCGGATTCTGCAAATTAATACAATGATTGCCTTGTGTTTGTGTGTGATTTGTGCCTGTTTTAATGCCATTTCAATGGATTAAACCCCCAAGGTTGTTTTGTAAATGCGTGTGTTGATTTGAGTTGGTTTTGTGCCTCTGTTCGTGTTGAATTCGCTTCTGTCTTCTGAGTTTTTCGGCATGTCCGAACTTCCGTCCGACCTTGGACGTTCGACATGCCCTTCTGCGCTTAAACTTTCTGAAGTTTTCACTGTGTCCGAACTTCTGTCCGAGCTTTGAAGTTCGGACACAGCCTTCTGCATTCTCTGATTTTGGCTTCGACTTGTGTCCGAACATTGATGTCCGGACACAAGTTCGGACTCTACACGTTCTGGTTTCTGAAGATCGTCCGAACATCCGTCCGAACTTGGATGTTCGGACACCTCTGTCTCCTCTACTGTTTTAAGTTCGACCTGTGTCCGAACTTCGTAGTTCGGACACATGTTCGGACATCTGTCTGATTTCGACTTCTGAGTCTCGACTTGTGTCCGAACATTGATGTCCGGACACAAGTTCGGACATGCCTCTGTTTTGACAATAACTTGCTCGTTTGAGCTCCGTTTTGACTTCCGTTTGCGGGGTTGGATTCCCCTTCTGATTTCCAAGCCATCTATGTGCTTTCTGGTGCCTTTGGTGCACATATGCTTATCTGTATTTAAGCTTCTGTTTTGGGACCTAGTTATCTCTGTGTCTGAGCCTTTGGATGGCTGGTTACGCTGTCTCGTAGCGCGCTATGTAGGATCCTTCTGTTCACGGGTGATGTTCCCCGTTCTGTTCACGGGTGTTTACACCTGTTCTGTTTACGAGTGAGGTTTCCTCGTTCTGTTCACGAGCTGGTTGCTCGTTCTGTCTGTATGCTGTGATCGCTAGTGTCCCACTCTGTTTTCTGCTTCTGTCTGCTTCTGCTCTGTTTAGTCCCTTGATGAATGGACTTCTGTTTCTGATTTCTGACATGTTTATGGATTCTTTGACTCCTTCTGATTTGTCAATATTCTGTAAAATGTTTTGAGCATGCTGGTTGATGAAGTTGGTCATCTACTGGGCATAGTTGTGTGCTCATTCCCCTACTTCTAACGTTTTGCAGATTGATTAGCGAGGATCGTCTACCCTCAGCTTGGAGTTTAGTTGCTTTGTTATTAGCTTCTTTGAGACCTTTGTATTGAATTTGAGCCTTTGGGCATATTTGTTAGCTTCCGCTTTTGACATCTGTTTGGTGGGTTTTGTAATGACTTTTGGGGATGTTCTAACATCTCTTTGATTATACTTTATTTAAGTATTTCGTTTGGGCCTTATTTGTTATTTAAGTTTGTATTAGAGCCTTGCGTTATTATGTAATAATACGCGGCGTGTAATACCCCTAACTCCTAGGCCAGTGTTTGGGGGTGTTACATTTAGTGGTATCAGAGCTCTGGGTTCTAATCTGCTGGGATTTTAAGTTAGCCAGTCAGTCAGAAACGTCAGTGTTAGTGTCTGAGTCTAACTGCTTGCTGTTGGACTTTCAGAATGCCGCCAAGAAGAGCAAATAACCCTCCAGGGAATGTGGCTGATGCTGTTCAGCAGTTCATGACGCAGCTCATGCAGACCATGGCTGCAGGGGGTGGTCCAGCTGGAGGAGGACCAGCTGGCGGAGCAGGCCCAGCTGGGGCAGATGCTGGAGGGAGGAACGTGAAGGCGCTTCAGGAGTTCATGAAGCTGAAGCCGCCGTCGTTCGATGGGGCAGGAGACCCCCAGGTGGCCAGTCATTGGCTGTCAGAGGTGGAGGACTTGCTACGAGTCATGGGCTCAGAGGAGGAGCAGAAGGTGGACTTCGCCACCTTTCTGTTCAAGGCCGAAGCCAAGGAGTGGTGGAGGTCAGTTATGGGGAGTTCCCACAGCCTTGGACGTGGGAGCAGTTCACTGGGGAGTTCAACAAACAGTTCTACCCCGACTACAAGGATCAGCGCATTCTGGAGTATAACCGACTACGCCAGGGTCGGGACATGAGCGTTGAGGAGTACGTCGCAAATTCATCAGTCTGTCTAAGTTTGCACCTGAGCCTGACGAGCATAGGAAGGCCAGGAAGTTTGAGAGTGGCCTGAGGCCTGATATCCGTTCTGCTGTGACGCCCTGCGTCACAAGACCTTCAGGGACGTTGCTGATGTCGCCCTGTTGGTAGAGGCTGACTTGAGAGGTCGCCAGTCTGGAGGGAAGGACCAGAAGAGGAAGCAGAGGTCCGATGAGAGCGATAGGAGGGATCAGTCTGCTTCTCAGAAGAAGCAGTCTACTGGAGACCGAGCTGGAGACCGCTCTGGGGACCGTTCGCGAGATAGAGGTGGTTCGTCTTCATCAGCTCCCGCTCCGAAGTGCCGGTCTGGCAAGTTTCATAGAGGCCAGGACTGCTACAGGAAGTCTGGAGCCTGCTTCAAGTGTGGGTCCTTGGAGCATAGGATTGCTGATGCCCTCAGGCTGAGAGGAGCAGAGGTAGTCTGGAGGTAGAGCCGTTGAGTCTGCTTCAGGGTCCAGAGATCGAGACCGGGCTGAGCAGAAGAAGCCCCAGGGCCAGGCCAGAGTGTACGCGATGGCTGGAGAGAGAGACCGATCGACTGACAGAGTTGTCACAGGTATTCTCCAGCTGTCTTCTCGTTCTGTTTTCTGTTTGTTTGACTCTGGAGCCACCCACTCTTTTATTTCTGCTGAGTTGGTGGGTGAGCTCGGTTTGCCTGTTGTGCCTCTGGGTGTTGAGCTGTGTGTGCATAGTCCATTGGTTAGGGACTCTTCTATGTTGTTGAATTCTGTCTGTAAAGCTAGTCCTGTGTTAGTCAAGAATAGGATTCTGTGTGCTGACCTCATCCCGATGGAGATGACTAGTTTTGATGTGATCCTGGGCATGGATTGGCTTGCTGCGCACCATGCCCACATTGATTGTGCCGCTTCGAGAGTCACTTTTGAGGAGCCGGGCCCCGCCCGTTTGATTGTAGCAGGGAATGGACTCCCGTGCTCGCCGCCAGTCATATCAGCGATGCAGGCGTTCCGCTTTCTGAGGAAAGGATGCCAGGGATATCTGTGCTACATCCCTGAGGTTCGCAAGGATGCGAAGCTGGAGGACATACCAGTGGTCAGAGACTTTCCAGATGTGTTCCAGGATGACGTACCTGGGCTTCCCCCTGTTAGAGAGGTGGAGTTCTCGATCGAGCTCGCACCTGAGACTCAGCCGATTTCGAAGGCCCCATACCGGATGGCGCCTGCTGAGCTTAAGGAGTTGAAGGTCCAGTTGCAGGAGTGCTGGATAAGGGCTTCATTCGCCCGAGTGTGTCGCCTTGGGGAGCGCCAGTGTTTTGTGTAAGAAGAAGGACGGTAGCATGCGGTTGTGCATTGACTACAGGGAGCTCAACAAGGTTACCATTAAGAATAGGTATCCTCTCCCGCGCATAGACGACTTGTTCGACCAGTTAGCAGGAGCTAAGGTGTTTTCGAAGATCGATCTGAGGTCGGGATATCATCAGTTGAGGATTAAGGCAGACGACGTGCCTAAGTCCGCTTTCAGGACTCGTTATGGACACTACGAGTTCCTAGTGATGCCATTCGGTCTGACGAATGCGCCTTCTGTATTTATGGACATGATGAACCGGGTGTTCAAGCCGTTTTTGGACCAGTTCGTTGTAGTATTTATTGATGACATCTTGGTGTATTCCAAGAGTGCTGAGGAGCACGAGGAGCATTTGAGGACCGTTCTCCAGACTCTGAGGGAGAACGAGTTGTATGCGAAGCTGAAGAAGTGTGAGTTCTGGTTGGATCAGGTGGTATTTTGGGACATGTGGTCTCTAAGGATGGTATCTCCGTGGATCCGGAGAAGATTCGAGCTATTACTGAGTGGGCCAGGCCTACTAATGTTGGGGATATTCGTAGCTTCCTTGGATTGGCGGGCTATTACCGCAAGTTTGTGGAGGGCTTCTCCAAGTTGGTGATTCCGTTGACTCGTCTGCTTCAGAAGGATGTGAAGTTCGAGTGGAGCGATGCCTGTGAGCAGTGTTTTCTGGAGCTGAAGAAGAGGTTGACTACTGCGCCGATCTTGACTCTTCCAGAGGGGACCGAGGGCCTGGAGGTTTTCTGTGATGCGTCCCATAGGGGACTTGGGTGTGTTCTGATGCAGCAGGGGAAGGTGGTTGCATATGGCTCTCGTCAGCTTAAGCCATATGAGAAGAACTATCCGACCCACGACCTGGAGCTAGCTGCTGTGGTGTTTGCTCTGAAGATTTGGAGGCACTATCTGTATGGAGCAGCGTGCAAAGTTTATACGGACCACAAGAGCCTCAAGTATCTGTTCACTCAGAAGGAGTTGAACTTGAGGCAGAGGAGGTGGCTGGAGTTGCTGCACGACTACGATCTGGAGATCCTCTACCATCCTGGTAGGGTGAATGTGGTTGCTGATGCGCTCAGTAGGAGAGGTCCATCTGGGACCGTCTGTGCTTTGTCTGGTGTGCAGAGGTCTGCTCTGGAGTTGCAGCGCATGGGTATCTGGGTCGTTCGTCCAGAGAGGTCTGGGATGTTGCAGCGTTGCAGATTCAGCCTACCTTGATCGACAGGATCAAGGCCAGTCAGAAGCTTGATGCTAGTTTGGGTAAGATCAGAGATGAGATAGCTGCGGGTCAGGAGTCTGAGTTCAGGGTTTCAGAGGATGGCTGTCTGAGGTTCCGAGACCGCGTCTGTGTGCCTGCTGACGATGCTTGAGACGTGAGATCATGCAGGAGGCTCATGGAGCTCCTACTCGGTACACCCAGGAGGGTGAAGATGTACCGGGACCTACGTGAGACATTTGGTGGAGCAACATGAAGAGGGACATCTCCGACTTTGTATCCAGATGTCGGACCTGTCAGCAGGTCAAAGCCGAGCATCAGAGACCAGCTGGTTGCTTCAGCCTCTTCCCGTTCCGGAGTGGAAGTGGGAGAGCGTCGGTATGGACTTTGTTATGGGACTGCCTAAGACTCCGAGGGGTTTTGATGCAGTTTGGGTCATTGTGGACCGGCTCACGAAGAGCGCTCACTTCCTACCTGTCAGGAAGACCTTTTTGCACCCGTTGGCTCAGTTGTACGTGGATGAGATTGTGCGTCTACATGGGTTCCCGCTTCTATTGTGTCTGACAGAGATCCGAGGTTTGTGTCCAGATTCTGGCAGAGTTTGCATCAGGCTATGGGGACGAAGTTGTCTTTCAGTTCAGCTTATCATCCTCAGTCAGATGGTCAGACAGAGAGGACGAATCAGGTCCTTGAGGACATGCTCAGAGCATGTGTGTTGGACTTCGGGGGCAGTGGGATCAGCATGTTGCACTGATAGAGTTTGCGTATAATAATAGCTTCCAGACCAGTATCGGGATGGCTCCGTTTGAGGCCTTGTATGGCAGGAGGTGCAGATCACCCATCTGTTGGGATGATCTGAAGGAGAGAGCTGTGATTGGTCCAGACTTAGTTCAGGATGCTGTGGGCAAGATCCAGTCTATCAGGGAGCGTTGCTGGTGGCTCAGAGTCGTCAGAAGAGCTACGCCGATCAGAGGAGGCGACCTCTAGAGTTTGAGGTGGGCGACCATGTGTATCTGAAGGTTTCTCCGTGCGAGGAGTTGTTCGGTTTGGGAAGAGAGGCAAGCTTAGCCCTCGTTTTGTGGGTCCTTTTGAGATCCTAGAGAGGATCGGACCGGTTGCCTATCGTTTGGCTCTGCCTCCGTCTTTAGCAGCAGTGCACAGTGTTTTCCACGTTTCTATGCTGAGGAAGTATATTCCGGACCCATCTCATGTGATCGACTTCAGTCCGCTTCAGTTGAGGGAGGACTTCACGTTCGAGGCAGCTCCTTCGAGGATTCTAGCCCGAGATGTTCGTAAGCTCAGGAGTAAGACCATGCCCTTGGTGAAGGTGCAGTGGTCGGGTCAGTCCGAGGAAGAGGCGACCTGGGAGATCGAAAGCGAAGTCCGCTCTAAGTTTCCCGCCCTCTTCGATCAGTAGGTATGTTTTAATTTCGAGGACGAAATTCTTTTAAGGGGGAGGTGATGTTATAACCCAAAGTTTCGAGTTATTTTATTTCGTTAAATGTTATTCTAAGTTGGCTCATGTCATCTAGGACATGGAAGTCCTTCTTAATTAACCGGGGACGAGGAAGTCATTCCGCCCTTCCTTCTAAATTATGGTGAGATTATTCTTCTATTAACATTTATCTTCTTTCAAATAATTCCCCTTCTAATCACGCTTCCACGACTCCACTAACCCCGTCAGTTTTGAATATCCTCAGACGCTCCTTCCTTCTCTGTGCTTTCTCTCTCTGTTCTCTCTCAACTGCTACGTTCTTCCAAGCGCTCAATCCTGCAAGTGTGGTTCTGAAATCCGAGTTCTATTGGTGGATTCTGCATCTGCTTCATCTTCTCCTCTACGATCAGGTTTGCGAATTGTATATGGTTAACACAATTCAGTTTGAGGTTTAGGTTTTGGAATTTTCCTCCTTCTAATTCTGGTCTCTGCAATCTGATTGCCAGAATCTTCAGTCCTCTACGCGCTGCACTCGTTTTCTTCCCGTTGGTTCCCTTGTTGACGAATTCAGGTGAGGATTGTGTGCAGTTTTGGATTGTAATTTCAGTTTCAGAGTTTGGGTTCCGTTTCTGAATTGGCATTGTTCTGCGTTATGGTTATTCAGAATTCTGGAATTGCTTTTGGTCTGTCTTGCTGTGACGGTGTAGTCGATTGCGCTGTTCAGATTTGGGGAGTTCGTCTGCTGTTAATTCGAGGTAGGTGGCTTTCGGATTCGATCCGTGTGTTCAGCCTTGGGGAGTTCGGACTCTGCAAATTAATACAATGATTGCCTTGTGTTTGTGTGTGATTTGTGCCTGTTTTAATGCCATTTCAATGGATTAAACCCCCAAGGTTGTTTTGTAAATGCGTGTGTTGATTTGAGTTGGTTTTGTGCCTCTGTTCGTGTTGAATTCGCTTCTGTCTTCTGAGTTTTTCGGCATGTCCGAACTTCCGTCCGACCTTGGACGTTCGGACATGCCCTTCTGCGCTTAAACTTTCTGAAGTTTTCGCTGTGTCCGAACTTCTGTCCGAGCTTTGAAGTTCGGACACAGCCTTCTGCATTCTCTGATTTTGGCTTCGACTTGTGTCCGAACATTTATGTCCGGATACAAGTTCGGACTCTACACGTTCTGGTTTCCGAAGATCGTCCGAACATCCGTCCGAACTTGGATGTTCGGACACCTCTGTCTCCTCTGCTGTTTTGAAGTTCGACCTGTGTCCGAACTTCGTAGTTCGGACACATGTTCGGACATCTGTCTGTTTTTGACTTCTGAGTCTCGACTTGTGTCCGAACATTGATGTCCGGACACAAGTTCAGACATGCCTCTGTTTTGACAATAACTTGCTCGTTTGAGCTCCGTTTTGACTCCCGTTTGCGGGGTTGGATTCCCCTTCTGATTTCCAAGCCATCTATGTGCTTTCTGGTGCCTTTGGTGCACACATGCTTATCTGTATTTAAGCTTCTGTTTTGGGACCTAGTTATCTCTATGTCTGAGCCTTTGGATGGCTGGTTACGCTGTCTCGTAGCGCGCTATGTAGGATCCTTCTGTTCACGGGTGATGTTCCCCGTTCTGTTCACGGGTGTTTACACCTGTTCTATTTACGAGTGAGGTTTCCTCGTTCTGTTCACGAGCTGGTTGCTCGTTCTGTCTGTATGCTGTGATCACTAGTGTCCCACTCTGTTTTCTGCTTCTGTCTGCTTCTGCTCTGTTTAGTCCCTTGATGAAGGGACTTCTGTTTCTGATTTCTGACATGTTTATGGATTCTTTGACTCCTTCTGATTTGTCATTATTCTGTAAAATGTTTTGAGCATGCGGGTTGATGAAGTTGGTCATCTACTGGGCATAGTTGTGTGCTCATTCCCCTACTTCTAACGTTTTTGCAGATTGATTAGCGAGGATCGTCTACCCTCAGCTTCTGGAGTTTAGTTGCTTTGTTATTTAGCTTCTTTTGAGACCTTTGTATTGAATTTGAGCCTTTGGGCATATTTTGTTAGCTTCCGCTTTTGACATCTGTTTGGTGGGTTTTGTAATGACTTTTGGGGATGTTCTAACATCTCTTTGATTATACTTTATTTAAGTATTCCGTTTGGGCCTTATTTGCTTATTTGTGTTTGAATATTAGAGCCTTGCGTTATTAAGTAATAATACGCAGCGTGTAATACCCCTAACTCCTAGGCCAGTGTTTGGGGGTGTTACAATGAACGACTTAAATGCGTTCCCTTAATTAGAGAGTTAATTATTTAACTCCTTAAGTAATGTTCCCTCTTAATCTTAGTCCATCATTATCACACCTCAATCTTAGTCTTATCTTAATCTTAGAAACAACCATCCTTTAATAAGGAGTGGATGTAGCTTATCTTAATCTTAATAATACAAACCATCTTTTAAAGAGGAATGGTTGCGACTCATCTTAACCTTTCCTTAATCTTAATCTCAACTATTCTCAGTATATAAACCGTTCCTGGAAGGGAATGGTTGTAGCTTAATTCGAACCTGGGATTTAGGTGATCCCACCGCACCATCTTAATGCCACCTACTCTGGACGGGAGTCCAGTGTAGCTGAGCCGGCAACCGGCCCTAGGCTACAAGTCCGAAGACAAGTCCTTAAGCGGAGGGCGGATCTGATTCAGATACCGTCCCCCTTTTTCCTTAGCATGCATGACCGGAGATCGGTCCCGGGTTTCCTCACTCAAGTTCCAGTTAGTAGTAGTCTCAAGACCATGTTTGTTGGTTAACCCCTTTCGGTTTACATCAAACCCATATTAGGGAGTGTTCCTTAGTTTCACTCAATTCCTTACTAAACGTTGGTTAGTAAGTTCTCACGGTTTGTTGTGTTAGTTTTCAAACATCACACAACAATACAATAAACATAATATTCCGGTTGCATGCTTTATCTTGTTTAGTGAACACACAAAAACAATAGCACACAAGCCGAGGGACACCTCGTTAGCAAGCAGGTCACAAGAAGAACTGTACCGTTCACCGTTGGTCGTTCGGTTGCTTACTCTCTTCCGGAGTCCAAATTCCAAGTCCTAAAACATTCATTCAGTTTTAGGTTGTTAATCACTCAACTTAATTCAACTTACTTATCTTACTTAACTTACTTAACCCTTAATGATCCCCACCGATCACCTCTTAAGTCTTACAACTTAATCTTACAAACTTAATCTTAAACTTTTAAGTTTATTCTTAACTTAATCCCTTAGGTCTTTATACGTCTAATCATCATTACCCCCTTAATGGGGTACCATAAATACCACTAAACTCTCTTAGGGTTTCTTTTTTTTTTAAGTCTTAAGGGTCGTCCGACCCACCGTCCGACCCACCGACTGGGTCGGTCCATTCCAGAGACTCTCCCGTCTTTTAAAACCCCTCCGTACGACCCACCGTCCGACCCACCAACTGGGTCAGACCATTACAGAAACTCTTATGGCGGCTTAACAGAGGTCCGTCCGACCCACACTTGGGTCGGACCCCTGGGTCGGACGCCACCAGAACATGTCCAAAAATTGTTAAATCTTCACCAAACTTCTCCTTAAGCCTTCTAATGTGTTCTAACATCATTTAGACCCTTAACCCACCTTTAATCATCCTCCAAACTCATGAAAATCACCTCCAAAGATCATTCCAACCTTTAGCTCAATTCTTGCAAGAAATTCCTAACACTTGTCAATTAATTCCTTATATTTCCAACATGTACATTTTGTCTAAAACTTCAACTAACCAAAGTGTTTCTTTTCAACCCATACAACTCCTCCTTAACATCATTGCACTTCATCTTGCTTGTTAAACCTTCCAAGGTCTTCTTGCATGTCATGCACAATTTCTCTTCTTTTCATTCATCACTCCTAAACTCTTGAGCTTGCTTATACATTCTTTCCCACTACCTTAACACCTCGACATTGTTCTTCATTTACCTTAACCATGCAACACCCTCCTTAGGCATTTCCACTTCTTTTATGCAACTTACTCACCATTCTCATGATCATACGTCCTCATACGTTTCTAGTCATTTTCCTTGACGACTTACCACCTCCTCCTACAATTTTCACTTCCATTACCCAAGTCCACACATTACCATTTAACTAAACCTTACTAGTCCACCACTAACATCATCACACTTACACAAGGTTCTTAAAACTCTCATTGTTTTACTCTCTAGTTCATACCTAAATCATCTCAAAGCATTATACATCATTTCCTCCAGATTCTTGCACAAGTCTTACATTCCTCATACCATGATTTTGGTGTATTCAATGCACCATCTAAACTCTAATTTCCTCATAGACCATTCTAGGTCATTCTAAACCTCAAGAACTCCTTAGTTAACTCATTTCCACTCAAATTCCTTTTTATGACTCCTAGTAAATCCTAGGTCATATTAGTTCACTACCATCACCTAAACACTTATTTTCTACTCAAATTTCGCCATAGCTTCTCTAGTATCTTATCATGCCCACACGCATTGTTTTCCTCATTCAACCATCTCACACACATCAAGTTCTTTCTCATCACATCTCATCACCAAGCCAACTCATTCACCACAACTCATTATATTGCAATAATCTTAAATTGCATAGCACCAAGGCTCTTAAATGACATGGCTCTTAGGCCCTTAAATGACTTAAACTTAAACACTGAATTTCCCAAATATAAAAGCCTTCAACCTGCAAATACACCCATCAATCTCATAGTGGTTACAATACTCTTAAAATCCATCTTAAACTTATATTACTAACTCATTCCCATTGGCTCCTTAGTCACAAGTTCACAAGCTTATTTAAGTTTTTTTTTCTTAGGTTACATAACCCATTACCTAATGTGAGCCCTAGGCTACATTGGTACTCATCTAAACTCATTCCTTAAACCTTAAACCACCATTAGGTAAGTAATTTACCTTGTTTTCTCAAGCTTATCTTATCTTCCTCCTTAGACCTTCTTCTTGAATGAATATCGGCCACCACTTAAACTCCCTTTTCCAATGTTCTAACCAATATTCAATGACTCACATGAGTACTAAACAATACACTAACCTCAAGGAATGAAAACCTAGGTTAGAAATGTGTTCTAAGGCATAAAAGTTGATGATTACCTTTGAAGTCTCAAAGTAGACTTGGGCATTGAATGAAATAGGACCTCCACTAGTCCTTGGTGAATAAATCAAGCTAGAACAAGGCATAAAAACAAAGCCCCATGAGTAGTAATTTTCGGCCATGTGGAAGGAATGATGGAAACATGGCTTTTCTTACATTTTCTTTACCTTAAGAGAATGGAGAAGCTAATGAGCTCTTCAAACTTGATTTTCCTCCATCAATGG